>VXBO01010024.1:190634-229553 GCA_013400135.1 Rhinoptilus africanus
GAGCACGTCCGGTACGAGAGCACGGGCCCGGCCCTGTGCACCGTGGTCTTCCTGCTCGTCTACTTCTTCGGCATGGCCAGCTCCATCTGGTGGGTCATCCTCTCCCTCACCTGGTTCCTCGCCGCCGGCATGAAGTGGGGCAACGAGGCCATCGCCGGCTACGCGCAGTATTTCCACCTGGCCGCCTGGCTGCTCCCCAGCGTCAAGTCCATCGCCGTGCTGGCGCTCAGCTCGGTGGACGGGGACCCCGTGGCCGGCATCTGCTATGTGGGCAACCAGAGCCTGGAGAACTTGCGGGGCTTCGTGCTGGCGCCGCTGCTCATCTACTTGGCCATCGGCTCCATGTTCCTGCTCGCCGGCTTCGTCTCGCTCTTCCGCATCCGCAGCGTCATCAAGCAGCAGGGTGGCCCCACCAAGACCCACAAGCTGGAGAAGCTGATGATACGCCTGGGCCTCTTCACCGTCCTCTACACCGTGCCGGCTGCCAGCGTGGTCGCCTGCCTCTTCTACGAGCAGCACAACCGGCCCCGCTGGGAGGCCACGCACAACTGCCCCTGCCTGCGCGACCAGCAGCCCGATCAGGCCCGCCGCCCTGACTATGCTGTCTTCATGCTGAAGTACTTCATGTGCCTGGTGGTGGGCATCACCTCTGGTGTCTGGGTCTGGTCTGGCAAGACCCTGGAGTCCTGGAGGGCCCTCTGCACCCGCTGCTGCTGGGCCAGCAAAGGTGCCGCAGTGGCTGGGGGCACAGGGGCAGGAGCAGGTGGGCAGGCGGCAATCGCCGCAGCAGGAGGACTTGGGGCTGGAGGTGGTGGCTCCCTCTACAGCGATGTCAGCACCGGCCTGACGTGGAGGTCGGGCACCGCCAGCTCTGTCTCCTACCCCAAGCAGATGCCCCTGTCTCAAGTGTGAGGAGGGGGAAAGAGGCCAAAGGTTAGGGAATGAGGGACACTGGCCTGCCTAAAATGCCCCCTCACTGTTTGGTGCCATTAATGAACCCCTAATGGTCCTTATTAGCCACAGCTTGTATAGAACAATGCAGCTGGCAGAGGCCCCAGGCTCCGGCCCCCTCCTCCTTCCCCTCCATTCATATGCAGGGAGCATGTACTTCAAGGAGCCAGCTTATTATTTTGCTGGCAGAGGAGGGTAGAGGCTCACCCGTGTCTTGCAGAGGGCAAGGCACAGTGGTTTCTGATTCACTCTGGACTAACAGCAGCTCTTCCCTCATGGGAGGGAGGGTCTTCCTTCCCCCCGCCCCAGCCAGAGGTGGGAGTCTGCTGGGACTGCAGGTTTTTGGGAATATTGATGACCAGGCAAATGCCTTACAATACAGACTGAATCAAAACATGTCTTAATTATACACCCCAGCTAAATACGGGTTTCCTACATTAAAGGATGTATTTATATAATTATTTGTTACCTTGTACAGATGTGTAAAATATGTATATATCCAAAGCTATACAGTCTGTAAATTTTTTTGTAAAAAAGTGTAGAGGCTACCCCTGTTAAGAGCAAATATGAGTATTCTATTTTGTCAATAAAATGACTTTTGATAAATGACTTTTTCAAGCCTTTCCCCTACTCCTGCCCTGATTATTCCAGCTGCTGTGTCTTTAGGTGGTTCTATAAACCACTAGCTACATTCATGCTCCAGTCATTACTGTAGTAGGTGCCTCTGTTAAAGCAGCGAGATCTGTAGACACAAGGAAAACAAGTCATTCAACAAGTTGTTCTGAAAAAGTGTTTGCCAAAACCAGGAGGTGCCTTGCCTTAGTTCTCCTCTGTTTTTTGAAAGATGACAGTGTCTTTAAACTGAGCCTTTACAAAAGGGGTCATCTCACATGGCATGTTAAGTATCCTTTTAAAATGGGTGTTATTTTAGGAATGTGCACACACACTTCTCATATCTGTTGTCTACACTTCTGTAAGCACCTGCCTTTCCGGGGATGCATGCGGAAGTGTAAAAGGTTAATGTTTTAAATTCATAGATCATCTACTACGGTGGAACAGCGAGTTGAGTTTTGCTAGATCAATCTCTTCTTAACAGATTAAACTAACATCTTAACCTTTCATACTTAACTTTTGTATATCAAATATGGTCCTTTTTCAAGAGAAAAGGTATTGTTCTTCTGTCAGGACTAAGCTAATTTATTTGAGCAGAAGGCTGTTGAATTAACAGAAGAATGCTTTGGCAATTGTTGAACTTTTTACCTGTCTGCCCAGTGGCTCAGAACATCATTCCTTTAAGAGGAGCTAAATGAATAGGGTTAATCTGTAGGGAACTTGGTTTCTTTTGAGTTTCGGAAAACTTTGATCTTTTCTCTTCACCAAACGTGATGTATAGTCTGAAGTTTCTTTCCCTGCTGCCTGGTTCCTCTTGTTGCAGACCAATTGGCCACCATGGAGCCTTAAAGTTCTTCAATTAAAGGGACGTGGGACTTTTTTTTTTTTTTTTTTAAGAGGAAGACTTGTAACAGTTAGTGAACACCAGAGGGAAAAGGGAGAACAGCCTTTTAAACAGCTTTTCCCTGCATTGTTAGCCAGACCGCAGGCAGCAAGGCATGGCTTGGAGCATTATAGAAAAGAGCTATGAATGCCCTACAGGTGGTCTGCTCACATAATCTCCCCAATTTAAAACATTTTCCTTTACAGGACAATTGCATTACAAAACTCCCTTCTCTTTTGCTCCTAATTGAACCGAAGAACAACTACAAGATTTTCTTTAAAAAATTAGTATCTAAAAAAAAAAAAAAGAAAAGAAAAGAAAAATAAATCTATTAACTACATTCTAATATGTTTTCTAAAATGAGATCGCTCAGAATACCAGGAGTAAAAGCTGCACTAGACATTATTTGAGATATTTTTATGCTTTCTGCTTATATTCTGTCAAATTAGCCATCATTTAAAAGCAATTGGTTAGGTTGTGTGCTAGTAGTGAAAAGATAGCCCCAGGTCCCTTATTAGCCTGTCAATCATGGTAAGAGATGGGCAGCTACCCTACTAATGACACAGATATCAATCATGATTTGTGGGAAAAACCTTGTTCCATTGAGCACTGACTTGATTATTGGTGTCCCTTTCAAAGATCCTGTAACTTAATAGACTCCCTCACTTCTACAAAGTTACCGGGATCATGAAAAGGAGGAATTTAAAATGCCAATCTCTAACTCCTTGGAAGGAAAAATAGTTTTAACTACGCAATTGCAAAGGATGTTCTGCTGGCATTGATGCTTGAATCCTATTTATACACCAATTGACCAGGATCGGAATATTGACCTACCTGTAAATGGAAAGTATTTTCCTGTATTGCTGGAAACATTGTTTAACAGTTGTTGAAACATTTAAATCAATGTGGTGATTTTCCTTGCTGTCAGTGTGGCTAAGATAGAGGTCTTCCTCCTGCTGGGGAAGTCCCACATATGGAAGCACCATCACCTCAGATAGAAAAATCTGTGCTCCTTCCCCTCTGGTGGGTTCCAGCAAGGAAGACAGAGGGGAGGTACAGCCACAACTACTCGGTGAGAATTTGTTTAGATAGGTCTCTGGAAGACTGCTGGTACAGCTTGCTAGTGCTGAGATAAAAGCATTTTCTAGTAAAAGAGAGGAAGCAACTCTGTGGCTTAACCTACCCCAGCATGAGCTAAGAGGTGCTACAGGTAGACTTAGTCAGGAAAGCAGTCTCAGAGCTAGGCAGGTTAACAAGATGCCTGCTTTGGCATTTGGAAACGTCTGCGTAATAAAGGTTAAATAAAAATGAGACAGAATTTCAAATCACTAGAAACGCAAGCCTGGGGAAACGGTGCCAGAGAAGTTTATTTACAGGTGCAGATTTTTGTGAATCAACATAAAATTTGTGTCTGGGGAAAAAAAATAATATCAGAAAAAAAAACCGCAAGCATTTAGGTATGCCAATAAAAATCTACAGCCACACAGAACTTCACATTATTATGATACCCTTTATCAGACTTTAAATTTGCTACGAACATTCAGAAATACATTGGTGAGGTGGTAGGAGTTACACGTTACCTTTCAAGGTCTAACAATAAACTGCCTTCTCCCTAAATTTGCCATGGAGCTACTAAAAATAGTACCAGCAGACCCATGCTCCAAGCCTTCATCTGCAGAGTAGGAATGCCCTCAGCATCCCTGCTGGTGTGGGCTCACCCCTGGGCAGGGGCAGCACCCACACACCCCGGCAATCGCGCCAGCTCACAAGAGCTAAGAGAAAGCTTTATCACCACTGATGTGGCTCCGTAGCACAACTTGCATAGTAACACTTGGAGAGATGGATAGATGGCAACCAAGAGCCTCCTGCAGCTCACACAAAAGTCTAACTTACTGCTCCATTGAGGAAAGCAATTTAGCTAGCAGAGAAACATAGAATCATAGAATCAGTGAGGTTGGAAGGGACCTTTAAGATCATCAAGTCCAACCATTAACCTGCCCTGACAAAAAACCACTTCTAAACCATGTCCCTAAGCANCATGGTTCAGGATGGTTTTTTTCCCCTTCTCTAGTAAGCAACATACCTTTAGAGTGTTCCTTTTCTTTCCAGGACCCCTTCCTGCTTTACATGTTCCTGCTTCAAAAGGAAATGCTATGGATTATTCTCCTCCTGCTGTAATGACTGAATAGTCCCACAGTCTCCAAAGGAGTTGGCCCACCGGCCAGTGGGCCTTTTAAAAAAAGGCAGCGCATCACAAGTGTGCTGCAGAGCCTCAGGAGGGACACCCCACCTCCCCTGGGCCCCTGGGAGCTACCTGGAAGTGTTCTCCAACCCTCTCCAAAGTTTTCCCTGTGCAGAGGAAGCTTCCCTGGAGCTTTAGTAATCAGTCATGGAAGGGAAGGGACTTCAGACAGGGAGGAACTGGGAAATTCTTATATATTGAAATAGTGGCCAGGCTTTCTGGGAAGGCTATGAAGGCTAAGAATGGCATACAAGGAATCTTTTTTTCCTTCTTTCTTACATAGTATTTTTAAATCAAAGTATTGAGCTGCTCACCCATTAAAGAGTTCTTCAAATGTGCTTGACTAGTCCTGAAAGGTCTCCCAGGTAGGGTAGGAAAGCTGGAGGCAGAGGCACCTGTTTGCGCACACTATCCACAGCCTGCTTCAGCCCGGCTTCAGAGCCCAGGCTCTTTCCAGACTCACTGGGGCAGACACCTCGCCAGACACCTGAAGGTGGGTTGTAGGAAAAATCAAAACCACAAGTTTTTCACAAGAAGAAACCAGTATTGGGAGCCAAAGCAGAATGTCCAAATTTAAAAAGGAATCAGTAGCTAAGAAAAAACCCCAGCAGAGTCCTTGGGAGAATCCAAGATCTACTTTGAAATGTAAAAACTTTCCTACAGGTGAGACCACCGATCCCAGTGACTGTGCTCAACATACTTCTTTCACAATCACTACATGCAGTGCCAAAGCCAAACCTAACCTGCCCAGTAAGTTAACCATCTTAACCAATAAAGGTATGGGATTTTATATGGGATAGACAAGCCACCTAACATGGGGAAAAAGTGAACTGGTGATAAAGAACATTGGAAAATGACAGAAGATGTTCCTGGAGTGGAAGCTCACCTACAGTCAAGATCATGCTGGAGGAAAGCTCGGTGTGGGCCAGTCAAACCAGCTTGAAGAATCACAACCAGTTTCCAACGTGCCTGTTACAACCTGCCTGTAGCATGCCCTGCTCCTGCACCCCATTTCCACAGCCATGCGGCCTGTGTTTCTCTAGGCACGCGCTTCTTCCACTCCCACCCACCATGGACAACCAGCTTCTGGTTCAACAGGGCAGCAAGTGAGGAACAATTTCTCTCCATTGCCCATCCTGGCTATGTTCCCTTTTTTTTGCCCCGCATACCAAAACTGGATGGTATGGAAAAGATAGCACACGTCTTTCTAGAATTAAAGAGTCTGGGCAGCAAAGGTCACCCTGAAAGCAACAGGATGAGCCTAAGAAGGGTAAAGTAAGTGATTTACAGATGATGGTCCAAGGAAGAAATACTAAACAGGGCAGACTCCCTGCATGTGGTCATGATGAGTTCTAGGCAGCCTTTAAGAGAGCTCAATTAGAAATGTTCAGACAGCTCTATTTACTTAAGCTTTTTATAAATGCCCATCATTACTGTAATCAGGTATATGAATTTCACCAGTTCAGCAGAAAGGATCACACATCATAAATGCTACGGTGGTATGGAAATAACTACTGTCTGGTATTAAAATGTGGAGCCATAATCTGAGGTGACTAAGGACAGTCAAATCACTTCAGAAACTAGTACCGAAGGTCAAATGCTGAACCAAGCTTTTTGAAGCCTGAGATAATACTTTTTCTCTCCTACAAGTCTCTTATCTATGATCTCAAAGCACTTTACAGTCACTAGTGAATTAATAGTCAAATTTCTTCTTGGGAGACAAAAATTGCAGTAATAATACCCAGGCTAATGAAAATTAAGTGCAAGTCTAGGAGAGGAACCTGGATTTCCTGACTCATCTCTGTTTTCAGTAATGCTCCATTTTCCAAATTTACAACAGTTTTGGAGTGGCACCGGGAAAGAAACCCCGGCAGACGGAGGAGCCCCGGTAGGAACGAGTGTGCGGCCGTTATGGCGGGGGGGGGCGGTGGTGTCGGACGGCTCTCTGCTCGCCATCCAGCAGTGCCCTCCACTGGGAGAGACTGGGAATTTCACCCCGAGGCCCTGCCACCGTTCCCAGCTCTCGCAGGGCTCCCCGGCTGACGTTCCCAATCAATTTTTTGTCGACTCCTCCTCCCTGTTGTGGGTGCGTGGGGCAGGCGGTGGGGTGGCGATGCCGCCCCCCGGTCCCTCTGCCCGCTGGGGGGGCAGCGCACCCCGGGACCTGCCCGCCGCGCACCCACCTCCCGCATCCCCCTTCCTGTCACCCGCTGGGCAGAGGTGACTGCAGCCAGCAGGGAACTACGACACCCTTTCTAAAAACACAGCTTTCCAAGAAAATATAAATTCATTCAGAAAGAAGGGGGCAAGTTACTATAAATACCCAATAGAATATAAAGGTGGAAGCTGGACTATTTCTTGGATACTGATTTTTTTAATACATTGCAGAAAAAACCCACCATGGATCTATTCCAATAATTTTTGCCTTATGTGTGACTTGTTAGATGTTTTCATGTATGTTTTAAATGCTTTAGCTAGTAGTTCTTTCCTCCAGACATTTGTCGTTGCTGAATTAAACCTAATGTTTTTCACAAAGAAGCATTAGTCTCGATTACTTTTTCTACTTGATTTTTTCCCCAGAAAATAAATCTACAACTAGAACGTCCTGTTTAGACATCTTCTGAAATTAGAAAGAATCATTTTCACGCTATGAACTGACTTGATTCGAGAAGTACATTAGACACGATACCCTCATCGTTTCTCAGTGGTTGAAATCTAAACAGCCTCTTTCAATGCAAATCAGAAAATGTCACAATCTGGTTTATGAAACAAATGACCGGCTTTGGCTTTCTGTCCAAACGTAGGGTGGGAATAGAATCAAATCTGACTTTTTGGAAGGGAAGGGGGAATGTTTCCCACTCAGCCACAGAAGCTGCAGCTTTGGGGCAGCGCGTGTTCTGTACATTGCTGCCATCTGGAGCCACAGCCTCCCAGCCCCACAGAGAGCAACAACCAGCCGCTCGGCAGGGAGCTGCCGTACTTTCTTTCCCCAGACCTGCTGGGCAGAAAACACATTTACAGTCGTGATTTTTTAAGCTGATGTTACTTTTTTGCAAAACGCCAGGGAAGTGGTATTTTGCCGATAATAATTTGGAAAAATCACAGTTTTCAAGACTATGGAGCAGGGCATTAGGAACAGTCAGATCAGGAAACCACAGAGACCCACAAGGAGCTTCATTGCTGCCATCCTCTAGCTCATTAGTGTACAAGAATTGTGTGTGTTGTTTTTAGCAGCTAAAGAGTTATTTATGGCTTCTATGTTCTCAAGCCAAAGTGAGTGAGGGGTGCAACCAGGGCAAACGCATCAGAGCAATGCAAATCACTGACAAGGCATCATGAATGCAAGCTGAGCAGAATTTAAATACAATCCATGAATGAGAGGAAAGATTTGCATGAGGGAAAGAATCATTAGAATCTGATTTAACAAGCAGTATATAAAACGGGCCATTGCAGCTTAAAATGAAGCAAAGCACATTCACATTATACATTCTTAATGGAAAAAAAAAAAAGCAAAATCACAAAACCCCCCTAATTTATTAGTAGAGCTTGGAATAGAAATGGTTTTCACAGAATACCTTTAGATCCTGATTCAGAAACTTGAGCTTGATTGCTTTCTTGAATAGATGTGGATCATAAGCATGTAGGGTGGTGGGGACTATTTAAGTGCATGCCAAAAGTCCTATTGATTTCAGTGAGATTTTATAAGATCCTTAAAGTAATTGTATGCATAAATGTTTTCCTGAACAAGAGTGCTTTTCTGAATTAGAATTTAACTCATGAATTTACACAGTGCTTTCAAATATAATTCCTTCTGGGAAAATAAGATAGATGAGAATAAAAAAAATTATGTACCTCTGCATGTCTTAAAAGAAGGTAATGGAGAATTATCCTGGCTAGAATTATTCAGAGTAGAATTTTCTGTAAGGTACAAAAGCCAACAGTGAAAAAATCTGTGGAGGTTGAAAGTGAATAATGTTCATAGAGCAACTTTTATAGACTCTCTGCTGGTTTTATCCCAACTAAATTATGGAAGATTTTTAATATATGGCACTATGTAGATAACGGCAGTCTCTTGGAAGAAAGGGGATAAGATATTTTACATTAAATGATATTATATCTTATCTTTGAGACAAGTAAGATAATTTCAAGAAACTCCTGCTGTTTTTCATTTCCAGTCTGTTGTCACAAACACTAGGTGGGAACAAACTTTTATTTAATATCTCCTAAAATCCAATGTGTCTGCCTCTAAATACCTTGTCTTTTAAAGCAGATTCTGATGTTTTCTGATAAAAGGAGATCATATATCTCTCTCCACACTGGACAACCTTCTTGTTTCTGTTGAAGCATTGGAGCAACTGTGTATTTACATCTCCTAGCATATTCCTGTGCAACTACAGCAGGGATCAGTCTTGACGAAGGCCTTTGATTGGTATAATCATAATTTGTTTGATAAAATCATAATTTTTTGGAACATACTTTGGCAGTCCCCTCCCTCATCTGTAATGATATCCATGTACTTCCTTCTACCTCTTTGCAGTATATTAACTTCTCTGTTCTTTAAACTTTAAAATTTATTTTGCTGCTACTTCATTGCTTGGCAACATTTTCTGGAGGTTATTGTTTACTTTGGGTTGCTTCCTTTCTTCATTTGTCCAGGCTTTTGGCTGGCTTAAAGTGCGCAACAGCCTACCTTGAAACCATGCAATTTCCATCAGTTCCTCTAGAGAGCAGCAAATATGTTCAAATAACAGCAACATGCGTCAACCCAGTGCTCCCAGAATCACTCACAACCTCTATTAACTGAGCTAGCTAAGGACTAATAGCAAAAAGCTACAGGGAATTAAGGTCCTAAACGTGAATCTGGCACTTGGTGTAGCTGCAGCCCCCCCTGCCCTCTCCAAACGCCCTGCTTGAGCCCAGCCCCAACTCACCAGCATCTTCTGTCAGAGAGGAGAAGGAAGGCAACGGCGGTGCAGCCTGGGCTGGGGACCAGACTTGGATGCCCCCCAGATCCGTGGGCTGTAAAGCTTCCCGTCCTCACTCATACAAGATTGCCAGCCAAGACGAAGCACTCGCTTTCGGAAAAACACCCACAAGTTCTCCGTTCCTCATGGCCTTCAGTGGGCGTGTGACAGATGAGGCTCTGTCTCCTGGTGTGCACTAGGGTTTAAGGGAACTTGGCACATAGAATCATAGAATCATAGGGTTGGAAGGGACCTCGAAAGATCATCTAGTCCAACCCCCCTGCCAGAGCAGGGCCACCTAGAGCACATCACCCAGGAACGTGTCCAGGCGGGTTTTGAATGTCTCCAGTGAAGGAGACTCCACAACCTCTCTGGGCAGCCTGTTCCAGTGCTCTGTCACTCTCACAGTAAAAAAATTCTTCCTGATATTCCTCTTGAATCTCCCATGCTCCAATTTGCATCCATTACTCCTTGTCCTATCACCGGTCATCACTGAAAACAACTTCTCTCCATCTTCCTGACACTCCCCCTTTACGTATTTGAAGACATTGATGAGGTCACCCCTCGGTCTCCTTTTCTCCAGACTAAAGAGACCCAGCTCCCTCAGCCTTTCCTCATAAGGGAGATGTCCCACTCCCTTCATCATCTTTGTGGCTCTGCGCTGGACTCTCTCAAGCAGTTCCCTGTCCTTCTTGAACTGAGGGGAACATGACAGAGCACCACAATTTTTTTTTTTTAAAAAGAAAGATAGTCAAAGTTAAAAAAAGCCTTGCCAGCTGTAGACCTCTTCAGACTAACACCACCATGTGTTTGAACCTAAATAATACACAAATCTTCGGAAGAAGGACAAAGCTGCCTCTGTTCTTCAAGATCAGTCTCCAAAGGAAGACTGACAGCTGCTGGCCTAAGCACTTGCACAGCTGACACAGACCTTACAGCAAAGCAAACTCCTCATGGGAAAAACCATAAAAAAGAGTTTTCAAAAACACACTCATGTTTGCAGCCCTGTCTCCAATAACATCTCCTGCCAGTAAAGCTTCTGGGCCTAGGCTTGACTTCCTATCGACTGTCTAAAGCAGCTTTTGCGAAGGTTTTTCTCTCAGTTATAAGCCTGGCCAATTAAGCCAACTGAAGTCACCCCAGATCTGCAGAAGGCCTATAGCCACAAGAAGAGCAACTTTTCCTCACAGGTTTCTGTGACCCACACTATATTTCATTGTCGCTACCAACCCTCCTAGTAGCATTTGCTTCAAAGTACCAAGTACCAAGGGAGAAATGGGGACTGCCTTCCCCAGAATAACCACCCGAGCTCTGATAAACACCAAGGTCTCTAAAACATGGCTCTGGGTAGACAGAAACCTTCGCCAGGGTAAGAGCTGTGGCCAAGGCCAGACTGAAGCAAAGGGCTCGAACCCCTTCTTTTCTGGAAAATGGACTTACCAAGGGTTGGGGTATACAGAGTACAGCTGGGCTGGCCTGGGACAAAGCTGGAGGGGGTTGGAAGAGACGGAGAATGGATAGGGCTTACATGCATCTTCCATGGTTTGCTTCAAGGCTGCTCACCACATCCTGGCATGCTAGCACAACGCAGGGAAAAGGGGTGACGGCAGCCAAAGAGGGGAAATACAGCAAGAGGTAACGCTTTTTATGCAGCTAAAGGCCATGTTTATCACCACATTTTCCCTGTTCCTGGGTCATCTTTCACACCAGGATCCTGCTTCTTCAGTAGCTGGATGGCACTGACTGGCTCCTGCTGGTAGGCTGGAGGGTACCACAGTAGGATACAGCAACACAGGCGGGCTGGTAAGTGAGTTCTGCCTCATTTTTGGAAACATGCTTTGCTGAAGGTCCTGAAAACTGCGGAAGCGGCACCCCAGGGTGGGTGATGAAGGCTGTACCTTGCTGTTTTGGCGGTGCGTGCTGGCAGATGGGGTAGCCCCATGCTGGGTGCAGCTCATGTACTGGAAACCCACAGCCTTCTGCACCATGAGACCCCACCTGGTGTTGAGGCAGACAGAATATAAAGAGACTGGCACTACTGTAAGAAGCTGACACTTACAAGCACTTTCTGTTTACAAACTAATTCCTGCAAGCACTTACATGCACATTGCAGGGTGGTGTGCCACATTGCAGGGAAGACTCAACCAAAGAACCTCGGTCCTCACTGAGATGGTAGGTGAGGTCTTCTGTCAGGCTGACGGAGGTACCCATACCCTCATGATATTCTTTATATAGTCCACTTTCAAGGCAGATCCTGCTGATTCACCTGCCCACATAAATCTGTCTATAGTTGACTCTGCAAACAGAGAGGTGCACATGCAATTCTGTTGCATTTCTACTAAAGGGCTGCTTTGCAAGGTGGCCTGAGCTTTGCAACAGTTTCTCAGTATAACCCTATAGCATGGGATTTGTTTCAACTGTTCTCCTAATTTCTGGTAAATCAACAGAAGAAACACACCACGTTTAAGCTGATCAGTCCCTATAGGCAGAGGCCTGCAGGCTGCCTGCAGGGATGCAGCGGGAAGCTCTGTAGGGACTGGAAAGTCCTGAAATTCATCTTTTGGTGTCCCAACTGACCTATTCTCATGATGACACAACTGTTTGGATGTTTTAATCAACTCCTTTCTTTCTGTGTGTGAGAGAAGTACTGTCCTGAGGAGGAATGAAACGTCAGCTGCTGAGTTTAAACCACACTGATGACATCTTAAGGATTTTTGCTGAAGAACAGAGCACTAATCAAATAGGAAACTTGAGGCTGTTGTTCTAAAGGGTTGTCAATATTTCTGTCCAGAAGTAATTAAATAAGTTGCTCAGAAACAGGTAAGTTAAAGAAATTATTTCCTATTTATCTGCACATTTCAGAGTCTATTATCATAGACTCTGAAAACTGAGATGGATTTCTTCTACATTGAAATAGCTCTGTGTTTCACATAATACCAGGCCACGAGGTGAATAATTTTTACCATCCACCCCTATCTATCTATCTATCTATCTATCTATCTATCTATCTATCTATCTATCTATCTATCTATCTATCTATCCATCCATCCATCCATCTATTTATCCATCCATCCATCTATCTACCATATTTTCATTACAGAAAAAAATCTGTGTTTAGATCATTCCTTAATTTGGGGTCATCTTTTGAATATCATACAGGCCTGTGCTCTGCAGAATCAGTTCTGAGTAGGAGAGAGGAGTGGGGCTGCAATGCAAATTCTGTGGGTTTCTCTTGTTGTTCAAAGATCAGGATCCTTTCCAGATTGTGTACCAAGACATATGTGAAAATCTCTGGTGAACCTATACAAACAGGTATCTATCAACCCATCACATTTGGTAAACTGTGTTCCATGCTTATGTTTTCAGAAAAATGCTTTAGAAAAATGCTGAAGCAGAAAAGAGCTCAGATTTGTCAGCCAATATATACATGAGTTGTCCATCTGCCTACCTTTGAATATCTCCACTAGGCCTTCAAGGGTACCACAGAGCTTTGGGAGAAAGCATGTATCAGAAAGAAAGAGCTAATTGCATTGTATACAGTCTGTCAGAAGTAAGAATCACTCACACCAACTTCTAGAGAATTGAGCAGAAGGAGTGGGTGTTTAAGTGGGCGTCTAATTTGTCAGGACAAGGAAGACATTGCTTAACAAGCCTAGAGGGGCTGATTTCTCTTAAAAAACTTTTTTTAAAATTGCCTACCTTCAGTCAAAGGAAAAGGCAGGAACTCATAGACAACAAATCAAAAATTCATTCTGCTAGGTCAAAATCTTCTTTTTTCTTCCCATTATTTTTATTTCCTTACCAAAGCTAACATGTTCAGTGAAATAAAATCCCCAAACACACTTTGATGTGTGGTGCCTAAAGTCTCACAGGCAAAATAAATTTTATACACATAGAAAAGCCAGAAGTGAAAGGACTTACTTCTGATTCCTGACCCCAAATCCTCCATCTTTCTTGAGGGCACCAGACATAAACTTCATTTTCTAAAGAAAGGTTCAGAATCTGCCGTCATCTTCACTCAGCAAATTGTTCATCAGTGAAAGCTTTTCAAAGCTAATCCACTACTCAAACTCAACACCGTAGAACCTCAATTGGAGACAGCTCTCTGTCTCCTGGAATTTCCACACTGTGAATGGCACAGGATCATAAAAGTCCTTAGAGTTAGCACTGTACTCCCATAATTAAATTATAGTTACAGAGATGGCCTGGGACATGCTGCCTGTCAACATCAAATGGGAGAAAACACAAGGGGAGTGGGAGAAGGCACAAGCTAGTGAAGTAGATTTGAATGTAATCTATCAACGTGGATGCTGGATAATTTTAATTGTAGAGATACAGTTTATAATTTCCAATCAGATTTCTGCCTTGGTGAACCCATTCGTCAGAAGTGGCATTGCTGTGCACCACAGGCCAAGAGTTCATGCTGTGACTTTGAACAGAGACCACCTAATCTGCATAACATTTTATCAAACCAATTACAATATAAGAGCACTACATTGTAAAATTACTTCTCTATCAGTTGAACATCAGGCTATTAAAGGTAGTACAAAAGACAGAAGAAAGAACAGCATTTTTAACTACTCTACTTTCCTATTTTTGGAGATGCATTTCTTTATTATCCTAAAATACTACAAGCAGTAATAATATATCTGTTCTCCATTGTAATCATGACATTAAAATAAAATAATGTGCAATTAATATCCTCTTTAATGATCCCTTCTAGAAAGATAATCACTGCAATAACGAGGTATCACAGAAGGGCAGATAATTTTAATAACTTGAGAGAATACACTAAGGATCTCTCTACATTGTTAACTTCAGATTTAATACTTATTCTGATCTGAACTGAGAGATTCATGGAGAACAAGTGCTGCTAATGGGAAATCATGCATTCCCTAGACACCTGTCTACAGCGTACTTCACGAGAGAGAGGCGCAGCTTTCCATTATGCTGATGACAGTACATCAAAGTGACCCAAACTAGACTGTGAGGAAAGAGGAGAAAGAGAATATAACTGAAACTTGGTCTTTGGCTTCTATTTTGGTATTCAAAAAGATATTCCAAACTAAACCAAAAGATATTGAAAAATTTTGTTTAGAAAAAAGTTTTTAAAAAAATATTTTGTTTAGGGGTAAAAAATGGATTTTTTAAAAATTTACTTAAATCATGCTAATACTGCAGAAACTCCCAGTCATACCTGATTTTGCTGCATGGAAAACATGGATATTCTGGGTCTCCAGCAGCCTAGTAGGTACTTACTAAGCAAGTGAAGTGCTACGATGCAGTTGAAGACCTAAGAAAACAACAGGTTTTTAGGCATTTTATAATTTTCCAATAAAAAATTTATTTCCCATGTGAAAACTATCTTATCACAGATTTCCTGAGCAGTTCCAACTCTTATTTCCAGGGAGCTCAGTTCCTTTCTGTATAGTCTCATTTGCAGTACCACCCGAGACCGGAGGAGCAATATGTGTAGCTTATGTATTGTTCCGTAAACCCACCGCAGGGTGCAAGTGATGCCTGCGCTGCAGCTACGGCAGCCTTGTCTGAACGCAAGACAAAGCTTCTTGGGAGCAGGATTAGGAGTATTGTGTTTTCAGCACATCTTTAGAAATGCTTTTCTTAAGTAGGTGGGTTAAGAAAAGATTTTTTAAAGACACACAGGCAAGCTTAACAAGCAGCTTTTGTAACGTTTTTCTGAGTATGAGATATGTTCTGGAAGGACTTACAAAACCAGTTCACAAATTTTAAAGTCTAAATCTTTGCTTAAACAGCAGAAAATCTTGTTTCTTCCTTGATCCACATCTATTACTTCTTTTACTCACTCTTTCTAGGACATCTAGACATCGTCATGGCACCTTAACATTCAGCAATATTGAATATAAGGAGAAATTAAAGGTGTTCCTCTTTGTTCTTTCAAGCAGATCTTCTTTCCCGTTTCCAGCTCCCCATTGCAGATGTCACCACCAATGCTCTCTCTTCATTTGCTTGAGCCATGGAACCTCAGAAGAGTTCAAACACATTTGCACATCTTCCCTTGGTCTGCCCTTGCTGGTAGATCCACTCAGTTCATAAACCCATGTCTTTGCAATTAATAAATATGACTTGGAAATAGTTGTTAGAAGAGACTCAGAGACATTCCCTTAGAAGCAGGTTGTTGATGTTAGAAGCTTGTATTCACTCCCCAGTGAAAAGTCCATACAAATCCTGCTCTTTTTGTATGCAGTTTTTATAAACACATTAAGTGCTTATTAAACTGGCACTGAATTATGAATCAAAGGGTCCACAGGTCCTAAAAGTAACCAGGTCTGCAGCCGAGTGACACAAACCAAAGGCCACAATCTCACAGTAAGAAACTGCAAACAGAATAAAGAAGTTGTTCAGTAATTTCATTTTCCATTTCAGGCAGAGACAGGATCTTTCTGATTTGAAATGAGACTCCTTAGTCATTAAAAGATGTCTAGCTAGAGACACCAAAAAGCAAGCTGTGTCCAGCCACAATGCATTTATTATTTATTCAACCCTATTTATATCTCATGCTGAGGGATTTACATGATATACTGAATCCACATTTGTTCCCTGCATTCCTTCTCACAGCTGAGAAGATGCAATGAATCATAAAACGTTCCATTGTTGCAATGTTTTGTCATGGTATGTGTTATCAGCACAAATCCCGTTAAAGAGGCTTCGGAGGATGAGAAGTTTAAATATTTAATGTTTTTCTGCCTATGATAAGTTTAATAATTAATGCTGCTCCTACCCTGGAAATGACAAATCATACAACAAGCACACACGATAAAAGAAACAAACACAACTAATAGAGAGGGAAACTTTACTTAGGAGCTAGTAATTAGAAGCCTCTGCAGCATACCTCAGGATCCCAAAGTACTTTGCAGGCAGAAGTAAATTCTGCCTCCTGACCGAAAAAGCAATTCTGTCCATCTATTAAGCTACCTAATTTTTGAAGGGATGCAGAAGATGAGGGATAATGAAGTGCTAGGCTTTACCTTGCATATGTGAGAAATGATATACAGACATTATGAGCCAAACTGTCTCAAAGACATCAGCACCCACAGGAGAGAAAAAGAACCATGTGAAAGCTGTTGTCCCTTCATAGTCTGCATAGAGGAGCCAGCCAATAAGTCATTTCAGAAACTTCTTATATGGCAGAGCAAAACTGGACCTGTGCCTCCTTACTCCTTTACGTGGGTCTAAATGGAGAGGGAGCTACTCCAGCTTCAAGCAGCATCCACAAATACCAGCTCTTGGCACCCTCTGAATAATCTGTTTTGTAAGACAGTACCAGCAGTACCTTTCTCTGAGCACATGCTCCTCCACATCCACTCCCACTGATGATCTGCAGGTAAACGCAACCTTCAACCCCCACTGACTTGTAGCTAAAAGAAAATTCAGCTCACGCACCACTGTGCTTCAGTGCTGGACCACGCTTATGTAAATGCAACAGAATTAACACTGAAGCACAAAGCATGACAGTAATAAAATCTTCCATGATTCACTCAATTTAGACAAGTTTTCAAATGATTAGCATTAAAAGTCTGTCAGACGAAGAGGGTGAGCACTTTGGTGTAGATATTGCCATTATATCCATCTCTCGGGGTAGAAACCATTTTCCCTAAGCCCAGGTCTGAGATAATGCCATTGCGGGAGAAACAGGTATATCTAGAAACTGACTCATCTTACCTTCAGAGATGCCTGAACCAGGTCAAGTGACTCATTCCCCCTACCGAAATCAAGACCCTAGTGTGACTATTTCAGACGGAGGCACATAACACCTTGTAGACATGTCAGTTGTACATCTACACTGGTGCGCAGTCAGCAGTGCCAGGCCATGGGCACTGGAGCTCAGCCCCCTGCAACGTCAAGCTGCTGGAGCACTCCCTGACACCCTTCTGACCCCACCTCCTGCTCTTCTCCTGAGCAATTCTCAAGCACAGGACCATTCGCAACAGCTAATCTGAATGCAGTCACCCTGTTTTGGAGGCTAATGGAGCTGAATAACTCAGATGTGGTCAGACTGTGCCAGTTGACCTCAGGGTCCAAGGAAGGTACTGCCATGGCATTGCTGACTAGGGTAAGTGTAGCCTTCAATCAGTAAGATCCAAGGGTTTTTTTTTTTAACTCATTAACACTTTGCTACAAAACATGTATTTTTATTTTATTCATTGTCTATTCTTCTTGCTTGAATACCCTTTCTTAGAGTGGGTTTAGAGAATTTAGATGAGGAGATAAATTAACCTTCTGACAGTAGACAATATACAACTGTGTTTGAAAGTCACACCTTTCCTAAGATGAGTCTTTTGCAATAAAACTTGGTTAGGGTAAACAAGTGTTCACATGTACTGCTTGAAAACCAGGTCAGTCACATCAGCAACAGTCCACAGCTTTTTAAAGTCACTTACACTCAGAAAAACATAAAGATATTATATTTTCCAAAGAACAATTCCCTTAAAGTAGTAGCCTTCAAAATCTTGTCTGAGGTTTTTCCTTCCTCTTCAATGGAGGAACATGGCATAATAGTGTCTCTGCAGCATAATCTCAGCTGAGGGATCCAGCTGAAACTACCTGAAACCTCCTCAGTGATGCAATGATCTGTCCTGCCAGGGCAGTGTTCACTCAGAGCTCTATACCCATTCTGACTTTTTTGACCTCAAGCAACTAGTACTGTTATAACTTGATTGTGCATCAGTGGTTTTTAGCTCAGCTGAAGGGCAGTATCCTAAAAGCTTGCTCTGAACCACAGAGGAAGAAACTCCAAGGTGAGACTTGATCTGAGGTCTCAAAGTCAAGGCAGTATCTTTAGCGAAGTCTTGCTGAAGACTGGGTGTCACTTGCCTGCATGTAGCTCCTTGGTGGTCACCAGCACACAAGGGTTCTTCAGTGTTGTCTTGCTTAACAGCAAGATCTCCTGATGTACGGGGCTTATTGCTGTTGCTATTAAGGTTAGTGCTGGCAGTTTGCTGAAAGACCACTTCAGGATGAAGAACAGCCTCTTCTTCCTCTTCAGAGAGCAGGGAGCAGGAGCCATCACTGGTGTGGCTGCTATTTGATACTGGACAGTCCTGATTTTGAGGTGGAGAAGAACTACCTGGCTGTACTGCGAGAAGATCTGAAATGCACTCATTCTCTATGTGGAGGTTTGCCAGCATCTTCTTCTTTTGGTTTCTTGCTGTCAATCTCTGGAGAGCACAGACAAGATCAGCAAGGCTAAGCAGAAAGGACAGACTGCTAACCCCCCAGATGAAAATCATCATGATGGATTTCTCAGTGGGACGGGAGATGTAACAGTCAACTGCGCTTGTGCAAGGTGAATGGTAGCAGGAAAAGCGCTCAGGAACAAAAAATCCAAAAAGAAAATATTGCACAGCTGCAAAGGCAGCCTCAAGTAGTGTCCTAAAAAAAAGATGAACAGTATATGCCCCAGAAAAATTCAGAATGCTGAGGTTGTCTGCACCATGATCTAACCTATTCACAGCAGCATTTCTACAGAGCTCCTTTGGGTTTTTGGGGCTTGATAAACCCTTATTCCTTTTGCATCTATGCACCAAACAGTGCATTCTTACAATGTACATAGCTACCTTGTGCAAAACATAGATGCTGAACGCAGCATAAGGTAGCAGGATAGACACAGTCTGAATGAGCCAGAATCTGAAGTGAGATACGGGAGAGAATAAATCATAGCAAACGTTGGAGCATCCTGGTTGCAGGGTGTTGCAGACGAAGCGCTCCTGCTCATCTTGGTAGAGGGGATAGCCTGCTAACACTACGACTGCCATTCGCAGCAGAATCACTATCATTAGCCAGACCTTTCCTAGAAGAGAAGGTAAGAAAAAGAGTCAGAGCAGTGAGAAGGAAGGGAAGGCAGGTAATGTAGTGATGCTTTCTCTATATAAAAGACATTTGAAGAAATAGGGTCAGTAATCAGTCTCCTTTCCTAAAACCTCCACTTTGACTTTGTTTTGACTGTGACTGAAACTCGTGTGAAAGTGTATTAGCTGACACATTCCATAACCTTCATCTAGATTTGGCAGTGTAGGAGTTTGATGCCCAATAAGCCATGCCAACTGAAATCTCAGCCTAATGAAAACACTCTGAACATGTCCAAATCTGATAACAAGAGTTCACAAGTGAGGAATGGGAATAATCCCATGTCACTTACAGTTCTTCCTTGCAGGTGGTTTCATACCTCTGCACCTGAGTTTTGTCCTATTTCAATAATATAGATCAGCTAACTCAGTATGAAACTCTTCTAGATACAAAAGATTTTTTCATGACATAGTATTTGTTCTTGGCCATGAAATTGTATGTAAAGTTTACTATAGTTAGCGAAATCTCTCAGTTGTGTCTAGAATGGTATTTAATAGTGAGCTTGTTAATAGATGCTATTAGCAAAGTTACGCAAAAATGTTCTACAGATACACATTTGTGTGTGCGCCTGTGCACCCCGGTCAGTTCTCTCTGCCGGTTTTTTGGTTGCCCCATCTTGATCATGTCTTCCAACCTTCACTCACCTTGGTGTGAGCTTCTCTATCCATTCAGACCAAAAGCTCCCTTCTGTCTTGATACCAACACCAAGTGAAGCCTTACAAGTTTGGCATTTTCATACATTGCCTACTTCATCTTTCCCTTTCATATGAATGCTTTAGTCTCATCTTGGTCTCATCCACTTTGGTTGGAAAGATGAGGCCTTACCTGTGTTCCATTACCCCAACAGCAGTGGAAAAAATCAGGCATTAGTACCCAGGTATCATATAATTTGAAAGAGACTGTATTGTTTATGATAGCTTCTTGGAGGGTTTTGGATGGGGTAGGTTTTTTAAAAAGTTTTTTGTAAAGTTATACACACTGCTGTAGTACTGACAAAGTTATTTATTAAAAAAAAAGGAAAAAGAAAAAAAAGAAAAAAATACTTTTCCTGATCAGGATAGGAATGCCTAAAAATATACTGTTATATTGTCCAAAAATTAAAAATATATTCTGTACAAACACATGGAATAACTCAACATCTGAAGTTAAGTTTAACACTTTAATTTCTCAAGTTTCCTTTTGAGTCCTCACACTAGTTCCCTATACAGTTTTGAAAAAGTAATTTAATTTAAGAATACACCACTTTAATTCCTATATTTTTAAAACATGCCAAGAAAAAAGAAGAAAACCCCCACACTTACGAACAAAAAAAAAAAAAAACACCAAAACAAACCAGAAAAGAGTGATAAGGTTAATTCTGTGCTTTAAGGAATGGTTAAGAAACCAGTTGTAACCACAGACAGAAAACCAGCAGGACTCGGTGACTAAAGAGAAGCATGTTATATAGAGATAGCAGTTGAGAAATGCACTGAAAACCTCAAGTCATTAATAGTGACTGCACACCTCACATGCACGCTGGGCTTTAAAGGCAGTCTGTGAAATAATACCAATACACATTCTAAAGGCTTATCAGAAATCCAGATCCCAAAGCATTTTTTCTATAAAATGTCCGATTATTTACCAGGTATTATCTTGACCAACATTCTTTGCTATTTCCCATAAAGCTATTTCCCTGTAGTTGGGTGAATTTTAAATATTCAAATATTTCTGCAACATTGTTTGATATCTATTATTGTACTGAACACGCAGTCTGAACGCCCCATATAAGCCATTGGTGGATCGTAGACTGATTATGGGCTAGAACAGTAAAACTGCACTCTGAAGTTGAAAAACTTCAGCTGGAAAAAAGTTAAGGATATAAAAGCTATATGAGACATCATCGGAGAAACCTTTTGCTACTGGCAAAATAATAGGTTCCCTAACCATAAATAAATCGAGGTCTTTCCATTCTATCTTGAATTGCCTGAAACTTAGTGGTGGTTTTGATGTGTTTTCAGCTTTCTGCCTGTTGGTGCACAAACTGTACCGTTAACTCTTTTCCATATAGCATGGGTCAACAGAAAACACCGGCTGTACAGAATCAGTCATCTTTAGCAAGCGATGTTTCATCCTTAGGTAGCATTTTTTCCCTGTGAGGACCTCAAAGTGTTTGAAGCACGTTAGTTAATTAAGCTCAAAATACTACATGCTATTTCACTATCAATTTTTAATTAGAACATGTACAATAGGGAGTGCTGCTTAAGAAAAATCAATGGCTCCTTAGGAAGTAGTTTAGCATGACATACATTTTAGAGATAACCCCTCCTCATATCACCTTCCCTAATGATTTGATCTTGATTAAACATACTAGAACAAGCCCCTTCACCAAGCCCCTGCGGTTTAGTTGGATATTCCCTGCAATGTGCAGCACAAACTACAGCAACTGTCCACGACTGGAGGCGAAAGGGCTTTGAAAGGCCCTGGAAAGTTTTTCTCTGGCTCACACTTTGCTCAAAGTAGCCCCTGAAAAAGGAACAGTGTCTTATTTAAATAAGAAGGGAAAGAAAAAGAAAAAGGAGCTCTCAGGACACTGTTATCTGAGGAAACACAATCTGTATTTGAAGGTTTTTTTAGATACTTGTGAACTTTGCTCCTTTATAAAAATAAAGAATGAAAAGCAATGGTAATTAACCACAGTGGTAATAAAGCACAGACTTCCTCCTGTAAAAGAGAGGGTTGGGGTTTTTTTTCCCCTTCTTTAACTTTTTAATTAGTCACTAAAGCTATTGCATACATTCTCCTGTTCACTTTATGTGCTGTAAATAAAGCATTACTTCTCTGTGTTTTCACCATGATCCCTGCAACAGCCATTAGAGCTGACTGGAAGCTCAGGCACCAAGAGGAGCCAAATTTGAAAACCTTGCCAGAATTTTTTCCATAAAGTTCAGAAAGTATCTATCAGAGACGGAGTAGGAATTTGTTTAACAAGAAAAGAAAGACATTAACCACTCTTACCACATTACTATCTAAATAACAACTTCTTACTGTAAGGATCTCAGAGGTGCAGCTAGAAATAAAAGCCAATTATCAGTAGAACACTTGAGTGGCTTCAGGATATGGAGCAGCAAAAGAAATAGAGCTTTTTAAAGTACTTACCTACAATAGTCACATTGTAGTTGAGCGTGACAATCAAAAATCCCAGTGAATCCCAGTGCTCCATATTTGAACAGGTTCACAACACTTCCAACTCCTGATGCCCTATCGATTTTGGCATTTCCACAGGAGATTAGACCTAGAGAGGGAAGAAAGAAAAAAAAAATAAATAAAGGAATTTTTGGTAAGAGTCAAGAATGGAAACGAGAAACCCAGCCACAGCAAGGTATTGATGAAGGATTATTTTGATGATTTGAACATGACTGTTAGCTTTGGATGTTGGAACAAATCTTCTTAAGGCTTGACCAGTTTGTCTTGCAAAAGCTCTAGCTCTCAGATCCAATTGCTCCTACCTCTTTTGTGGATCCTCTGCCCAGACAACTGCAAGTGGACAAACAACAACAGGAGTGATCTCCACCATTGTAGACTATTCTTACCCTCCCGGGGCATGCCAGCCTCCTGGCATTGCTGAGATATTTTAGCCGTGAAAGACAGGGAGAGGGGAGAGAGGGAAGAAAAGCATAGACCAGGAAATAACAGGCACCTCTCTGTCTCCCCACAAGAATTGCAGATGGATTATAGAAGGAAAGGGGATAGAAAAGGACAAGCATCCTGATATTTGAAAGGCACTTTCAGTTCAGTTCACTGGAAGCTATCCCATTGCAATTTTCCAAAGCAATTTTATTTCCAAAACACAGCCTCCCTGACAGGACATCATGGCCCTGTCAATCACAGCCCCACCAAATTTCCTCCTGTGTGCTGAGCCAGGCAGTGGGGTGAGCGTTTCTGCGGGCAGGATGAAAAACAGGGGAAGCGTTAAAAAAGAAACCAACAAAAGGAGGCTGTTTTTTCAACATGCCACAAGTCACTCACTTTTGATTTATATCGGTTCTTTCTGTCTAAACCGCTTGGTACTCTGGATATCACTCGAAAGATCCTAAGGCTGATTACCCAGCAATCTGAAAGCCCAGCAGGCCTCTGCAGCAACGATGGAGCGAGCTGCCTCCTCGGAGCCGGGCGCCTGCGGGGTGCACGGTCCTTGGCTGTGGGGTGCAGTTGCACGGCATGCCCCTCACACCGTGTGGCTGCACTGGGCTTCAGCTTTTCCTTCCTCACCCTCACCATACCCAATTCCCTTGAGGAAAATCATCGACTACCATTTTCCACCCACTGTTCAACTACTTACAGGATGTTACTCTGCCCTTTTAATCCGTGCTTTAGTAGGGACAAACATATAATGGACACTTATTGTCAGAAAATCTTATTAGTAACCAGAAGAACAGCAGAAAAAGGAATCTGCATGTGATACAGCAAAGGAGAAAAGCGATGCTGTGACAAGCTGACACCTCGGGGCTGCCAGCAGCCCGGGCACAGCCTTGTTGCTCATGCACATCAACCCACAGCTCCGTTCCTGGGGGGGGAAAGATAAATCAGCTCAGACACGGAGCTGTGTGCCGATCCTGCATGAGTTATGGTCAGTGTGACAAGGCTGAGCTTTATGACTGACCACACCTTACCTGGAAAAAAGGTAAAACTAATCATTTAACAAAGAAAAATGTAACTGTACAAAGAGCATCTCTCCACAGCTCTCTGCTCGCAGGGCGTGCAATGCCCTGGCAGAACAGACTGAGCATCCTTTCTGTGGCGAGCCCCATCATAAGAAAATCTTAGAAGTGGAGTTTGAAAGGGTAGCACTGAAAACCTCTTTATCCATTAACCATGTAAAAAGATTTTTAGCTCCAGTAGTAAATGTTTTCATGGTCTCAGAATTGTTTTATGTAAAATATTTGCCAAGCAATCATTTTTTCTGTTACCAGGTTTTATTTATGGTGTGTGATGATGGTTTGAGCTTAATTTGCCCCCTATACACCTTTTTTTTCAGATAGATGTGTGTGTGAGGAAAAGTATGGGAAGGAGGGAAAGACAGAGGAAGGGAACAGAGAAAAGGTGCAAATGGACAAGATATAAATTATGCTGAGATATGAAGGTATTCCTGGTTAAACATCCTTTGTTAAAAATAGAGTCAGGAATGCTGAGATGGTGGTAGGGTATGAACGCTCAGCAGCTGCATCCACACAATAGGCTATAAATTGTCTCTGTCAATATTGCCAGTTAAAATATCCTTGCCTGTTGTTACTGTGAGAGACCCCTACCATTTGTGAAATCAGGATACCAGCTCAGGATTTAAGCCTCCAAACTGTTGCCTGCAGGACTGAGCCAGGCGACAACATCTGATCCCGCAGCAGGACGTGCGGAGGTAGGATGGCCCATTTTCTTCTAAAAGAAAGCAAGAAACATCACCTTCCAGACTCACCGCACAGCCTAACTCAGTGATGGATTTGGGTCAGAAAGCCTAAATTCTGTATTGGCTTTTCCAGACAACTTTAGCTGTTTTATTTTAGCTTTTTCAGACAGCTCATATCTCAATCCAACACTTCTCCTTTTTGTGATGTGTCTTCCTCCCACGTTCAGATTAGGAAGAGATTCAGACTGTCTAACCATTGGGGACCCCTCAGACCGAACTTGGATTTAGTGCACCCAGAGGCTTCTATGGGCTATCATCTGGAGCTGTTTGGCCTAAGAAAGGCAGGGAACATAAACATAGCTACACAGCCCTCAGGGGCACTGCAGCAACAAAAGACTGCCTTTGAAGGACCAATGTGTCTGTAGGACAAAAACACAGGCCTGCCCTGCTCTACATGGGCCTGTCATCAGTCCAGCTTTGGACTACAGGCTACAGTGGTCATTATAAAGTGTTTGGTCTGCTGAAACGTAGACTGTAGTTTCTTTATCCCTTGACTCAGCACCACCTTTCAGTCCAGGGTTCCCATCTGAAGATACTCCATATTGTATCTGAGGATACTCAGCATACAGTTCCCCTCATTTATTACTTATCTGTAGCTGTTCCCTGTATTTCCTGTTCATCTGTAAAGACTGTAGGTAACCAGGGAGAGCAATACTACAGGCATGGATGAAGGAGCGAGGGGACTCCAGCTCCGCAGTGCCATCAGTTGGCACCGCACCATCTTCCACATCAGAAGACAGCCACGTGGTGCACAGCCCCATCATGCTCCAGCACTAAAATCTCACAGAAAACCAATCTCAGGCTGTAATAAACTTCAGTTGTCAAATCTGTGAACTTGCACAGAATTCTAGTTAAAGAAGAGAGACAAGTAGAAAACATGGACTCCATTTTGAGTAAAGCTAAACTTTGAAATCCAGCGGTATCTCATCACATCTGATTTTAGAAGGAGTCCTAAAAGCCACCGGAAAACTTTCAGAGACTAACAATGAAATATAAGAAGATGCAATTAAATCTATTTTAAAATCCACAACTGCCATCCACATTTCTAACCCCTTACCACAGATCCAGGGCTTGATCCTACAAAAATTCACAGATGTGACCCCACCACTGAGAGTCACCCACTGGAACTTTCTGAGTGACTGGAACTGCATTTCACTGTGGACCTGTGTCACGTCCCAGCCTAAGACCCAGGTTACTTGTCGCAAAGCCCAGCAAAGACATTTCACCCAGACCTTGCCTCAGAATGACATCCAGAGGTAAAGTACAGTTAGCTTGAAGCCACTCCAGGGCTTCCCAATCCAGGAGCAAATCAGTCACCTGAAGGGTGCCACAGTCTGTATCACAAGTCAAAAAGCTTCAGAAGCTACAGGCATTCCTCTGGTACAGCAAATCCCAACTAATCTGTCCTACCCAGTCAACACCTACACTAATGACATGGAAGTGCAGTGAAGTGGGAGTTACTACAGGAGATTGCACAGTACATAGCATCTTTTAATAAAGAAACCTTCCTCTACCCATTTCATTAACATAAGACAAAACAGGTCAGCATAGCAGCTTCCTTAATAAAGAAGGGGATCTGGCATTTCAGTCTAAGTTATTTGGGAGATTATTATTTAAGAAAGGAAAAAAACCATATGCATATCTAATATTCTCAAGTCTAATTTTAAAATCTATTTAGAATTTTTCTAATTATCAAAAATGATGTATTAGTGACCAATCTTGCAGTAAATCTAGCTACTCAGTAGGTGATCTGTAATTTCAGAAAAAAAATAATCTGTTCAGAAGGGACAGTAAAAATGAAAATTAAGGCAATCAATCTTGATGGCCTTGTTTTTAAGATTGGTAAAATACAGCAGAAGGCTGAGAAGAGGAAAACAAGCTAGCCATGAAGGACAATAGCAAAGAAGTAGCAGGAAAAGGTGCCCAGAACAAATGTTCTTTTTAAGACATGCATAGTGCATATGCACGTATATAAACGTGTCAGACAATCTTCAAAGTAATCCCACAATGCGTGTAGAAGCCCACTATAGCGCACACATAGCGAAGGGGCCAGCATGGCGTGGAAAGCCCTTGCTTTACACAGGCACACACCGCGCTGCATGCTTTGCATTCCCTGGGACCTCTGTTCGTCTGACGCTGGGATAATCACTGCAGGCAGAATACGCTTAAAAGTAGCCTCTCCCCATAGCAGCTATTGCAGCCATAAAGATAAGGGGAAAACTGCGTGCTGCTCTGGAGTCCTCAGCACAAGAAGGACATGGACCTGTTGAAAGGGGTCCAGAGGAGGGCCACAGAGATGATCAGAGGGATGGGGCACCTCTGCTATTTGGACAGGCTGAGAGAGTTGGGCTGTTCAGCCTGGAGAAGAGAAGGCTCCAAGACAACCTTATAGCAGCCTTCCTAAAGGGGACCTACAGGAAAGATAGGGAGGGACTCTATCAGGGAATGTAGCGATAGGATGAGGGGTAACAGTTTTACACTGAAAGGGGAGAGATTTAGCTTAGATATTAGGAAGAAATTGTTTACCATGAGGGTGGTGAGGCACGTTAACAGGCTGCCCAGAGAAGTTGTGGATGCCCCATCCCTGGAAATGTTCAAGGCTGGATGGGGCCTTGAGCAGCCTGGTCTATGGGAGGTGTCCCTGCCCATGGCAGGGGGGGTTGGCACTAGATGATCTTTAAGGTCCCTTCTAACCCAAACCGTTCTATGATTCTATAAAACAAGAAAACTGTAACTCCAGAATTAGGACTATGGAGCCTACACACACTGAGGCAGGGGGAGTGGTGAAGGTTTTACATCATGAACTACTCAATAGGGAGCTTAAACAATGTTCTCCTGCTCCCCAGCCTCAAACCCATCAGTCCCCAGAAGTGGCATTGTGCAGAAGGTCTTTTAGGAAACTTTCAAAGAACATGTCGCTCTTCCCCTTCCCTTGCTGTCTACCTTCAGCTCCGAGGAAGGAGATTCATTCACATGTGCTCTAATAGATGAAAATGCCTGTGCGCATATAGAATCATAGAATCACAGAATGGTTGGGGTTGGAAGGGACCTCTGGAGATCATCTAGTCCAACCCCCTGCCAGAGCAGGGCCACCTTAGAGCAGGTTACACAGGAACGCGTCCAGGCGGGTTTTGAATGTCTCCAGAGACGGAGACTCCACCACCTCCCTGGGCAGCCTGTGCCAGGGCTCTGCCACCCTCAAGGGAAAGAAGTTCCTCCTCATGTTTAGGTGGAACTTCCTGTGCTCAAGTTTGTGCCCGTTACCTCTTGTCCTGTCACTGGGCACCACTGAAAAGAGCCTGGCCCCATCCTGCTGACACCCATCCTTTAAGTATTTATAAGCACTGGTAAGGTCCCCCCTCAGCCATCTTTTTTCCAGACTAAAGAGACCCAATTCCCTCAGCCTTTCTTCATAAGAGAGGTGTTCCAGTCCCCTAATCATCTTGGTAGCCCTTTGCTGCACCCTCTCCAGCAGTTCCCTGTCCTTCTTGAGCTGGGGAGCTCAGAACTGGACACAGTACTCCAGGTGTGAAACAGTCCAGAAGGACATGCAGAACAGTGGAGTTCAGCACATTTTAATCGCTCATATTGATTGTAACTTCCACACTGGCTTGGTCATCTGGGGTACTTAAGCCTGGTGCCTCTAGTGTGTCCCATATGTCTTGTTGTCTCCCTCTTCCTCTGCTAATTTAGTAAATCTAAAAAAAGACTATATCTTACTGCATGCTCTAAAGGATTTAGACTATTCTCTTACTTCACGTCAAACAGATCCCCTTACTATAAATATTTGAAGGTTTGGAAAGATCATCTTTCTAAAGGGAACCTGCTCAAATGGAAAAAGCAGCTCTCCTTCAGACGTCGGTCAGTTCAGCAACCTCAAAGCTATTCAGACGAGAACTTTAAACTTTTCAAGACTAATCTGAAGGGAAATTAAGTAATGGGAAGTATATTCTCATTCAGGAGCTCAGGGCCAATTTCTTCAAAAGTATTTAATTTTACTAAGTAGTAAAAGTACAAAGTGAGTCCATGGGATTTTCAAAAGCACATTAATAATATCTGCTTAACTCCCACTGAAGTAGGTAGCTACAGCAGCACATGACATTATTACTGAAATTTGCTCTGCTGTAACTCAAAAAAATCTAGTATGAGAGGTTCCAGCCATTTGGTTTTTTTTTAATTTTGCGCTTAACATTTGACACCAAGTTTTATGTTGCATTTTTGCACAGTGCAAATGCAAATCTGAAGGTTCGGAAAGTTCTGGGATCCTCTATTTGATGAAGAAGCTGGTAAATGCATGTTTCATTAGTGCCCAACACCTGCCCGTAATGAGAGGCTGAGTTCTTCACCCAAGCGGGTCCAAACCTAGCAACGGTCAGGCAGGCAAGAAGTACGGTGTGCTGATACCATGGAAATTGCTTAAATAAGAAAAATGCCCTAAGTAAATGGGAAATATATTTCATAATAAACAAAGGATGGCAATAATATCTTTGAATTTAGTACTAATACACTACTACTTCTCAGTATGAACATTGCTTGGTTTGGGGAGAGCAAACAGATCCCTGTTTTCAACATACACAACAAAAGGGGTTATTGTGTCCGTTCTGGATATCAGTAAATAAATCTGTCATCTCAGATTTAACATACAGGCAGCCACTGCGGAATTAAAATAAGAGTTACTTACACCTTCTTATATTTCATGGCTGATCATTTTATGGAACAAAACCTATACTGTTGTCTCTGTTAGGGAGCACTGACCCTGCTTTTTCTTTTCACGTGAATTGTATCTACGTGGTCATTCAAACCAAGCACTGGGCACCATGGAGGAAAGGCTAAACTTACACAAAACTTAAAGAAGGGAGCTGAAAAGAGAAATGTGATGGGTTTTCCTCTATTTCACATAGAGGTTAAACATCAGGAGTCACTGCAGGCAGTACTGAGAGTGGATTTCTTCTTGCGTAAGAAGAAATGTCTTTTTCAAGCTAATTTCATTCCTATGCAGAAGTCAACAGTTACATTCTTTTAAAGCTCATCTACCTCTTGAAAATATTAGTTCAAATCCCCCCAAAAGCTGTGTCCTGTACATAATAAAATTCTTACCCATAAGTGTATTTCTGTCTAAAAATACTGTGTACTTTTATCATACTGATTCACAATAAGAGACTTTGATCTTCAGTTGCTTTTTAAGAATAACGAAGAAAAAAATCTAGTATTCTCCATAGTTGCTACTCACAGCTTACTAGAGGAAAAAATAGTAGATTTCTTGCATCAATACCAGGATGTACAAGTTATGTACGTACATTTAGCCATAGGATACCATATATAGGACAATAGATAAATGAGTTTTTGAACGTCATCTTGATTTTACAAGCTTTGTTTTGAACTTAATCTGTGACCTGCTAATAGTCTGTTTATTAAAGTTTAAAGTGGCTTTGTAAAAAGTACTTTAAACAAACTGTAGCTATTTGTAATTTAACAAGTACTTTAAACAAACCAACTTCCACAACATTGGGAAAAGAAACAAATTATAATTTCGGGATTTGAATTCTTCCCCCTCCCCCTCCAATCCCTTCCTTTACAACCCACACCTGCTTTGCTAGTTGCCTACAGTTTCCATGGTTTCTGTTGTGCTTTCTCCCAAGGAGCATTTTTAATAATTATCATTAATGAACTCAGAAAACACTGGGCAGGACACAGGGAATTCCCCTGTTAAACTGCAATAGTATTTGTACTTAATATATTATATCAACCAGGATTTTTTGCTTTAAAGAGAAAAGCATCATAATCTTCAGCTTGATGGCTCAGTTCCTGATAAAATTAGTAGGAGTTCAATACCTGACTCCCATTTATGCCGCTGAAAATTTTTACTATAACCTCAAAAGGGTAACGTGGATCTTGAAGGATTTATTCTGCTGTTTTAAAGAGAGAAAGAAAACAGACGAGAATCACCAAGAGTGGATTTTCCTGCAGGACCCATGCCCAAGGCAGGCTGCAGCTGGGAGCCCACCAGCCCTGCCCACCTCCCCGCAGCCAGCTCCTGCCCCAGTCCAAGGCAGGGACGTATCACACCGTAGGCACCTTGTCTGATGTCATATTTGGGGAAAAGCAGAAAGCAATACAAGTGTTTTGCCAGAAGGGTAAACCAAGGCATAAATGGATAAGGAAGCCAATTTAGGTCCTGCTTCAGGTCCGGTTTAGGCAAGGGGAGACAAAAAACATCCCGAGTCATTCTTGTGTTCAGCCTGCCATGGAGCTGCTGTCCTATCCTCCTGGTACACATAAATGTTGCATTCGTACCAACAGCAGCTATTTTAATTGGTAGCACCTAGTTTTTATCTATCAAACCTCTTGAGAACGCACTGCTGTAGACATCTCCCATTAGCTGATTTTTGGAGAGTTGAGTGGAAAAGCAAGGGATTCCTCAAGTCCTACATGGTTCATGCTACTGGAGGAGGCCAAGAAACATTGCAGCTTCTGGAGAAACACTGTAGGCTATAATATGCAAGAAAATACACAGCAAAAACTTTGAATATGATTCAACAGAATATATTGGTAGCCTTACCCATAAAAGTGTATAAGAAGCATTTCTGTACCATCCCTAATTAATAATGTGTTTTGTTTCATTTTTAAATGATAGTTGGACAGTCTGTTTCCCATGAACCAGCAGGGATTACTGATTACACTCCTTCTACTTACCCACGCTCACACGGCACTTCAGTCTTTCCGTTAGCTGTGCCCAGGACAAACATGGACTAAACTACCTCATGTTTCTACACTTACTTTTCTTAGGCTTTGTTCCAAAGGCAGCTTCCCCCCAGACCAGAGAAATGTCTCCAGCCAAGCAAGTTTTCCCTCAGCAGAACCTTTCCATTTGGCTGGGTAAGGTGATTTTGCCCAATTCAAGGTATCAAACAGCTTCCACTGAAAATTCTTTTAGCACTAACAATAGAAATGAAACGTCATTACCACGGCAAGGCAAGAACACAGCGTGCAAAGATAAAACTGGACAATTAGCTCAATCTTTCTGTCTCTTCTGCATCAAGACAGATACTTTCCCATTTACATCTAATCTACAAAATTGATACCAGTTACTGTGTTCCTGACACACTTTAAAATTGTGTTAGTTCTTTTAACTGGCCACAGCTATTTATGGATATATTCTCTTGTGAACTGCACGTTGCCTCCTAACTGTTGGTATGTCTCTTTTTTTTTACAGAATTATTTTTTTTTACTTTTTTCTCTTTTTACTGCCTTTATTTCTCTTCATGGGGAAAAAAATATTTAGGGCATCCAAAAAGTCTTATAAAACATCCCAATGAACAGTTGTTTAAATACTTTCACCCACTCAATGTGTCCATGATGTTTTCATTTCTGGGAAACCAATCTTACAAATTACCAAGGACCTGCATTCCCGAATATAACTGTATTCTCTTATGCACATGACAAATGAAGTTATGTCATGTTTATATAAATATATAGACAATTAATCTTTCCTTCAACGACCAAATTGATTTATCTGCAAAAATATACAACTTTGGAAGGTTATAACATCTTACATTTGAAAGTCAGCACGAGTTCTTTGGGAGGTGTTTAAGCTGCGTTCCCTCACAGTAAATACTGTTGTTTCTCCACACTGAAGACAGTCAGGAGGACTTAAAAGTTTTTCACTTACCGTTTAATGTTAATGTTACTTACATATTGACTTCTGCTCCATTTAGTGGTTTGTGGCAGAATCCCCCCAGACACCAATTTCTGATCTGCAGGGATTCCTGTCCCAGATTGGGCTGCTCAGAAATAGGCAAGGGTAATTTTCACCTCAAGTAACATGCCCCTCTTACTCTCCTACCTTCAGTAATTATTTTATTCACTCCCCAGGTTTAGAGGTTTCAACTCCTCTAACATAGCTAAAGTGACCGTAAGTACCCAGCGGTGTCTGACATGAGCTCGCTGTCAGCTCAGCTGCCCCTCTGCTCTCGGGGGCGATGGCCGTCACAAAATCTGCCTGACAACATTTCCATCTTTCCCAGAGTTGCACTGATTTAATGCACAAACCCCACTATATAAACTGTTCAAATATGCGCAGATGAACACGCCAAAGAAATCCCACTGGCTAACATTCCTGCTCTGCTCTGAAATGCAAAAGAAAGATTTCATAATTCCTGATGCAACCCCCAAATTCCAGATTAGGTCTGCTTAAAAGTGGCCAGCCTGCAGGATGCCGAGCCCCCAGCGCCCCTGCGGTGACAGGGGTGACAGGCACGGCATGGGACGGCCAGGCGTGTGCAGGGGGAATCTCTGCAGATGGACAGGGGGGGGAAACACTGCAGTAGGTGTTAGGTTAGAGAGGCACTGGGTCTGCCTGGTTATATGGACTCAATTTCACTGAGACGTACCCTGTACATCAGTGGACACCATAAACCAGTGCAGATCTGCAGAATTCGATGTTTTCAATGTCCGGGAGAGGGAGCTGGGTGGCAGCTCGGGATTGCAGCTGCAGGGTGAGGAATTTGTGGTGGGGCCATCGTGGGAAGCACTGATGAATTGCCCAGGTTGGAAGGGACCTTTCAGATCATCTAGTCCAACCATCAACCTAACACTGACAAAAACCATCACTAAACCATATCGCTAAGCACTACATCTACCCATCTTTTAAATATTTCCAGGGATGACAATTCCACTACTTCCCTGGGCAGCCTATTCCAAGGCTTGATAACCCTTTCAGTGGAAAATTTTTTCCTAATATCTAATCTAAACCTCTGCTTGAGGTCAATGGCACAACTTGAGGTCATTTCCCTACATGCTAGCTTCCATGGTGCTTCCCTCTGCCCAACAGATCCTCTTCCCCTGCTGCCCTGTATCTCCATTTTATATCCCATTCCAGGCTGACTTCTCAGGGAGTGCACCTCAAGTCATAAAAAGGGTTGATGGGGTTGGCTGTTTCTGTTCAAATCCTGAGCAATTCTGCCCTCAGGAGAATGCGGTACACTCAGCAATAGATGCTGAAACTCTTTTTAAGGACACTTTATGATGAAGAAAAGCTGAGGGAGACAGATATTAGAGTCTGCTGAAGAAATCAAAAGTTCGGCTTTTCTCCCCTGCCTCCCAGTCCTCCAAATCTTTCAGTTTATACCATAATTTGTAAAAAGTTCATTGTTCATGTTACAATATGAAGGGGACAGTACCAAAACCCACAATCTTTTATCGTTGGATTTACCTATTCTTAGTAAGTCAAGGAATCCAGACAAATGCATTCCTCAGGGGGGAAAACAATAGGTTCAAATGACATTTAAAAGAATTGCTTTTTCTATTAACAACTGCCATAAACATGCCTTATGTAATGCAATTAGGACAAAAATTAAAAAATGCTCGCGCGCACACTCATATACTGAAATTGCCAAGGAAAATTCAGCTCAAGTCTGAAATTATTAAAAAAAAAAAAGAAATAGGAAAATTAGATGCTGATTTGTAATCCATGTATTTCACAGAAAATTCACAATTGATTTCTTGCTCTGGCTTCTTTTTCTAAAAGTAACTTGTTTTGGAAGAGTTAAAAGGAAAGTGTCGCAGCTGGGATCAGACACCTAAGCACACAGCTCTAGCCAACGCATGGTTCAGCTACCTGTGTGCTTTAAGGAGCAGAACGACTTTGTTCTGCCACGTGCCAGCAAAACAGAGAACAAAAAAAAAAGCCTTTCTGGTGTGCTGTGATGACAGGCCAGCACAGAAAAGCAATGATTTCATGGTCTAGATTTCTCACAGGTCAGAAACACTGACTACGCTTGCACTGAGGTTCAGCAGTGGATGCGTTGCTGAACAGGGAAGCAGAATCACAGAATCACAGAATGGTAGGGTTGGAAGGGACCTCTGGAGATCATCCAGTCCAACCCGCTGCCAGAGCAGGGCCACCTTAGAGCAGGTTGCACAGGAACGCGTCCAGGCCGGTTTTGAATGTCTCCAGAGACGAAGACTCCACCACCTCCCTGGGCACCAGGCGGGTCCTTTGTTCACTCGGGCTCGGTGTCAGGGTGACACGACCAGCCAGTCTCATTTCTCCAGATGAAGTCAATGCTGCTGCTTTGACCTTTGCAGTAGTTCATTCTGTCCAGCAGAAGAAATCATTGACCCAAAGCACTAAATGCAAGCAGATATGGATGATCACTTTACCTGACAGTATTCAAAGACACTCCCAACTATTTTCCTAGGATACAAGAATCAGTCCTCTAATTTCTCAAGAGGACAAATTCAGAATTGGTGCCCTATGAAGTACTATAATAGTACTCATTCAGACTGTAGACTCTTTCCTATGGTAAAATGTAAGGTGCATACTCTTTGTCATTAGTAAGTGAAATATTTAACGTTACAAATGCTGGTGGTAATTTGGACGTTTAACCCATTTTCATTTCTATGCAAAGTGACTACATAAAGAAGTTGGAACACAATTTTCCGTCTCTGTTCACAACTCTGCTTGCACTAATGCAGAATTACTGTCACTACAAAAAGGGGCTTCTTTTGTGGGGAGGGGAAGCGGCAGTCTGCAATTCATTCTTCTTACCCTCCCACCCTGTGACTTCAAAAGTGTCATTGACACGTACTGGGAGGTGTCACAAGCAAGAGACTCTCTTTACCTCCCTCTTTGCACCATGTTCATACTGATGAAACCCCACATCACCACCAAATTACTCCCAGCAGCTTTTGTTCTTAACAGGAACCTTTCTACTTTTTTTTTCCTTAATTTTGCAAAGTCTACCACCAATATTACTGACGATATTCTAGTACTAAATAAAGCGAGCTAAGCTTTTGCACACACAGGATGACCTTTTACTTTAAGGCCACAAAAGGAAGAGGATATAATTATACAAGTAAGGTGACCACCAATATTTTCCAAACACTGCTAGACTGTGGCTCAACACCAAGGTAGTCCTGCAATTCTAATGCATGATATTAAAGATTATTTGGTGTATGTTCTTTGCGTGTTGCTTCTATGCCATTTTGCTCAGGACCTAGTCTTCCTCCTCCTAGGATTTATGGCAATACCATCTGCATATCCTGCCCAGTTGAAGGGAGACAATTAGCCCTCAAAATCCTTGCCCAAGAAATTTAACAACATCACACTACTTAAAGTATCATTAATGCCTTTTGGTATTGACACCACAGAAGATACAAATTAATTTCCCTGTCTTTATTCCCTGGTTTATCTTAAACCAAAACTAAACATAAAACATGTAATTCTGCCTCATAACCCTTCTAGTATGCCAATCCCCATGTTTCTGGCCTCTCCTTTTTCCACAGAAGAATGTGTAGTTTGCCTGAAATACGTGAGAGAGAAGTATGTGGTTGCAGGATGATCTGTATTGCTTAAATACAAGGCAGCAAGTGTAACACAGCCACCAGTTCCCAAGATACTGTTTCCATGGTGAATAATTTGTACTAATGTCTAAAATAAAGGGGCACGAAAGCTCAGAGGCAGCAAAGCAAGAAAACATGTAGATAACAGAAGAATTAGCTCTAGACTGAAATGCGCTGCAGAACCTCTTATGTGAAGGAGGTGTCTTCCTCTAACGCCTGGTTTTGTAAAGCACTCATCACGTGAGGAACCCTTCATCTGCCGTTTGGGCATCTGCTTCACTGCCAGAGAATTCAAAGAGGGCAGCAGCGTTAGTTCCAAAGATTTTCTGGTGTCAAAGTTTTACTGCATTAGTTACCACAGCGCCGCAGCCTAAGTGTCAGAGATGCAAGCGAAAACAAAACAAAACAAAGTGTGAAACTACATTATGTAAGTACACTGAGCAAGACAGAAATTGTCCAGTTTCACAAGTACAATTTTTGTTTGTTTTTTGCTGCTTTTAATCTGTAGAGACCATTGACATCATCACAAAAGATACCGTCCAGTGCCTTGTGTGAGCTTTACAAACTTAGATTCTGGACAACTCATATGGGCAATGCAGGTATGCTGTTGTCACCTATCACCACACCAAGAAGCTTGCTTAGCCTGTCATCACCAAAGAGTTCCTCCAGCTAGTAACACAGTTGACAGTTTACACCAGTAATCATAGAATCATAGGTTTGGGTCAGAAGGGACCTTAAAGATCATCTAGTTCCAAGCCCCTGCCCTGGGCAGGGACACCTCCCATAGACCAGGCTGCTCAAAGCCCCATCCAGCCTGGCCTTGAAGAATTCCAGGGATGGGGCATCCACAACTGAATGCTGGAGCACATTACACATGGTGTAAGGGTCATGAAAAAACAAATCTTTCTTTTTTTCACATCAAATTGCATCAGACCAACCATTCTAGAAGGAACACAAGAACGACAGTTTATTTGTACTGCTCTGTCATCTGCCTTTCTTCAATCTGCCGTCTTGTTGCTTCTTTCTTTAACAGGAAGAGCCTGATGAGCAAGCCCAGACAACAGAAGTAGACTCAAGTATGGCTTTCTTTGCTAATGCCTTTGGTCATTTTTAAGCTGTGGGTCTGGGATTCACCAGTTACTTTTTATGGATTCTGAGAAGAGGAGCCAGAAAAGCAGGTTCATACACACTATGAAAAAATAATTTTCAGCATCATAATCTATGCCTGCTATCACTTCTGGTTTCCCTATGATCAGCAACTTTTCTTCTAAATCTTGTTTCCTTTTTTAAAGCATTTTCTCCCAACAGCAGTCGCTACATACCTTCTGTCATTACCTTCAGTCAACGCAACTCAAACTCTCATCCGTTCTGTGGTTTCCTCAAGACGTGGTTCCGTTGAAGAGGAAAACCAGAAACAGCAGAAAGACACTTACTGGACGCTGGGGGTAGATACTAACATTTCCATATACATCTAGGTCACGTTCATGCAGGTATGTTTGTGTTTGTGTTTATATTTGAGTTGCTTTCTCAGAACCTGTTAGAGACACTGCGCGGGCACTCCACCACAGAGGTAGGGAGAGGTTTCCAACAACTGGCAATTCAAGTGAAAAAAAAAAAAAAAATTCTGATTACAGAAATATGTTCAAAACAGAAGTGAGGAAAGTGCTAAAAGTGAGGTGGAGTGAATTCTTTATGAAAACCACATGGAAGCAGAGCAATATGAGCCTGCAGTGGATGTGCAGCACTGAAGTAGTTTAAACATGTCACTGGAAAATGCAACGTTCATTACCAACAAAGGACAACTGTAAATAATTTGCTGCTTCAGCTGTTAAGGCTTTGGTGTTTTTTCTGGTTCTGCCCTTTCAATTCCTTTATTCCCTCCCACATACTGCTATTTTTATATATCGGCAACACTACCAGATGTCACTCTGTTATCTGCCACCAATACACCATCACCCTTTTCTGATGAGGTTTTTTATACTTCTAATCTTCAGGTTATATCTAAGGTTTCTGGCATTAGGAAAGCTAGGGAGTAGAGAAAGAGTGTTAAAAAACAAAGTCTGAACTAAGACACAATAAACGTAAACAGTTCTTCCACAGTGTTTTTAGTTTACATGATAAACTAAGCTAAATAAACTAAGTGAAACTAAGCCATATACGCTCATCTGTCTCACTCCCTCTCTCAAAAAAGTAAAGATGAATAAAAAAATACAATTACTAAAAAGGATACCATTACTCTGCTATGGGACAGGATTTTGTACATTTTTAGCAATAGAAAACACGTATCATTTGAAAGACTGATAGGGTTTGTGGAAGGTGGAAAAGGCCACTGGACTTTTTTCTTCTTTGTGCACTTCCTCACGTGACTCCGCTGTTCTCAGTCCTTTGGGACTCAGTCTGAACAGTGTCGGTCAGAATGATACCTGTCACTGACAAAAAAATAAATATAAACAAAAAAATATAAACGTCTGCAGATGGAAAGAGGATTTAGGGAAACACCTCTGGGCTGCAGAGGGATGCATGAATAAAAACCCTCACAAGACGCCTTTTTCAAATATTTATCAAATTACCAATGCACAAATGACCAAACGAATGGCTCACT
>VXBO01010024.1:230155-357110 GCA_013400135.1 Rhinoptilus africanus
GAGGGAATCACCCTGGGGCGTTGTAAAGCAAATACGCTTACACTGACAAGTTATTTTCTGTAAGAGGTTCTTACAGTTCCAAGGGGGCAACAGCTACAGTAAGAGGGAACTCAGTAACAGCAACAGAAGAGCTTAATAACTGGAGTTCAAAATTACGTTCACAGTTTGGTTACTTTTAATTTCTATAAGCACCTGCGCTGGAAAACACGAGGGTTTGTATTTTAGCTTCAAGGTTGAATCTACTTGTGACAAATGCCTTGTTAAGATTTCCATTCTGCTTTTCTACAGGCCTTCTCACTGGAACATTTCTTTTTTTATTATTTTTTATTTTATACAAACAGACTCACTTTGATTTAAAGTAAACATATAAAAATTGAGAATATTGCTTGCAACAATGGACCTGGAGGTGAAGGAATGAACTAGTCAGGCCATACAAAAAAAACCAAACCAACACATCTCCCTCAAAATGAATCCTGCTAAGCTTCCTAATGCTATGAAAATCTGCAAGAAGGATCACAAGATCTGTTGCAAATTTCAGAGATTTGGCCCAAATCTTATCATCGTCATCTGAATACTTTAATAACCGTATCTTTATATTAAGGAAAAATAAATGATTCCAAGAACTCAGGAAGGCACACGCACCCAAGTATACTATAAATAAAACACATCATGAAATTACGAAGATCTTCTGATCCCTGTACACACTTTTGGTTCAGCACTATGGTCAAGTTCTCTCTTTTAAAACACAATAAAAGGCATACAAGAAATATAACATATGCATAATAATTATGAAGAGTAATGCTAATAAGACAGCTTACAGAGAAAAGTGCAGTGAAAAAACCCAACGCTATTTATTCAGGGGCTTGTGCTACTGTAAATACAGACTTCGTATTTGCTGCTGTGCAAAGGGAAGAATTTATCCTGGGAAGCAGCAATAAGGAACGCAAAAACCAACAAAAAATAAAAAAAGATATTAAGAGAAACTTTTAGGATGGAACTCTCCCAACTTCATTCCTCTAGTGCACAGTCATCTGACTACATGGTTTGTTTTCATGCTGCCATTTCTCTTCATGAGTACAGCACATCAGAAAATGGCACAGTTCTTAAATATTTTTCTGCCTCTGCTTCATTTTTGTTTTGTTTCTTCTTCCAAGCACCTGATTTGCTGTTTCCTCATAAAAAGGGTAAAGCTGTTAGTGAAAGTGAGGGAAAAAACTGTTGCCCATGTTCTCTCCCGAAAACACTGATTTCTCCATTTCTCCTTCCACTAGGTATCTTACTCGTGTGCTACGCAAGGGGGAGGCACTGTAAAGGCAGCTCGACAGATTCAAAAATAAAAAAATCAAAAGTCTTTTTTCTTTATCCCCCCGCCCCCAGCCCACCCCGAAAAAAATGGATGGATGAAACAGTACGTCCGTAGGAATATTCCAGTCTCCTCTGTTAGGAGATAATAGCAGGGGACCATCTAACCACAGTCAGATTGTCAGCACTGACTGACCGTTTCTTTGCAGCTTTCCTGAAGTCCTTATATTTATCTTCACACAAGCGGGAAATGGCCTGCAAGAAAAGAATGAAGAAACTTCAATTGTGCTGACCACACAGGTAGAATAAGACTACATGCAGATTTCTACATATAGGTAGAATTACAAAAAGGCACTTCATTAAGCCAAGCACGTGAAGAGCTTCTCCCCAAATCCTCTTACTCATTTCATTGATCTTTTGACGCTTTTGACGGAGTCAGCGAGCCTATTCCAAGCCTTTTCTTTACAGGTGAACCATCACAAAGCTCATGGAAGTAGCTGGCAAGGCTTACCCACTGCTATATGGTAACTCATATATAGCATTTCACTGGTGAAAAAGTGTGAAAAACTTAATGAAATAATTATAGAAATTGTAAGTATGTTTGTAGAATTTATAAAGAAGATGACTCTCTATTTTTTTTATTTCCTAAAATGTCTTGTACTAATTATACTTTTCTCCACCAATGAATGGTCTGGCAGAATACTCGCCTGCTTTGTTTACAGAGCTGATGTTTACTTGCCTTTTGGATCTATGTGATCAGGCTATCTTACGTGGTGCCATTGGGAAACATAACTCATATTCAAAATAATTTAATTTGCATCAAAAACACATAGAAATGTTCAAAACCTTCTGAAGAGAGACACAAACGTCATTCAAATGTTGACTTCTATTATACTGCACTGCAGTAAACCTTTTAAGTTCCTCCTCCTGTTTTTATCCAAGTTTAAAACAAATATTTATTACGGACCTCATAGGCACAAAGACACTGTGCCCTAAAATAGCATGTCTATTAGAGTTCCGATGGGTGGGACAGGCTAGGGCTGGCAGCAGTAGGGATGTTAGCTCTGTCGAGCAGACACACAGAACTGCAGAGAAAGCTCACTGCAAGGAATACTCAAGGTCAAATTAAAAAATAAGATGAGTTAATTATTATTATTTAATCAGGAATGGTTTTAATTGGTGTCTTAAGATAGGATGTTTAATAAAAAGTATTATTAAAAAAAAACCGAGTACAAGTGTTTGATTATAAAAAGGCAATACAAATAAACAGCCTGACTCCACTGATCCTCATTTTCTCTCTTTTTCTTTACTTCTACAGCACAGCAAGTTGCAGCAATGAAGAGCCCTTTAATTTTAATCATCCTACAAAGACCAGAGGCAGGTATGACTGAAGCACTCAACTCGTGCATCTGAGAGCAAGTTCACCTAACCCTTTGGTTAAGCCAGCCACAAAACATGGTTAAACTAAAAAAACTAGAACAAAATGAAAACAAACAAACAAACAAAACCAAACCCCAAAACAAATCAAAACCCACCTCCACCAACAAGAAACCAGTTGCTACTTTTGAGGTGGAAACTGAATTTCCTTTAAGACCATTCCTGAACACAGTTTTCTTTCTTGGTGCACATGAAGAGAACAACAGAATAAAATAACACAAATATTCCCATTGTTTTGTAGACAATAACATAACTCATTTAAAACTGCTTAATAACATTTTATTTAATTTAACCAGGAACTCAACAGACTAGGAAAGTTTATGCAATTCAATTGGATTTAAAATCCAATAGATGAAGTGTTTAATCATGAAATAATGTGCCAAGGCATGGCTTGGAAAATAAATGTACTGAGGTGGAGCTCGGCTTCTTTCAGCTGCCAAATCAGGCTATTACTATAGGCATCAAACAGCCAGAGAAGGTAATCAGTTCAAAATTGCCTGTTTCACAGGAAAATTTCTGTCCTGGCACTTGGTCAGATAACATGAAATTTTCCTTGGACGTGGCACTTTTAATACTTGGCATCTCTAGTCTCTGGTGATTAATCGTATGGATAGGAAACACACTGTCTGCAGCTTAAAGCAAGCCTGTATCTAACGATGCCTCTTCATTTGCAAAAAATTGACAAAAATCGATATTTGGAGCCTATTTGGCAAGTCAGTTAATGAACTTTAGCATAACATATGGGGAAACAAGAGAAAAGCATAACATTGTAAATATTTATTATTGTCTCTCAGTTAAAATAAATCCAAATAGCTTATAAACACCTTTCTCTCATCTGATATTTCTGTTGCTTCTTTTGCTAGAAAAAGAAACCAATTTTTGCCAGTTGCGAGGGCCCATTTCTCATCTGAAATCAAAACATTCTTAAAAACAGCAACACTGTTCGATCATGTGAAATTTTGTTGGACTTGATTGTAACATCTGTAATCAGCTAGAAAAATGCATACATATGTATTCTCCCATTTTATATATATGTGCATACAGAACTGGCAGTCAGTTCCTCTGCTGATTTATGTGACTCTGGATGAGACTGTCACTGGTGAAGGGGGAAAGTAAGGAGAAAGGTGGGGGGAGAAAGGCAGTAGTAGTAGTAGTATGAATGTTGGCATTTATAAACGTTGCTTTTCCTGTAGGGCAGGAAAGCAGCGGGGCTGGCCATGGCCTCACTGCTGGGAATGCACAAAGGCACACAACTGTGAGTGCTGCAACACCCCCCAAAAATGGACAAACCACAGAGAACTTAGCAGGGACAGACAGCACTAAGTCAGGAAGAGTTATGGTCCCTTCCAACCCTATAATACTATGATTCTGGATATGTGTGTGTATATATATATATGTATACACACACATATAAGATATATGTAAAAAAACCAAAAAAAATCACTAGAACAACTGGAAGTTGTGATGATGGGAGTTCTTATTTTATGGAGAATGAAATGAGGAGGAATCAGGTTATTCCTGTACTCCTGACAAATGAGCAGGGGATTTCTGCTCTCCCTTCGTTTCTTGGCTAAGAGGATTCTGAACACACAAAACTCGCAGGACTGCAATCAATCACTGCAACAGCGGGAAGCTGAAGGGATATAAAGACACTTTTCTACTTGTAACTTACATTATTTTCCTCCTCTTTTTTGTCTGTTTGACCTGTGGGCCTGTACCTCTTTAGGGTCAAGAAAATACGGCACTTAGTTCAAAGAGTCTGAACGATGTGCTCAAGCACTATCCTAACAATAAAAAGCTCAGACAACATACAGTCTGTTAAACCGGGAGTGCCCTAACGAATGCTCTTACAAAATCTAGCCTTGAAACAAGCACAGTGCTAAGATCACAAGCAGAAATAGGGTAGGCAAGTTTTGCAGACTTACCCCCAAAAACAGAATCTGACTCGTATTTAGCTCAGTACACAGGAGAATAACCAGGTGCAAGCGTAGGATATTACAAAATATTGGACTAAGGTTGACTCTCCAACAACCTTCCTGGCAGAAAAATCTCCCATATTAGAAAATAGTCCTCAGGAGAAGCAAAGGAAGCCTTGACATTTGACATAATTAAAAGGAAGGAGAAAACACACTACAGCATATGCTGGTTGGAACAAACAGCATTGGCAGGTGGACAAACTGGATGATCTAATGAAAGGTTATTTGCCATTTTTAACTTGCATGATTCCATACCATGGGAAAAAAAAATAAATAAAAGGGAGGGTCACGAAAATGGTTTCTGGCTACTAGGTGGACTGGTGTAACAAATTCAGGACACTGTTAGGCCACAGGATGATGAAAAGTAAGAAAAAATGACTTTCATTTAGTCATTTAAAAGACAAAGCTGCTTCTTAAGTGTCAACTGTGGGAATATTAAATAAGGGAAAACATCCACTGCAGATGCTCCAGAAAGCAATGTCATTTTTAACAAGTACTCTAACATCTTATAACACCTCTAAGCTGATGGATCTCATCCAGCATTTCCATTTGATAAGGAACAGTATTTATTAGCCTTGTCCTTGGCCTCCTTGCATTGTTTTATTTTCATCACAGGTATATCAACCTCATGATATTTGCAGAAATAGCAATGCAGATTCTGCCATGCTGGATCTAATACTCCTGCTTTAGATACATAAAATACCTTGAAGGTGCAAAAGTAGTAAAAATATGTTATAACTGTTTCTCTATATGAGGCCTTTCATGATCTGAAATGTCAGTAAATAATTTGTTTTAAATCTTAGGACTGAGTGAGGTCCTTTCAGTTTACCAGACAAGGCAGATCCTTCCACTGCACACGCACATTCACTAGGAGTCTGTTTTCTTACATCACAGACTGCAGCTTTTCTCTCCATATCAAAAATATCACAGCCCGTGTGGTACTACATCTACTACACTTGATGATCGAGGCAACTGTTTTAAAAACAGAGAGCTCTGGGCTGAACAGCACATGAGAGATCTAGAAAAGTGCTGCAAATGCATTTTGATAACTCTTGGCAAGCTGAATGCTTAACTGTGCTCAAGGAACCAGGCTATAATTTATGCTGTCAACTAGTTTCAAGGGCATGCTAATGACAACCGAGTATTGCCAGGGAACAAAGCAGTTCCCATCACGTTCCTTTCCTTCTGGACACAAAACAGGGGCAAGGAGCTGGTAGATCAAGTTGGTTTCACAGCAGATACTCATCCTCCTCCCTGAGGACATCCTCCTTGGCTAGCAGGATTACTTTACAGCCAACTTCTGCTAGCAGCACAAAGCATCTCCAACATGGGAAAATTTTTAATAACACAGCTTTAATTTAAAAAATTATTCCATTATTTCTTTTAAAATATGCATTCTCTTTAGTTAGTACAGAAGAACCATCAGTATTTACAGTCGTTTCTTATTTCCTTTTCTTCGAAGGTTTTAGAAGCTATTGGTGTTACCTTCATGTGTAACCTGCTGCTATACAGTGTGTGCGCAATACAGACCGATACTGTTGGGAAACACCATGTACTAAATTCTCTTAAAAAAGTAATTCACTCAATTTTAATACATGCAATGGCAGTTTTTATCAAGACCCACCATCTAGTAAGTTAGTAAACTACTTTTCATTTAAGATTACAATCCCAATGAATTTTCACTTTTTAAAATTCTCTTCAATAGAAACAAGATCTGATGCAAATTTACACCACACTCCACACATATACACATTCTTATTGGAGCTATCTGTGAAATTTAGAAAGAATGAGAAATACAACTTTAGTGAAATCTGCTTTGATTCTTTCTCCACCACCTTCTGTTCCCATTACAGTCACAAACAAGTCAATTAACCTTCCCACGCACCACTTCCCCCCACAAAAGCGTGTAGAGTACTGCCTGCCTCTTCTACAGGAGCCCTAGGAGTTTCAGAACATGTGAAGCTCACCCTAGCAGCCTCCAGTACAAAGCTGCTACGTAATTACAGACATGCAACGTTAAAAGCCGTTAGCATCTAATGAGAAATTTCAAAATTAGTAACAAAATGTGCACACATGCAGGCAATAGTGCACTTATTAAAAAAAAAAAAACCCAAATAACTTTTGTATCAGAAAGCTCAGAAAAAAAAGATTACAGCCTTGCAAAGTGCCCACAATTGTCAGATGATTTTAAATCCCTCCTCTGTCTGGTGGAATTCATAGTGCCCTGCATTTCACAGGTCCAGACCATCCGACAGTGCTTTCCGCACATGGTATATTCAGGTCCCACAAGCATTCATGATTTATTTGCTGAAGACGTGTGCTCATTTCTGTTTTCCCATTACTGAGAAAAATACCACGGGAGATAAGAGACTTGGATCCACGCAAAGTTGAGCGCTAGCAGTAAATAAGCACATGGAATGGTTCTTTTCAGCAATACTTGTTAATATTCTGTCTTTTAAGTGGGCAATCAGTTTTAAGAAACCAAACGAATACACAAAACCAGACTGTGAGCAGAGTCATTATAAAACTCGTGGGTACTTTCACAAGGCCAATTTAGACAACTGGAACTGAAAAAGAAATGGAAAGTGAGAAAAGGTATGATGCAAACTGGGACAAAAAGCTGTCTCCACATCCATGAATTCCCAAAGCACAAACAAAACAGTTATGGAAATTGGGGCACACAATATTCTAACATCTGATGCGAATATTTGGGAAGAGATAGGAGAAGGGAGAAGCAACGCAAAAATTCCCAATGCCCCTACATATTCAGCTGTGGGCAATCTAAAAAGAAAGTGTCTTACCTCAAGTTTATATGCCCTGTCCCTGCTGAGGGGCTCCAAAGGAAAACTCAGGTTGTTCGCTTCTGCCAGGGAACGCAAATCAAAATAATACTTGGCATAAACACTGGAGGGAACATTAATATTGAACTGCAACAGCTCAAGAAATTGGCGTTCCAGCTCATTCCTGCAGAAAGAAGATAAATGTGAAAACGTATTTCAGACTGTGCACTCTGAATGTAATTTACTTTAAATTGTAAATGGTATATACCAAATTCATTTCTTATTCTTGCCAGACGCAATTACCCTAGCCTAAGGTTTGACCTACTCTACCAAGTTCTGTTGGCATACGTTCGCCAACAAGGAATATGAAAGGTGCTGCACCTTGCAGCTGCTACTGCGATGCCAATCAAACCCAGACACAAACTTCTGCGAGCAGAAGGGCACCTTCATCAATTTAGCTAACGCAATCTGGGAAAGAAAAGCCAGCATGGAAAAAAAATATTGCTGTAGTTGCTGCTGTACCTCCACTAGGTGGATCTGCACACACAGCTATGCAAACACAACATGCAGACATGCCCTAAATTCGTTAGGCATCTCTCAGAAATGCTGCAAATTACTCTAACACCTAAATTACTGCAGAACTTAATTACTGTCTTCAGCCTTTCATAATCAGTCTTTTTAAATTAGTCATGGAAAACCTGAATTTTTCAGCATACTGTCTTTATGAACACAATGAAGCAATTTTCCCCTAGGACATGTAGTCAAAATTCATAGTGGTGGTCATTTGTTTCGTGTTTGTCAAAATACCTAACAGGAACAGAAGTCCTATTTGAGCTCACACCCCATGAAAACTTTGGTATAGCAATACATTATTACACCAGTACGTTAAAAAGTATGTTAAGAAGTAACTGCACTGGTGAGGCCACAACCGGAATACTGTGTCCAGTTCTGGGATCCCCAGTCCAAGAGAGACAGGGAACTGCTAGAGAGAGTCCAGCAAAGGGCAACAAAGATGACTGAGGGACTGGAGCATCTCCCTTATGAGGAAGGGCTGAGAGAGCTGGGACTCTTTAGCCTGGAGAGGAGAAGGCTGAGGGGAGACCTTGTTAATGTTTGCAAGTATCTAAAGGGTGGGGTTAAGGAGGATGGACCAGACTCTTTCCAGTGGTTCCCAGTAACAGGGCGAGGGGTAACGGGCACAAGCTGGAACATAGGAAGTTCTGTTCAAATACACGGAAGAACTTCTTTATGGTGAGGGTGACAGAGCACTGGCACAGGCTGCCCAGGGAGGGTGTGGAGTCCCCTTCTCTGGAGACTTTCAAGACCCGCCTGGATGCAGCCCTGAGTAATGTGCTCCGGGCAATCCTGCTTTGGCAGGGGAGCTGGACTGGATGATCTCTAGAGGTCCCTTCCAACTCTGAAATTCCATGATTCCGTGAAATAAGCAAATCAACAAAATTAAGGACTGGAAATGTTCATAAATTGCATGGTAACTAGACATAATCCTACATAATACTTATTGAGGGACATACAATATATTCGGAACAGTGATTTCAAGATATGAGAAATAAAAAAAATAAACAGGTGTTAAAAGCTGCACATGTTTGCTGAGGAGTATAGGGACCGCACAGCCGTGTTACCAGCAGGTATTGACTGACTATGATACTGCATTAAAGTTACATTTTGACTGCAGCGTAAGTGTGCAAGGGATGAACTGACAGTTGGCAATAGAAGAGGACGGATTTGAAGATGAAAAAGTACTGGTACATTAGTTTTTCAACAGTGAATGATTTTTCTTCTCAGTCTTTACTCTTACATCACTTATATCCTAATCATTGTCCTTCCTTACCTTCATATTCTCTCTATGCCAAATTTCTATGTTTTCATATTGATGAATATTAATTAACATTAAAACACTATCAAAAAGACAGACTTTTTGGCACGAATTCACACTCTTGAAGACTGTAGCTTTTAAAAAATTAAAATGAAAAAAAATACATTTTAAGATTTCTATCAATAAATACAGAAGCTTATCTTTAAATGTCTTTTTATATTGCCAAGATTTTACTTTCTGCAAGCTAAGCCTAAAGGTCTTTGTTAATGGATAATATAACGCCTATTTTAATGGAGAAAGACATTGGTTGTACCTCTTTTAAAGAGCATTCCCAGATCCTGAAGAATAATACATAACCTCAGACTCTTATTATCTTAGAGATTTGAAGGTTAGACTAACGACAGCCGAGAAAGAACAAAGAAATACAGGTATTTCTTATTTGAACTAAAGTAATTTAACTTACCACTATACTCTCCTTCCCCATACATCTACATTAGGTGGCTTTAGCATGTGCTTTCCTGCAGCCACTCCTCAAATCCACAGAGGAACTCAAGGAAAGGCCACACACGTGCCTGCAGATACATTCTGCACTTCAGTCCTCCCAAGTCCTCTGTCAGCAAGCAGTTCAGTGTACTGCTGGTGACTTAAAAAAAACACTGAAAGGTCTGCATGATGCTCTGCAAGGCACATTTACACCAAATGATTCACAGCAGTTGAAGATTTTGACCTAAAGTTTTTCTTCCTCACTGATATAAACAATGAAAGCCCACGTCTTGCGTAGAGCTAGACAGTTCGAAATCATAGTATTGTACTGTCCCAACTACCTGAAAAATAAAAAAGAAAAAAAAATATCCAATCTACCACACTAGAGATAAGAGGAAAAAAATAATTTGGAAAAACTGGCAGCAGGAATATAAGCAGCAAAATCTTTGCTGGAGGATTCACAAGGAGCCCCAAACACAAAGCCCATGAGCCAGATAAACCAAGTACCATACAGAGAGCACAGGCTCCCCAAAGGCTTCTGGTTTTGCAGATTGTGAGAACCCTAAAATCTTTAAGAACTGAGGACAAGGACTCATCACAGTTTGGCCTAGGGAATGTGGAGTGCAGAAAGAGGGATGATGTTAGCATGGGAGCATGGGTCTGCCACGTGAGTAACGGTGTTATGTAGCTCAAGTGCAACTTCTAACAGTAGCACCATCACATGTGTTTGTCAAAAACAATAACCTCTTTTTTGTTGTTTCCTTTCACACCATCACAGTATGCCTCATCACCTGCCTTCAAAAAAAGCCCTGAGAATCAGCAATTTCAAAGCTCATATTTGTAACTCTTCCTGATTAATACTGTCACACGGCACAGTCAAACCTGTCAGTCTGCTTCAAGCTGTTCGGTTCTCTACGGCAGCTTGTGCCCCAGCTTCAGAAATGCTTTAAAAGCTCCCAGTTTTGCCTAGGAGAAGCGAATGGAGGGAGGCCCTTACTGCCCCTGAATACCCGAAAGCATGAGAAAAGGATCAAGGGAAAAGCAGCTTAGCAAAATCATTCAGGAAACACTCAAAACAGTCAAGGAAGCATTATGAAATTGTTCTGCACGGAATAATTTTGCACATAGAAACGTGAAGGGCCTGATTTTAGCCTCTTGTTCCCCTTACCTCCCCTTTTATTTTGGAAATCTCATTCTGTCTGGGTTATGTCGGAAAAGAAGTATCGTCTACTATCCTTAAAGTAGCTTACATATTTTAAAACAGAAACTGAAATGGCATTATGTGGTATTTCCCACCTCTATTTTGAAATGAGAGTTTGCCCCCAAACTAATGAAAGTACCTCCAGCACACCACAGCATTGCAAGCACTGTTTTTCCACTTGGACTCGTGAAAAAAAAAACAAAAAACACCTTATTACAAATTGCTTGTTAACACAAGATTTAGAGATGACTCTTCTAATACTTGAGCAATGACAGCTACTCACAATTTATAAGTCTTATCTAGCAGCGTATAAGCATGCTTAATTTAAAGCAATCAGCTGACTCCTAACATCTAACCTTTCCCTTACAGATCATTTTTAGACCAGTTATAAATCTGACAAATGGCCAGCTATTAACCTAAATTAGGGCTGCTTTAGCAAAAATGCTTGGCCTTTCACTGCTTTCAGATTGCAAACAGATGCAAAAAACATTCTGTCTGCAAAAGCATTTCTTCTCATCTGCTTCCCTCCTTCCCTCTTCCCTCCTCCCGGAGTGCTAATCCACAACAAAACTCTCTTCATGCCTGCGATCCTGACTTGAGTGAGTTAAATCAGAGACAAGCCTATACACTTCTCATCACAGGTATTTAGCTCTGAAACACACAGATACTATACTAAAACATATTTATTGTTATTAGTTCTTACAAAAAAAGGAGTGCAGCAGTACACTGGCGGGGGGGGGTGCGTGCGCAGCCTTTCAAGTGCTGCTCTCACACCCAGGCCAGCCCAGGTAAGAGCACCTCGGAAAGTGTGTGTGGGATGTGACTCGGCCCTGAACATACAGAGCATATAATTCCCAGGCACGTCAGCCAATATGTGTAATACCTGCTAACCAACCAACCAAAACAAGCACTAGACTATTAGTGAAATGAGCATCCATGTTAGCACTTGTAAACATTAAGGTCTTAATTTTATTTATACTTATTACAGTTCTTTTTATTACTATTGGAACATACTTTTGATATGACTTGTGAGTATCCAGCTGGATACCACAACCCTCTATGCTGTTACAATATGGACTTCTTATGAATGCCATCAGATAAAAAAAATGGAAAAATGCCAATTTCTGTTTGCAAGTTAAAACACTGGATTTTTAAACATCTTGGAAATGAACTCAGCAGGATACAGGGGGGAGGAGAAAAACAAAACCCAAAAGCACTAATTTTGAGTAATGGCAATAAATAAGTGGGTGATATCTAGGGGTCATTAGGATGACAACTATTTTTTTTCTTGCCTTACATGTTGGTCTACAGTCTGTATGGAGAACTAGCACAACAGCAAATGTTGCTGAAGTGAATATACGCAGGCTCATTGGATATGTTTTTGGGGTTTTTTTTCTGTAAAGTCATACATTTAAATACTCTGCAGGTCTGTTTTCATCACTGTACATGAACATCCAGTGGCTAAACACACTTCACACAGAAAATAAAAATAACTCATGTCTCCTATGTAAGCAACTGTCAAACAGAGCTCATGCCATCTATCAGCATCCACCACATTTAGATACAACGCAGATATACAAACTTTATATAATTTACGAGAGAACTTCCCGTCCCCCTCATAGACAAATATCTTGGCATTCATTGACAAAGATAAACATACTGAACTCACATGTCTTCGACCGTGATATCTTTCAGGATCTGGCAGTAATCCACGTTCCACACAGCCTGGTCATCCCAAACTTTGGATGCCAGTAGAATTGCACCCAGCACAATTCGCTTCCAGTTTGCTGGACAAATATCTATCTCTGCATAAGTTAAAAGTCTTTCAAGATATACCTGTGGAAACACATTAAAAACAACACTTAATCTATTTTGCTATTAAGCAGAAATGAAAAAAAACCCTATTCTCATAAACCCATTCCAATTTTAAAACAGTAATATGCTCTCAATTTGATGCTTATATAAAAGCTGTAGATTTAAACCCATACATTTATGCCAAGCTCAAGACTGGATGTGATAAATTCATATTTTAGTTGGCCTTTGCTTTCTGTTCATATTACCAGAAACAAAACTGTTATTTTTCTATCTGTAACTGTTGCTAATATATTCACATGTTGGAATGAATTCAAGCGATAGTTTTAATAAATTATTTAATGTAAATAAATAAAATGCTAAGTACAAATGAGGAAGGCAAGGGTATGTTACCAGTAATAGCTACTAGCTACCACACAAACAACCACAGCATCAGGTCATGCCGGGCCCCTGCGGCGAGCCTGTGTGAAGAATTTCCGTAGGCACCTGTAGGATGGACGGAGGAACAGCTACCACAGAAACAGCGAGCTGAGCAGGGGAAAAGTATCTGCTCAGAAGATAATGCCTAACAGTTTCCTCTGGACTGATAAGCTCTGGAGATGAGTAACAGTAATCCTGTTGGACCTACAGGAACGGATAAACTCAGGACACTGCAGTCTAGCCCAGTCTGCCCAAGGCCACCAACGCAGGTTAGCATCAACAAGAGCTCGTACGACCAAGACCTCATCCAAGAGGGTGGTGGCTACTACCTACAAAGCCTACAGGATGACATACACACATCTGATCAAACGAGGGACTTCCTGGGCACCTAGCAAAAAGCTGCTGGGCATGGGTGTAGAATGACCCTCTGGTCCTGACCACCAGTCTGGCCCGGCCCCCCGGCCGATGCTCCAGCCAGGGAAGATGGGTGAATACGTCAGGGATGCACGGGAGCAAGTCAGTCAGTGTGCTGTGTGAACAGTTACCTGCTATCAATAACAGCAGCTCAACTACATTAATAGCAACAGATTGATAAACAGAACGCGCTCTAAGAAATACTGGTTGTGGGTGATCTGTGTCCCCCTAATTCCATCCCCTATTAGGGAAAGGGAAGCTACAGTTATGAATAGTTACATCTTAGGTGAACAAAACCAAATACTTCTGCAATCCACAACATTTAAACAGTTTATAGACCAGCTGAGAAGATAGATAATAAATCTGCAGTTTGACTAAATTAATACTTATTAACACCTAATCAAACAATACCCAAAGAATAGCTAATATATATAAAAAATAATACATGAAAAAATAATGATCAAATAATACCCAAAGAATAGCTAATACATGAAAAATTCATTGTAGGACACATGCTGGTAAGGGGAAGGGGAAAGGAGGAGCGTAGGGGGGAAACTTTAAAACTCAGAACAGCTCACTTGTGATTTTCTATAAAATTTTGCACTCATACATGCACACAGAGTTCCTTCAGTGATTTGTGCTCCTTGAAAGGTCTAGCATTATTAGAAAATATTGTTCAATTAGTAATAAAATACTGATTAATATACTTCCAAGCTCATTTATTTTTATGAGTCCACAATAACATCAAGGCCAATTACATCTTTCATATAGCTTTGTTCATTAATTTTCACAATTATTGTATGTACAAGTAATTTGAGCTTGGCACCAAAACCATCAAGAACAGTAGACAGCTGTTGTATAATTTGAAGTTTTACAGAAAAAATATATTTTATGAAAAAAAAATAAGTATCTGAATACACGTGCACAGATATTCAGCCAAAATGAACTGTCTCACACACTCTGCAGTATAAGCGGCATACTGAGCGAGAAAATAATGGGGAAAAAACACAAAAAGCACAATATTAAACAACTTTTGTTCAAAGTGGACACCACAAAGTGTAAGTTCTTTGCTTCCTACTCTTACTGAAGGAAAACGAAATTTGAGTTACAATGTCTGTAACGGTCACTAATACTGTGATACACTAATACACATATTCCAATGAATTCACATGTAAAAAGTATACAGTTTTCTCTCCTCAACAAACCAACTCTCCCAAGCAACAGATTTCTCAGTCCACTGTTAGGTTGTTTCAAACAGGTTTCACTGCACTCTTCCGCCAATGATTTAAGGAAGATGAGATGCGGTCATATATGAAGCTAGCAAATTCTGCTCTGATTTGGAAGAAAACTTTTGTTACTGCCTTGACTGGCATGAAGGAACTGAACTTGTTCTGCAGTTTTCATTCGCACCCATGGAACCACTTGCTGCGTACGAGGAGCAGAACTTAAAACTGGAAGTGCTTCAACATGACAACACAGACACATTTATTACAACCAACAATTAGTCCCGATATGCTGCTCTGTAAAAATACAGGCTTGCATTTACTGAAGAATAACCTGTTCTTTGTATCTTGTAATAGATCTTATAATACCCTCTTCTCTGCACAATGATAAAAAGGAATTAGGTGGTTATTTAGGTTGCTAGAGCTCTTACAAGAGTCTACAATGACTGACAGAAACTAGCAGGAGATTTCATGAGATACTCCGATGAAAGTACAATATACATGGAAAATTTCATACCTACCTGAAAGCCTGCATATTTTACAAAAAGAGAACACTGCCTGGGATTCTGAAGGACCAGCATCTTGTTTTAAATTGTAAATACCTATTCTTCTATCAATGCTGAAGGAAATTTACTTCTGCTCTAACAAAAGAAATACGTGGCTGCTAAGAAAACTGAAAACTTTCCTTTAAGATTATGTCTTTAAAAAGAATGTTGAAGTTTTTTACTTAACAATTTAAAACATTTTTCTAAGATTATGACTGATTTAGAGAGAATTACTAAAACTCCCAAAACATTTAGAAAATATCCCAAGTTTGGGGGATATATGTACTTTCAAATAAATACGAGACTAACTTTAAACAAGTAACAACAAACAACTTATAAAAGAAGCGTACATATAAAATATTAGATGCATAGAAATCTTATTTGAAAAAGCAACATCTCATGCATACCACCAATGCCAAAATAGTTTCAATGAATTTTTTAAATTATAGAACACCGAAAAAGTCTGAATAGTTATGGTATGTTGGATATTTGACTGGTCGAATAAAAAAAAAAAAATTCTCAGTAAAAGACTTTTGGCTTTCTTACTCCCCAAAGGGTTCTTTATTTTTCTTGTGTTAACGAGGAATTAACCTTAATCTTCTTTTTAAACACTTTGTTGAACTCTACCTACGTCATCAGGCACAAAAAGACAGGCATAATAAACATTCAAAAATCTCTGTGAAGAGAAAGATATACTCAGCTACGAAGTCAGAATATTTACAGCATGAGACCTCCGGATAAAACTGGATTTTTCAGGTTTGGTTGAATTGGGGTTTTTTGTGTTTGGTTGTTTTGGTTTTTTTTTTTAAATAAGGAATGTATAGGTAGCAAGAGAACATAAAACTAAAGCTGAATTTTTCAAGAGGGCAGATGCCATACTCCTGAATACACCATTTCTTCTTTAGCTGTGATTTGCCCTTGCCTGGCATCCTAACGCTGAAGAAAACCATAACATTACCTTATAATGCTGTAAAACAAAATATCACTATTTGTTCATAAATGTATTTTCCTTCATAAGGAAGGCAAAATGCTATTTAAGCACAAAATTACAAGTTCCAAATTATGTCAAGCCCATTATTAAAAACAGAGTTTTGGCTTTTTACTTAGAGCATCGGTCTGAAAAGATTTTGACGTGTAAAATTTGGCATTGGGAGACCAGATAAACACAAAGCTCAGTAAAAAGGTGGCACGTGGATCTCATCGGAGTCTGCGCTACCTGATGGTTCAATTAAAAAAGCTGCCTTTTGCTTTCCAGGCAGCCTGTGTAAACAAACCCCTTACACACTGTATTACACAAACTTATGCCACTTAACAAGTAAAACTGCTCTTTGAATTATGAACAAACAGCATTCCCTAGAATTGTCTCCAGGAAGCAGAAGACTTCTTTAAAGCAACGCAGGGAGCGGCTTAAGCAGAAAGCATGTGGCAGCCATAGTATCACACCACTCTTAAATTAGGAAATGAACTCATTTGCTTTACATGAGTGCTGAATGTGACCCTTTACTGCTAATGCAAACCTCTTCAATTTCAACTTCCCACATGCAGTTTTAGTAGATTTTGAATGAATACTCCATATCAATAGATACACAAAGCATTCAAAAATAAGAAAATATTATCCTTTCTTATGTGCAGCTCTAGCTTAGAAATAGAGAGGAAAAAAGGAAAAAAAAAAAAGAAAACCAAGTAAGGATGCTGTTGTGGGCTCAAATTCGTAGGCATTCAGAAAAGTAAACTGATAAGAACAGATAAGAATGATACTGCAAGGAAAGACGTAAAGGAGAATAATTCATAACAGGTGAACTTACACCTAGAGCAGGACTTACACCTAAGTAAAAAGGGAGCATAAACTTACTACTACCTTCCTACCAGCATATACTTAAAAATTAAATAAGAGCTTGATAAGACACTATTATACCACTTTCATCACCAGATTCAAGTATCTTCCAATAGCGTGTTGAAGAATATGAATAATTGCACTTGAGTCCTTGGTGATAACTTGGGCTTAACTCCAGGCATACGATTTGCTGGAGTGAGACTCTGTATCATCTTCTGATAAAACTGAAGATGATAAATACCTTGCCAGGAGAAAGGCGCTTAGTGCCGCTTCTGGCTTCTTTCTTCCAAATGCCTTAAAAGCGAGGATTTTGTTTTGTTCACTTGCTGTGGCCTCCTTGACTCAGTCTTGGGTTTTAAGTGTATGTGTTCAAGTAAGAGAAGACAGAAAAAGAACAAGACTACTTCTTGCAGCACACATTTGTAAAAGTTTATCAAAGCCCTCAGCTAATGTGGGAACTCAATGCAGTCTAGGACTTGTCTCCCAAAGACACCGCCTATGCTGTCACATTGAAAGCTGAAGAACTGCACTAATCAAACCCACTCAGTCACAGAGTCTTCGTTCTGGCTCTCTCTAGCTCTAGTTTGGAGAGAACCAGCTAGGTGACTCTGCAGACAGTGAAATTCAGGCAGAGGAAAGGCTGGTACATACATGAGCTCTCGCCCTACTGATGTAGAGCATCCTCATAACAGCAGCATACACAAAGCCAAGTCAGCTCTGTCTCCCATGCAAATGCCAGACAGTTCATTATTCCTGACAAACAGAGCTTCCGACCACTGTTTTTAATCTTGGAGCATTTCAATACATTAAGCCCAGGCCACAGTTACAGCCCAAGCACCAAGACTTTGACGGGACATCAGGGTAAAAAGGAGAGGTAGAGTGTGCCTACGCCGCTGGAGGGGGACGCTCCTGGCCGCTGCAGGGATGTGCTGAATCGGTGCAGACTTCTGGAGAAGGGCCAGGCGGCGCTCAGCCCGTTTGAAGAGGAAGGGCTGGTGGGTGGTTAGTCACTACGCTACTCATCACAAACAAACTCATGGCTGGTGGGAGAACACCACCTGCTCTTGCTGGCAAAAGCAAGAGAGTCTTCCCACATGCAGGCAGGCATGCTCCATCTCATTTAAAAAAAAAAATTAAAAAATCACTGAAAATGTTGACTCTAATGGTAAATGTGACATATGGAAGTGGCATTTGTCTATATGTCTATACATTGAATAGTGTCTTAAACACAGGGGTCATTTTCTTAAACGTGGGGCTTATATCCAACAGACTTGGGATTCTGCGAGTACTATTCAGTATATTTGTGTGCTGTAATGATTTTCACTGGCTTAGTTTTCACAAGCAAAACACTTTCTACATTTTCTTTAGGACTAGCTGCTGTAAAGTCATATAATAAAGCTGAATTTTAAAAACTCACTGTAGAAAGGAATATTGTAACTCACATCTCAGAATGCTGGAAGAAATTTACTTATGTGTCAAGAGACCAAAAAACGCAGAAGAAATAATATGAGAAACACTTTTTCTTTTTTTTTTTTTTTAAACCAGAAGTCTGAAAACCTCATCTCCTCTGGATTATTTCGATAGGTGTTCCTTTATGGAATGAGAACTAATAAAAGATAAAATGAGTTTTTACTACCTAGAAGACATAATTTAAAATAAATGCCATGATTTGCCTCCACCCACTTTTAACAGCTGTACCCATGCTTAAGAACAGAACTAAAGCTTAAAACAAATTGAAGCTGTTATACCAACGTTACTTTTCTTCAATTTAATTGATCCTTTGAGGTGTCTCTTCTGAAAGTAAGCTTCTGTGGCAAAACTTCTGAGCACTTCTCTACTAAACATTCAAAAGTTGAATTCCAAAAAGACAACCGATTTATTCTGCCTTAATTCAACACCTAGTTCCCCTCAAACACTTTAATAGCTTCAAGAGCCATCTTCATCACACCTTCCATGACCCATTTAGTTCTATGACTGTATGGTTATAGATTTTTACAGAATGATAACAAGATTATTTCAATAAAAGATAAAAGTTACTGATGTGACATTAGCAGAAACTCTCAGTGGCTTCAGTCAAACAATGTACCATCCTGAATTTCTCCCAGCTTGCAAACACCAAGTATAACTCAGTGTCAATACCAACAACACTACAATCTTCAAAATTCATTTGTAACATGATTCAGTTCCTCACTGAAATGAAAATGCAATTCTGATCTGGAACATACCAATGCACATCGGTCCCTCAATACATCTTGTACTTACAAACTCAATACCTCAGAGTCTGATACCTCCATTTTTAGTCTACTGTGTTTGGGAATGAGCCACATGGTTTTATACGACTACCAATCTAACAAGCTTTGATGGACAACACACCTCATTGGAGACATTTTAATAACTTCAGCACATGTCAGAAGATACACTGCACAGAGTTAAGATTTCAGAAGAGCAATATTGGATTATAATTTTCCATCTCTTCCCACAGACTTGCACCAAGGTTTTGCAATAACTGACCTTTACACTTGGAATATGAGCAAAGTGTTATTTAATCACAATTGAAACCAATAGAGTGATTTGCCTTTGCTAAGAATTCATTTATCTGAACTATAAAGAATTTAATTCTATTAATTAAATAAAATTACCACTCTGTGGGTATAGATAATCTCAAATTGGCTTTGAGTTCAGTGAACTCTGGAGAGGTTCATTAGCTGAGATGCAGAACCACAGGAATGTGGTTAAATGATTTCCAAAACCGTTTCAGGTCCAGCAGAGGTACAGAACTGATTTGTTTCAGCAAATATCTTGAGCTCATAAACCTGCCAGAAATGACTCCATGCTGAGCCTGTTTGGATGCCTCTGATCTTAACTCCCAGGACTTGGACTTGGAATAGCACAGGGGAGAAGTATTTAGCCATCCATTACCAACACTAGTCCTGGGGGGCTTCTTGTTATCCAGACACAGAAGCGTAACACGGCACAAAGCTAACCAGACTGGCAACAACATCCAAGCTCCAGCAGTGCTGCTCCAGCAGGGCCACTGCTGAGCCAGAACTAATCCCCAGGGTGATTATTTGCAGTTGGGTGAATCCATTCTGGACTTCCCGAGTGTCTGATAGAAACCACAGCATCGAATGTTGTCCCTGTTATTTAGGATGTCCCGCTCCCCAGGATCCTGGATAGCAGAGAGCCGGTTACACAACATCCCAATCAACAGAACATATATTCGTTTGAAGAAACTGAAAACTAAAGATAGCACTGAAGAGCTCAGTTTTAATTAGTGTGAAACAGCATCTCACTTTTTCCATCTCAGAGGACATTATAGCATACTTTGTATATTATATAATAACCGCAAGTAGAAATAAAAGTTAAAATACTGGAAGAGGTTTATTTCCTCTTTTTTCTTTCCGTTCAGGAGGATATATAGCAAATATGAAAGTGTCCAATCATTTCATTTCAGTATTTCATAATCCAAAGGAACACTCAAATTTTATTAAAATCTTACTATGGGATTCTTATAGAAGGTTTGTTTCTCTTTGTTACTTCATTTTGAAGGCGTTCAATATTAACCTCCAATATCCCACTGATACCTCTTATTACATTGAAGTTGCAATCTAAGCACCCAAAATACTGTAATTTTTTTTTTTTACTTCCCTAAAACAACAGAGCAGGTTTTCTATGGAGATTATGAAATTTCCATCCTTGGAGAAATTCATAACTCAACTGGGCAGGCCCTGATAAGCTCGATCCAGGTGGTCGTGCTTTGAGCAGAGGTCAGACCAGGCGTGACCTCCAGAGGTCCCTTCCAACCTGAATTATTCTGTGATTCCATCTGTCTGCAGCACTGGAGTTTCCTGTGATGCAACAATGGAGAGGTCAGAAGTTGTGCATTGCCTCCAAGGAGGCTGAGTGGGAGTCATCAGCGCACTAAAGAAATGGGCAATCACTGAGGAACGTCACTGACATTATTTACTAGAACAATTCTGAATTTTGAGGCAGCAGCAAAAGCAAAGCATTATCTTTTCTCATGCTGTTTTTATATTGCTCTATGGCAAATTCTGTCTCTGTTTTACCAATAAAACTGTAGCGGCTCTATTTATTCCTCACTTGATTCACAGAAAGGAGATGATGTTTTTGGTATTTTAATTACCAAAATTGAGAATCTACAAATGAACATGTATTTGCAAAAACCTCCTTCCCTCCCTCGCCCATTTTAAGTCCATATGAACTCACTAGGTAACCCACATTATAAATTGCAGGAGCACAGAACAACTAATGAAGACAGTTTCCATCCCAACACATCACCAAGAAATACACAGTCCTTCCTCTTTAATGAGAAAACTTCATCATGCCACAAAATTCATTGAAACTAGAAAGATATTTGTATGGAAGGAATTTTAATTGCTAGTGGGTCCCATATAGCCAAATTACAGCTCTAATCCAATCACTAAATTGCCATATGCTCTGTTCTAAGCAATCAGCCAGTTCCCTACCATGACTCTCCAGAAATAACTGTGCTTTGCAGTTGCCCAGCTGGGCATTTAAACTGTTCCACAAAGGTCTGGTGCCATCCATTTGGTGGAAAGGGACATCACATCATTATAGGCCTTGCAAATTCATCCCATTTTTATTTTTGAGAACAAATGTTGAAAAAGAGTAACAAACGCAGACACAAACCTCTGAAAATGTGAATAGCTGCAAAGTACCATTGTAGATATTTGTAGGAAGCACTAATGCAACTGAGAGAAAAGTCACACATCTCCAGGTTTGCCCCATAATTCATTCCTTTTAAGACAAAGATCTATAATACTCATAAAATGCATTCAAATTATTAGGCAACATCAACTTTCCAGTCTAAAACTGGGCTCAGTATGCATTCTTTGCCCACACAGAAGCCCTCAGGAAACAGACATACATTCTTTGAATGAACGTCCTCTCCTCTTGGGGATTTGAAAAAAAAAATTAAAATCCCCCTCACCCAGCTTCAATATTCTCTTTTTATAAAGTGTATACCCCAGCAGGCCTACAGCAAGGTTTGACTGACAGTTGTATAGGTATTAACCGATAATGATGCATGTGTTGTATATTAGACTGTAGTCAAAAGATTAGAATAGTCCTAAAACCAGGAACCAGAACCTGAGTCTTCTGCTCCCACCAGTGCCTGAAGCACAGGTATAAAGCCCTGTTCCTCCTGCCCTTCTCTGGAGTGTACCCTGGCCCAGGTGCCCAGCTGCCAAGGGGCTGAGGATCCATTGTATTGGTGGAGAGACCTCTCTGTGCCTGGGAGACCTTCTTTGGATGTGGCAAGGTGGTGGGTTTCATCCACCCCCCAAGGAATGCTTGAAGCCCAGGACAAAAGGGATCACCAACAACACTGGATACACATGACTCTGCCCATGGACTTCTTACACGAGGTGGAACCCGGCTTCAACGTTTTGCCTTGCTCACCCAACTGCACTCACGATCCCTTATGGCCACTGGATGGAGAGTGACAGCTTTTCAAACCAGGCAAGAAACAGTATTTTGCACTGTACTCTCAGGTCTTCAGAGCCTCATAAGGATTGGTAGTTATATTGGGCCAGATGAAAAGGACCTTGGCAGCAGATCAAGTGTCTCCATAGTCTCTTATCACTTTCTTTTGTGGTTTTGTTTTCTTTTATACAAATACCAGATTTTTGATACTTCAACTGAAATACTGAAAAAGAAAAGGTATTTTTTCATCATTTAGAAGTAAAAATATTCCAGTGAAAGGAAATCAAATAAAAGCTTTAACCTTTCCTCCAAACACACAAAAACCCAAATTCTCCTCAAATACTATAATTTTCCCAACACAGTTCAACAACATTCTCTACCTAGTTGCTGAAAATGTGACTGGAGAGTAAGAATTCAGGAATATCTGGCTGGATTTGTTAAATACCTGTCTTTCATAAAGAGAATTTATCCTTAGGTACTTCAAATTTCAAGTTTCCCAGTACCAAATCCTCTCAGTCACAGTATTAACTTTGTAACATATTTCAAAAGCACGCTTTCTGAACCTCACCAAAATAATTCAGCTCACGTACTGTATGTACTTACATATCACTGTATCTATAGCATACAGACCTAGCATATTTGACTATTTGCAGATGCAAAACGTATCCTCTCTGAAACTACTATGGACACTGAAGTATATCAGGAGCCTTACATTTGGCCTATTTGCACAAAACTAAGAAAGACATGCCAAGGCAAAGTAGAAAACTTGGGCTATTCTCCTCTTCATGTCTACTTAACAGCGTTGTTTCATTTTTACAGAACAAAAGAACAAAGTATAAATATTTCGTTCTCACGACATGCAAGCACTGTATTATTTTCCGGTTGGTATAGATAATGTTCCTGACCACATTTTTATTTGTTATCCAATTAATAGATTAACACAAGTACAACTTATCACCTCTGCACTGGAGGAGACGGTGAAGAGACCGGCATTTCTTAGTTTTAGCAAGGATGGGAACACTCTGGGTCAAGGGAGAAGCACATGAGCACTATTTTTCTCACAAAGTCAGGTCACAGAGTATAGTTCAGCTGTTCACTGGGATAAAAACCATTATTTGCAAGACTTTAAATAAGCAACACGATTGATTATTAAAATTAATTTTATTCTTATGGTATTATTTTATAAATAAATAATGTGAATTAGTATTTAATTGTTTCAACCTAAGATTTTAATTTTTCACTTATCAGTATGGGAAATCTCTTGGCAGCTCTGGAGGCTGTGTGAAAATTAAATTTTTTGTTTAATTATAAATTGGTTTTGCTGTAATAGTGGAGGCTTTAATTGAAATGTTTTAATTAAGTGCTCGAAGCAACACAATGCTGGCTTTTTGCTGGAGAGTAGCTTATCTAACAGTCTAGAGTTTCACATTTACTCAGCTCCTGCGCTGAACATACAGCCTGCCGTGGAACCAATTGTAACTGCTGCTTCTACCTGGCTAACGGCACGTGAAAAGAAAAACAGCGAGTGCATTCAACTACACACCTTAGACCACGTTAATAATGTCGGCATTTAAAAGGGGTGGTTAGGACGGTTTAAAAAGAATTAGAGAGAGTGGAAGGAAGATAATAGTTGTAGCATCTTGTTCAAAATGTACTGTGATCTCCACAGATATCCTTCCTGCCTTCTGGCAGCGCTCCCAGGAGGAACAAGTGGCAGACACGGCTATCAGATTGCTCTCCCACGGACGGCCAGACTGTGGCAAAACATAAGCTCCAGCAGGGAATGCTGCTCTCTCCTTCTCCAGACAGGATATCAAAATCAAAAGCACTTGGAGGGTTCATAAATAGCTGTATCAACACTATTAAGATTTCAGGAGCGTGGGGAGGGCGGAAGGGTTGATTGCTTTTTAACAGATTAATTTCCACATTTGAATGTGTGAGAAACAACACGATCGGTCTCTTGGGCCCCTCCTGATGACACTAACAAATAAAGAAATGGGATCTAGAAGTACAGAGGAAACTGAGCAGCAGAATTTCGTACTTGTAAAACACTATTTATCCAAAAACTCTGAAGCTTTCTGGAAAGAGGGGTCAGGCAGGTGCTATTATCCTGAAAACATGGGCAAGAACAGCAGAGCAGTAACACTGATCGCTTGCACCAAATCTGTCCTCAAACATCTGCGCAGCTGCTTTGAGGACTAGGCTATTTATCTGTAATCATTGTGTTGGGTAAAAAACCCAAGGCATCTAAGTTTTCAAGTGCTAACAACTACAGAAACTGCCTCTGCAATATAACAAATGAGGTAAAAACATTTATACTTCATTGCAGATTGCACCAAAAGAGTTACTTGCATAAAAACCACATGAGAACCAGAAGAGGCAAAGAAGTAGTTACAAATGAAAGATATTGAAATATTTGCCTGAGTTAACGAGATTTGTGGGGAAGAACTTTCCATGCATTGCAATAACAGGAAGATATTGTTATTAAAAAAAAGCTTTCTTCCTTTCTACTAAACAGTGTCCTCGTTGATCAAATAACCTAAGATCAAAAAACAGATAACTACAACAAGGTTCCACTATATTTGACAGTAGATTAATTAAATTACACAAGAACATACTGATTCACACAACATATCTTTCCTCCAGCAGAAAATACTAAGGAAGAAAAGGGAGAAGGACAAGTACTTAGCGCAATTAATGCAAGAGAGACAGACAAAATGTCATTTCAGCAAACAAGTAATGGCTGGGTCAAGTAACTAGGTACAGCAACACTTCAAAATGTAAGGGTGGAGCACTGCAGGGTGTTTCTTGCCCTATTTCTCTCATATTCCTGTTCTGTACTGGCTCGTACAATTCATTCTGACTGTCTGAAGAAGAAAAGCCTGCCAACTAATCTTAGAAGCCAAGGGAGAGAGATTAACAGAGGAAATGAGTAGGTTCAGGCTTCAAAATCCACCTTCTCCGATTTCCCCTTCTTCTATCTAAAGTGCATAACAAAGCTGTTATGAAACCACATGTTGTGGTGGTAAAAAACCATTTTGTTCTTTTAAGATCTCCGAGTCAAGAACATGACCAAAATCTTGCCTGCAAGCTGAAGAGGCTTGTCAGAGTTGGCAAGATAAAAATTTCATGAAAATTAAGAAATTCTCAGCTGGTGGAGATCACTTTAGCTCCTTTAATCCACATTGCTATGCTGATCCACACCAGCTGAAAATCTCAACCTTCTTTTGTGTGGTGCTATTTTTAAGTAGCTAAACTTCAGTCTTGAGTACAATTGTTCAATCCTATGACGTGGTCGTGAAAGACAAGTACTGTGCGAGTGAAAAAGAGCCATCACCAACGTGTCCCAGTCACTCATCGGATCCTTCATGGGCCCGTCAATTCTTATTAGTGCTATTAAATTACTCACAGCTGTTCCTGAGCCTCTGCTGGGAGCTACAACGATACACAGCAAACCCCCCCAAAAAGTGGAAGCCTTTCTGCTTTTAACATGGCCTCTTGTTCGGAGCACTTATGCCACCTGTGTTTTCTACTAGTCACCTTGGTGGCCTGTAACATTATCACTGTGAGGGCAAGACGTAACCCCGGCTTGTGTGTCACATGTTACCCAATCTCTTCTTCCATCACTTACTCTCCCTGAGAAAATTAACTGTAGTATCTCCTCTCATCGAGAAATTCCCTTGGTCTCCGCAGTGAGAAAAAATTTCCCTGGCAGCACCTAGCTCTATTAAATCACCCAAACCCAAACGTTGGGAAGAAAAGCGGGTCTGCCAGATCGTTGATGTCATCTCTCAGACACTCACCAGAGTGACAATGGCACATTCAGCAGTCAGTTGAGCAGCACTGAACAACGTCCGAACAAAGCGGTAAATCTGTTTCTGCTCCGGGTCATGTTTGTCATAGTCTGGTGGCACTTCGGATTTCTAAAGGAGAAATACTTCCAAATAGGTGACTTGAACAAAATGAAGCAGACAGAAAGAAAGAGAGTTCACATGAAGGGGAAGAAGAGGCAGATGAACTTACCGAGAGGGGATGAAGGTTTTCATCAAAAATATCTAAGAGCATTCTTCCGTCTGTGTCCCTAAAAAGTATTAAAACCAAAGTGGTGTCATTATCTGACCATGACAGCACGCAGCTCTCGTAGACACAAGCGTATTGTTACAACTCCAATACCCTTCATGCTGCAGAGTGCTTACAAACACTGCAGAAATGTGCTTTTCAAAGAGAAGTTGGACCTATTCTGCCATAAGGTTCATGCGTAATATGAAACCCGTATTACAAAGCATGCAAAAATTTTCAGCTTTCAATGCTCAAGATGCACAGCTTTTGTGCTCTCTCTTGTGAGGCTTTTTCACAGCCTAAAAAGTACTACTGTAACCTTATAGTAAAATCAGCCCAGCTTACTCTCCTTTTCTTAACCTCATCATGTCAATCCTTTCAATCTCCTTCTCCTTTATTGTCAGCATCATGAACATTTTCAAATATGCAACACTATTTTTACAGTTATCCTTTAGTTAATACTTACACACTTCACTTTTCATTTATTTGGAAAACCCTACCCTACTAATGATTTCTGAAAGCAAAAAGGACTACATAAAAAAACCTCACCAAACAGACAAAGTAATATTCCTATTCATTGGTTTTATTTGCTATTACTCTCTCAGATTCCTGTTGCTCAAGATCAGCATGCAAGTTGATTCAGACTAACATCCACTTTGCAATGTAAGATTTTTGCTGTGTGTAATGTTGGCAGGAACACTAACAATCACAGAAGCGAGTGGTATAACAGTACCAGTTAGAACTGGACACTTTCTGGACAGATGCATCCATGTGACCTACTTATTACAATCCCATCTTTATTTATAGCATCCCTGGTACTCTGGTCACAGAGTTCTTCAGAGAGAAACCACTGAATATGTTTTCTATCTTTACTCAACAGCACGTGTCCCAGGGCATGCAAACACGAGTTTTACACTGAATTCATGTCTACAAAATGTACTACTTAGCAGCTAATATTTAAACATCAGCATCTGAAGGTGACCTCTTCTTTTTTGTCTATACAGCCTGCTGACACTGGAAATAAGCAACATGGGGTTTTTTGTTGGTTTGGGGTTTTTTCTTAAAAAATGACTGCCTAAATTAAAAAAAAATAATCAGATAATTACTAGTAAATTACTAACGAGCAAGGATTTTAGACCAGACTCTTTACCCCTACATAAAAAGGCTAGTATCTTAATGCAGACTAGTCTCACTGGAATCACTGATGTGCTACAGTAAACTGTGACCCTTCACAATGAGAAGAGAGAAACAAAGAATTTCCTATTTTATTTCTTCATGCTGTAGCTGCTGCATGCTATGAAGGCACATTTGATTGCCCTCAAAAAATCTATTACCCACAAAAAAATGAGATAATAGGTTTTCATCTTCACTAGAACAAATTCACATTGTTATCGTTCAAAAATGAACCATCCACTAATTGATCTAAGCATTTTTCTTGTTTAGTGTGCTGGCGTTTATTTTATTTTATTTATTGATTTAACAAATTCACCAATACTTATGCATTCCTCTGAAAACAAGATAGGTGTAGTCTTTTACCACTTGTTGAATAGCTAAGCACAACAAAAGCTGCAGGAAGCCAATCAATATAACAATGATAGGAGACACTGGGAAAAGAAGGAATGATAGCTAGAATGCTACAATCAAATGAAATGTGGGAAACATATCAAGGAATTCTGTTTCATGTGCAGTTGAAAAAACTGGGATTGGTGAGAGTTGAGAGTATTATATATAATATATAATTAATATATATTATAATATGTAAGTAATTTAGTTTCAAGCCTACTGTGCAGGATAAGAAGAACAGACAAATTCTGACTGAAAGGAATTCTTCCCTGGTAAAGCAGGTGGTCGACTAATTTTCTGTCAAAATCAACTTTGAGTCTAAGAGTTACAGTGGTTTCTTACTCCCCACTCTCCATAATGAACCAAAATGTATGTCAACAAATGTCAAAATATGTCAACAACTTCCTTTTCGCCTTTAATGGCAGGAAACAGAACATATGTTTTGCTGTTGCTGCTTCAGCAGCAAGTACAACTGGATGCTGTTATCAGGTTGTCCCTCCTCTCCTAGATCAGAGCCATCCAAAGACAGAACAATCATTTCACATCCTTCAGAATCGTTAACTGACGCAGGCGACCCCACTCCAGCATCACTGCCGAGACCATCTGTCCCTAGTGCGGCAGAGGGCACGTTCATATCACATCTCCCCACCCCGGGCACGTTCAGGAGGGAGAAGAAGCACCCAGTTCTTCCTGAATAAATCACTTCTTCATGCCAAAAGTGAAAGCGCAGATAGCAAGTTTGCCAAGAAGGTAACATTCAGAATGGGTTTGCTTTCAAGACACTGACATGGGACACTCCATTTTATAAAGGTTTAGCCTCTCTGTCTACTAGTTGTAGGTCAAATTTGCATCAAGTTATGTAAGACCACAAATAGGCATATTCTACTGCAGGCTAAAATCAGCTCCGTTGCAATCTGCACGAAGCGAATCTCGTGTACTTTGGCTCTGGATTCCTCCTGTCTGACTGTGAGCTCTTACTCAAGTTTCTCACCCTTTGTGGTCCCTAATGTGCCCCATCCTCCTGAGCCTTTTACTCAGCTAGCATCCCACTTAACAGACTGCTTAAGAATAACTTATTTCCATAAAACTTTAAAGTTCAATTGAGATCTCTACTATTTAGTCAAGCGTAGTAAAAATTGACTAGTTAGCCAAACTAACCCAGGGACAATGGAGGAGAGGGGAAAAAGGGAACCACAGATGGATAAACAAGTAATCCAAGCACGATGAGCTAATGCCTCATTTCCTGGGAAATGAGATTAAAAGTTAGCAAAAAGATTTCACTCCAACTTTTGCTTTACATATTGCCATGTTTCAGTCCAAGGCTCACTGACATCTTGGAAAGTCTTCTAAGAGCTTTCAGCAGGGATCAAGCCCTAAGCCTTTCTGCCCATGTGCACTTCCAAAGGTTTCTCTTTAGATGTCAGCCTTGTTTCAAGAAGTGTGATGGGTTCCAGTGACCTGAAACATGGTCCCAAAATGACATACCAGCTTAACTTTAAACTTATGAGTAATTCCTTTTGCTCTAGTTGGACTTCTTATAGTCCAAAAGAAAAAAACATGTAAGTGGCTTGTTAGATGGAGTTCTAAGCCAAGTTCTCTGAAAAGACACGCTGAAAAGCCATGGACACAAAAGTCATTTAAAGTATTTATATAATCTCTTATTAGAGATGTTAGGAAATATTATTGTATGAAACTGTGACATATCACGAGAACATGGAATTTAAGACACAAAAGCACAATTCAATATGAAGAAAGTTAATTTATGTACCGTTACTTTTTAGAGAACCTATTTTCTATTCAATTTTAATCAACTTGATTGACTAGAGATCTGAAACATACAACACCAGAAGAAGGTAAGCCAGGACCTGCTCTGTTTCTGAGGCATCTTGAATTACATCTATTCACAATGTCACTCTTACTGTATAATTAATGGGTTTTATTTCAAAATCCATTAACATTAACTGACCATGGTTTTACACAGTTAAAATTTATAAAGGTATAGTCTAAAAAAATAAATCTGAAAGACATTCATATTTCTCTATATGTAATTGCAACATATGCAACAATGCAGATGTGCCCAGTGCATATAAAACCAAACACTGAATCATCAGAGTTTTTCAATGCTGAATTGTGCTTCCAGATTTTTGTTGTACATAATCCTCTAATTTTTATTATTCTAACCAAAATTATATATATATATATATAAATACATATATAAAAGAATCTGTTTCACATTTCTAACATGGTAAATAAGAAAACTACTACCCAAAACATTTTGAAAGAAACAGAGCATGAATTTTTAGGGTTTGGGCAGACCATTTATTTTGATTAAAGATATTTTCAGTACAAGATTTCATTATTCACATACCTGTTTTTGATGTGGTAATATATTGCAAGAGCTACACTGTAAAGAAAAATACAGAGTTAATATCTCAGAACTGTCAAATGAAATTATTTGTCATATTAGCATGCAAATTAAAACCCCAGCACAATGTATGACAAAAAGGATGCTCAACACCCTCTCTTCTTCAGTTCATTGTTAGATACCAGGAAGACTTCTGTAAGTAGACAATTTTATAATATTTGTTCAGCCCGCTCCAAGTGCCTCTCTTTCACTAGTAATGAAATACCTTACAAAAATCCTCATATTCCACGTAACAAATTGCACATACCTTCCATTTAATGCCATATTCTACTAAAGTCAATATTAAAACTCCAAGGTTCTTCTCCAAGGACTTCCAAGGTTGAAGATAAAGCATGACAGGCATTGGACATTGTCTTTTATTGCTTGCTACTGCTGCCAGGCTGACATGAAATGCTTTGATCACCATTGGCTTATGATTTTATATTTAAATCCAATAACTTTTGGGTGTCTTTCTATGTAACTACTCACATACCAGACCCAAATACCAGGCTCCTACAGTCTTATGGCATCAAGCAACTTATTTGAACCCTGGAAAGATGACTCCCTGAATAACTTACTGCATTATGTGTTTCCCATGTTCTCAACTGCACACCCAAGTACCTCTCTTTATATTCTGTGCAAAGACAACATGCATCCTTACAGTCAGAGAAAGCTAAGGTTTTAGTTAAGTATACATCTAACTGATCTCATTAACATTTGAGAATGAAGAAAACCAAGACATGGCTGGTCATGGTTATGCTCCAGTTTCGAACTGACGACTCCAGCTTTATCACAGGACATATGCTTTACACATGACAGAGCTTTACTGAAGGATAAAGCAGAATTAGCAGCCTCCTTGCTTATTCCAGCAGCATAAAACCTAGCCAAAACTAAAGGAGGAGGAGGGAGGAGGGAGTTCTCTGATTCTATTTGTTGACAGTTTGTTTTGTCAGTGATTCACTGTAAGATGCTTATGTCTTACACTGATGCAAAATTCTCCCCCTTTTCATAAAAGGCCTTTTAAAAGAGTCAATTGGTTGCTCTGTGATTTTATTACAGAATTTTTACATGAAAACTGACATACTATGTGTTAAGAATGCAATATGTTGGAGCTATGTTGTTAGGCGAATTTTAAATTATTTCAGGTTTGGTTGTTGTTTGATTATTTTATTTGAACAGCCATGTAGTGGAAAATATTTTTTCTTAGTTGAAAATAAATATATTTTCTAACTTTGTATGAGTATTTTAGCTTTTACCTGGCTGCATTAGAAGTTTTTAGATCATAAATGCTTTTTAAATTTTATTTTTTCTATAAATACATATCTAAGGAATTAAACTATTTAGGAGATACTGTGGACCATGGACATTTAAAGGACATACTCCTCACCAAACACACACCCCACATGTATGAATTAATTTAATTTGAGTGAAAGCTATTCACAAAATGAATCATTCCTAAAATTTAATTTTAAATTACGCTCCTAGGAACACACTTGCAGCTCCAGTTCACTTTATGAAAGTAGATGCAGTAATCTATGTGCAGAGCTCTGCTTGGTGCCCACATGGTTGCCTTTGTAACAACATGTCAAATTAAGTTTAGAAAATATTTACTATTTAGAAATCTGTACCAGAATCTGAAAGTATCACAGCTGTAATAGACATGATAGCTCTATTATAAAACTACAGATTTATAGATGTATCTATAAAAATCTCAGATCCAAGTTTTATTCTGCCTTTCATACACTGGTTCAGCTAGCGCTCAGTGTGCAGGAAAGAAGCTTATGGGACTTTCCATCACCCTGCCCTGGCCAACCCACCGATGCTGCAGATCTCCAGGAGATGTGCTAATATTTAAACAAATCAGTGCATAACGTCACCCAGAAGAAATAAATGAGCTGGCTGAAATACATCTCTCACATTTACCTACGTGCAATAGTCATTTATCTGCAGATATTGGCAGGATGAGAGCAAGAAACGAAGCTGTACTACAAAAGCAATAATTGTGCAATCTCCTCACCCTTAAATCTGTTCAATCAGAGAGGAGAGCAGAGGAGACGAAGACTCCTCCCCGAGAGGCCTCCTGTGCCAGAGTCCAGTTTCTCACCCCACATAACCCCTTTTCAAACCCTCTGACCCCTTGCAGCTCCCAACCCTCCCCACGCCGGCCATGGCTCCGCACAGCTCCCCAGCCGGACACACACACACAGAGCCCCCAGAGCACAGCCCCTAAAGGCTGCACTTTGAAAAGTCTGCATGTAAAGAATTTTAGAGCAGAAGCGTACGATGTTCCAGGAGAAAAAAAAATCACACCTCCAAAACTAAAAACTTTTTTCCAGTGTTCATCTGATAAGAAAACTTGAGGAAAAGCAAGACTATATTTCAGGCAGAAATAAATGACGAGGAATTAGGTGTCAGTTTGACTGCAAATCTCTTCTCCACTCCCCTCTTTTTTTTTCTTACGCAGAAAAATTAAGAACATGCTTTAGTGACCACCAACAGTACAAACTCCTTTGGCTGTGTTAGTTTGTATTTGTCTGTCATGTATCTCTCAGTCTTTGTAGCACAGACTTTGTCTTAATAAACTTTTGCATTTGGGTACACCAAAGTAACCATCCTAGAAACAACTCCAGATACCAGCAGTCATAATAAACACACAGCATAAAATTCCCCAGCATTTCTTGTCTCGTTTTCACCGTTACTGTACAAAATATACAGAACAATACACTATAAATACAATTTCATTCCTCTCCAAATGTAAAAAGGCACCAGTGAAACCTGAAATGAACATCTGAGATGTCACCCCAGGGTAAGCCCATGTGCACACCACATAGAAAGCTCCCCACTGCTGCACAATAAACAGCCAGTGCCCTTGTTCTCAGTAAGGAAATTAATCTGGAGGCAATTAATTTCCATTTCAAACCCAAAACTGGAAGGAAAGCTTAGCAAATGAGCATTTTCTCACGAACAGAAAAGAGTTCTTTGATTTCAAGAGATTTCTGCTAATTCCTAAATTCTGGATAAACAAGTATCCAAGCAAGTTTTGTGAATTTATCCAAAGCAAGTACCCGCTGAATGTTGAAGCCCAAGGATTTCAGCTGCTAGAATGTGAGATTCTTAATTGCCACTTTCTGGTAGGATAGGCAGTACTGGGAGTTTGATTCTGCACAGACCTACACTCAGAGTGCTAACTCACTGCCTCTGGAGCATGACTGGATTAAAAAAAAATTTACTACGTCAAAAACTAAGACCTGTGAAGCTTGCTTAGTGATGACTCAGAACTATGTGTACATATATGCATATACATAAAGTAGGTTCTAGCAAAAAAAAAAATTATAAAACCCACCATTTGATGGTATACTTGAGGTTCGGTTGACTGACTGTGCTGTCATCCAGGAAAATAGTAGAGCAGGAACTGTACTTCCTTCTCAGCTGCCCAGGAGGATGCTATGAAAAACATGCAAAAGAACAATGGCAATTACGTAATCCCAAAACAATTTTCTGAGGAGATGTAAGAATTTAGAAAAAAACAAATTTCTCTGTATGTCACAATGACGCACACAGTAATGTGATCATGTTTTGAAGCAGTTCAGAAAGTTCAGAAATAATTACCAGTGCACAAGTCACAACAATCCCTGTCTGAGCCTTGCCTAATGCTTTCAAGTCCCAATCTCCCATCCATCCCTCCTTGCCAAGAAAACATGCAAAAATCTTTCTGTAAAATTACTCAAATTAAATACACATATTTGGAAAGCAAAGATGAACAAAACCTATGTTTCTGTCCTCACTCCAAAGGAGGAAGAGTGAAAAAGAAATCACGTTAAAAATGAAGACTGATTTACGCTGATACAAATCCATGCTTGANAAAGATTTAAAAAAAAATCATCAAGAACAGATTGTTATTAGGAGGAAAACTGATCAAAGGATGAAAGAGAAAGTGGATATGCAAATGAAAAAATAATCAACAACATAGTTCTGTATAGAAAAAGGTTTCAACAGATTTCAATCCTATTTCTGCACTACCATAGGAAAATATTGGAAAGCTCAGCCACAAAACCACATTTGACAACACTGCTTATTTCTAAAGATTTTTTTGTTGAGAGGGCTTCTCCTTCATCTGTTTAGAGCAGCCAGCACTCCATCAGTCTAAAGAGAATAGTTTCATCTTAATCGGATAATAGGTATCACAGCCATTGACGCCTTTTGATTTTACCTGTTCTTATTCTACCTACACAAGTGAATAACTTGACCAAGAACCCGTGTCAGCAAAGTTAAGACCAGTCAAATTACATGTTTAACTTAGAACAGAATAGATTTAAAATTCAGTGTGCACATCCACATGACAATTTAAATTTGCCTCACAATGAATGTTGTTTCCAGTGTTTCAGTGGAGAGACCAACGGCAAAACCATCGGTGGAATCCAGAGACATTTACCAGCTCAGAGCAACTGAGCACCCAGACTGCAGCCCTGTGACTCCTACCTCAATACATCTTCCCCTGCCTCATTTTCAAAACAGTTATTTTTTCAGGTGCCAGCACTCCATCATCTCATTAATGTTTTATTTTCCATAGGCAGCAGACTTCTTAGCAGCACTCATTAGATACAGAACAGACAGGCTGCTGGTAAAACCTACATGCATCTGAGTCATCTTTCTGTTTTTCCTAGCTATGTGCAGAAGAACATTCAAAGCCTTCCATTAATTGAAGAAAATCATGTTCTGAAGCTGTTGCAATTTTAAAAACATCATGTTCAAATTTTTTAAAGTTCACCAACAAATTCTATCAAGATCACACAACTTGACCAATAAATTCATAGGCTGAACTGCTTTTCTTGGAAATTAAAAAGTTTACTGAAAAAATGAAAAATACCATCCCCTCTCAAAAAGTCTCCAGGAGTTTGGAAAGGTGCTTTGTAATACTTTGGAAGCTCATAATCCATCCACCTTCCAAGCCATTATGTATTAAGCAAGGCAATAAACAGAAAATTTAGAAACACCGGAAGCATTAATGCCATAAAATGTATTATCTAGCACTGATGTACACAGGGAGAATGACATGGGGACTGGCAATTTATAGTTTTTATTCTACCCACAGCTCAGTTAAAATTTCTGGATTAAGCTGTTGAGGACCTTCCACAGGCATGATAAAGGCAAAGCAATTTAAAAACAACTGAAAATGAGACTGATTAGTGTTTGGAAAAAAAGGGAGAGGTACAGATGTCTCAGCATCATTTAAGAAAAAAAGTCCACATGGAAAGTTTTAATTTTACATTTTAAGTGCCAACGTGTTTTAAAGGTTTAGATAAAATTTAAGATAAATGTACTGGATTCATTCAAGGCAAGTATGAGTAAGAAACAGAAAACAACTCCCTACCAACACCACTATCAGATTTAAATTTTCTTATGTAAACAGCACTCTAACATTTGATACATGTCAATAATTAGAGCCACACACCTTATTTCTGAAACTACCACATCACAGAACTCTCCACGGTTTTCAGCCCACATTACACTTCGTTAGGCTTAGAACTTTTCACACTTCAGAAAAATACGTGGTGTCTCATGCCTCACTTTCTGTTCGTAACAACTTGGCAGGAAGGGGTACCTCTCCCAGTCTGAAAAATGTTGCCAAGTGTAAACCTACTATCTTGGGTATATATATACACATTTGGGTCATGTGAATAACTAACCTATCGGTAGATCAACATTCCCAGCCTCTACTCTAATGTCCAACTGCAGCCATATGGTACGCCAGGTAATAGATTTTCTGCCTGTTCCAAATTACTGGAAAACACCCTCCGTTTCATATTCTAGTTTGACTAAACTGGAAGACATCTCAAGTCCCACAGTTCAGTCAAATAAACTTTTCTGAATCTCCGTAAAATGCTGCAGGTGAACCATCTCCATCCTTGCAAAGGATCAAAGAGGTTAGTGAGCATCACTCACTTCAATATTCAGCACTGTCCTATGGAGAAACCCCCTTCTGTGCCCCATTTCAATGGGGTAAGTCCACACCCAAAATTGTAGAGGAGCTTAATGCCTTCACATTTCCAATGCGTCATGTCTGACCACAATTTTTTTTTTCCCATTTAGACAAGTCAGAGAGGTTCTAAGCAAGAAAAATCAGAAGAGTTGAGAAAGAATAGAGAGCCTTTGAAGAAATCAGCCAAACCCTCTAACGTTAATGGGATCCTTCTCAGGTTCTGTCCCACCATTAAGGACAAAATGGGGGAAAGAAAGGACTGTATAGCTCCTTTTGTAAATCTTCACATGCGAACATGACAGTGAGCACAGGACACATGTGGAGGCTTGACAATGCCTGCCATTACAAATTTCATAAATTCAAAGCACCTCACTGATATGAAGTGGGATACACTTTGTAGGTACTTTAACTTGCAGGAGCAATATTTTTGTACCCTAGTTGAGATTCAGAAGACATCACGCTTCTCAGCTTCAGCAAGACTTCTGACTTCATCTGGCATAAAATTCCCAAAGGGCAAAACAACAAAAACATGGCAGGTAAAAACGACTTGGAAAACTATACTCTGCTTACCCAAGGATCACTTTCAAATTGGAAGGTTGAAGTAAGGGACATTCCTCCGAGGTCTGCTCTACTCAATGTAAAATATTGAGCAAAACTTTGATAACAGAATCAAGGTATTTTTAACTGGGTTTGCAGCTGACATTAACTTGCAAAGGACTCTCTTATTAAAAAAGGAAAACATAATAGAGGATTTGTGGAGTTATGATGTATACAACAGGGTAGAGCACCCTTCCACTCTACTCAGCTGGAATTTTATGCCCAGTTTTGACCACTGTATTTCAAGAAAGACTGATTGATTTCAGAGAGTCAGGAGGAGAGAGAAGCAAAATTAATCAGAGGTTTGAAAAACCTGATTTAGAAGGAAAAACTGAAAGACTGGAGAGGTTTTCTCCAGAAACAAAGCAACAATATTGGCCTTAAGTCATGCTGAAGGGAATTCCAAAGAAGAGAATGTTGTTCTTCATGACCGCTGTGGATGGGATAAGAAAGAGCAGGCTTATATTGAACTAGGGAAAACTAAGATTGGACATGAAAGTATGAGAAGAAGTGATGGCAAAAAAATACCCACCCCAAACTATCACCTTTTTCCAATGGCAGGGATAGCTTGAGCAACTTACGCAGTGATAGAATCTCCATCACTGAAAGTTGTGAAGAAGAGGTCAACCAAACACCTGCCAGGAATATCTCAGATGCTCTGAGGCAAGAAACCAGACTGAACAGCCTCTTGAGATGAATTCTGGAACAATCTTCTATCATTTTGTGATTTCTTTTGACGGAGAGAATTCATAGCTCTTTATTCCAGAAGCAGTTGCTATTTTTCCCATTTCAATCAAAGACATTCATTAAGAAATACTGGCAATATAGGTTCCAATGAACACATAACGGCCGTTTTGTGTAATTTTTTTCTTCACAGAAAAAGATGTATAACAGAAAAAATTGCTTTGTAACTTGCTAAGCTTTTACATGTCTTACAAAACAAGCTCTAAGAGATTAAGATTCAGTTTAATGCCAGGTGTTTCTAGCTCTTAAAAACAGCAGTTTTTCTGTCTTGCACAGCTAGTACCAAGGAAATATCACCCCTTTATTTTTCTGTTAGCTTCATCCTGAAACTTTACTACTTTCCAAATCACATTTGTTTTAAGATGTTTGAACAATATGATTTACTTGAAGCTTATATAAAATATATCTTATCAGAAATAGAATGGCTTCATTTGCCATCAAAATCATACAAGCTCTGCAGAACTGCTTCTGTGTACCTGCTATGAAAGGAAACACAACAAATTCCTAACCAATTCACAATGAGAACACACAAAAGGATGAATTTCTCTCAGCCTTCATTTTAGCATCGCTCAGAAATTAAACCTAAATTTGTGGGGAAAGGGAAAGTGTTCACAGAATCACAGAATGGTTCGAGTTAGAAGCGACCTTAAAGATCATCTAGTTCCAATCCCCCTGCCATGGACAGGGACACCTCCAACGAGACCAGGCTGCTCAAAGCCTCATCCAGCCTGGCCTTGAACATTTCCAGGGATGGGACATCCACAACTTCTCTGGGCAACCTGTTTCAGTGCCTCACTACCCTCACAGTAAACAATTTCTTCCTAATATCCAATCTAAATCTACCCTTCTTCAGTTTGAAACCATTACCCCTCGTTCTGTCATTACACTTCCTGATAAAGAATCCCTCTCCATCCTTCCTGTAGGTCCCCTTTAGGTACTGGAAGGCTGCAATGAGATCTCCTCGGAGCCTTCTCTTCTCCAGGCTGAACAGCCCAACTCTCTCAGCCTATCCTCACAGGAGAGGTGCTCCAGCCCTCGGATCATCTTCGTGGTCCTCTGCTGGACCCCTTCCAACATGTCCACCTCCTTCTTGTGCGGAGGACTCCAGAGCTGGACGCAATACTCCAGGTGGGGTCTCACCAGAGCAGAGGGGCAGAGTAGACTGTAGTAGAGTGTTGCTATTTCTTTTATTAAAATAGTCATTTCAGGGTCGTTTTGGGTAGAAACACCTAACGGAGAGGTGCCCAAACCAAACCCTGCACTCAGAATGGACCAGAAGGGGTACCAGCCAGCCCTGTCCTGGCAGCTCTACAGCCACACCAGCATGGCACCCTGCCCTCCTGCTCAGCAGGATTTGTTCATTTGGGCGCAACGCTTCCCTAATGAAGCCATACAGATTTTGGACCAGAGCTGGCCCTCAGCCAGTCAGCTTCCAGTTTGGCAGAGGAGCTTTAGTTCTTTTGCACTTGTCTGTCAAAAGATAATTTGCAGCCTCTGTCCTAAATAATGATAGTTCTGTCTCTTCTTCCATCAGATCAGGTGTAAGTTATTGCATCATTTTAAAAGGTACTATTAAACAGTATTTCCCCCCATGGAAAAACTGAGGCCTGCTTGCACCCATCTGTGGAGACATGCTCATTAGCTTCCAGGCAGTAGAGGCTGGCCAAAATGCTAATAGGCAAAACTGGCACATAAAAGTACATGCGAAGCCAAATCACAACAGTGAACATAAATACCAGGGCTGCTTCTGACTTGGAGAAGGGAGGCTCCTATCTTGTGGATCTTCTATTGCTTCAGGACATGATTTTGTTCTGACAACATTTTTCACAGCAGGAACATGATTTTACAGGTCAACCAAGTGCTTCCAGAATCAAGCAAACCAGGCAACACAATTCTCTGCATGGCGCTGCAAAGCTGCATTTTCATCTTGCGTAATTTGATACTACAGCACAATTGTCTACTTTTAGTGGCTGGACATGGATACTTTCACCTGAACAAAAGCTATAGGAAGCTGCACCATTGTACGCTTACCTTTCTCTGCCGACATCTACAATTAAAAAAAAAAGATCCAGTCCAACCACTCTTAAGTAATACACATTCTTGCTCATCAGTCTACGACCTGATTCCACCTTGCCCTCAGTTGATTAGTCTCCCCAGTGTTTGATGATGTCCTTAGACTAGATATGTACTTGCTAGTTTTTGTCTCTCAAAGCTTGTCCTTACTCATGTCAACTGTGGCAAACTCTGTCAGTGTACCATCGAGCTCCTGGGGGCTCAGCAACCTCCCGTAAAGTCTGCTGCAGCACACACAGGCCCCACTTAACCACTGATAAAGCCCCTTGTTTTACAAACATGAAAAGATTAAATATTTCTTTGAACACTAAAAGCAGCTCAAAGGCTTAAATTTACATAGCGTATAATTACTAGTGTTGTGCAATTTGACCAGAGGGACTTTACCGGGCTCCCAGCACAGCATGTGTTATATAGCAGCCTTGTAAAATAACTCTCCCATGTGCTCTCATTCCACCGTAAAAGTTACTTTTTATTTCTCCTCCTACAAAAGCTTGCCACTCCATATAACTTATTGCCTTGAGGCTGCAGGAGAGGTAAAATTCTTCAGCCTAAAGGACTGAAAAGAAGCAAGGGGCTGAAAGACATTAGAAAAAAAACATTTCAAACAGTAAGTTTAAATAAAACATTAAAGAAAACCTGTTGATTCTAACTTATTGGAAGCCTGAAAAAGCATCTTAAACAGCATCTGTTCAGAATGGCATCAGTATAAGGAATCTGCTAGATGGGCCAGATGGGCCACGAAGGCCCCCTCTAGACCTGGTTTTGTGTGATCTTGCAGTGGAAAGGAGCAAAAACCAGATTAAGCAATCCCTAGGAGAGATTCAAGAGCACCTGAGAAGCCTCTAATCTATCTTCCTGTTTATCTTGTTCTTCTCTTTGAGTAAGGAATGTTAATTAAAATATCATAACGAATCTGGACAGCAATTATAAACCTTTACAATAGCCAGCCTCAGGCACTTAACAAAAACATTTCATATTTTATGTTGTGCTTTGCATTTTTCATGGATTAAAGCACTTTTTAGACTATGTTCCCATTTCAGCATGCACTATATTTACTCTTATAATCACTAGCTGGAAGTGCTTGATTACCAGTCACATGCTTAGTAGTTTTACAACAGGGAAACGGAACAGCCTCTTTATCCACTCCGACAGGAAAATTTGGGGGCTACATGGGCGCAAATACCATACATCATTTCAAGCATGCAAAAAGGCTCACAGAAATTGCTTGTGCCACACCATGTACAGCAACAGACCCCTCCGTTCTCTGCTCGTCCCCATCAGCAGGACTGCCAATGGGAAGAAGCTTCCTCTGATATGAATCACTGCAGGGTTCTGACATGAATGATGCCCAGAAACTTTTCTCCAGGATGCTGAAAAAATTTTGGTCTATACATAGATTTTAGTTCTTCTATTTGGAATGATAAAAGCAGTATTAGTGTGCTGGGATTTGAACATTCAGTTGCTGAGTTAGCAGACAGTAAAAGTCATGTCCAGATCCCTAAACAAGACGATGCTGAAAGGAAGTCGTTGCTACAAAGCTGATGGAAGGTCTCCAGAATACACCCCCCCCCCCAGAAAACGCAGAAGAGAGATATTATTTCCCTTTACCTTCCTTTCCTTTTCCTTCCCTTTATCTTCCTTCAGAAATATTCCAATATGCAAAAAATATTGCTTATTTTTACTGGATATTACTGCTTTTAAACACAGATTCAATTTTAAGAGCATATCTTGTCAAGAAGAGAAGAAAGTACTTTGTCAAACAGAGCATTTTCATCTTGTCTGAAAGGGAAAATTGCTAGAAAAATTTGATGGAAAAAAGAACTTTTCCCTCCCCATTCCTGCTCCTTTTTCCTGAAAAAAAATAATCACCCAGTACAAAGAAATAACTACTGCAAACAATAACAAAAAAAATTCACTTTTTCTCCACCCCCCCCTCTAAGATACATAAAACATGTCTTCCTGTTTGCTTTCCTTGTACAGGCAGAGACACTGATGCAATCTATCCTCTCTGAAAAAGGAAGCGCCTCTATCTCAGTCTACATCTTTATCCCCCTCAGCAGCTTGACTAAGCAGATTAAAAGAAAAGGCAAGTGTACATTGAAGCAGCATCAAAGCTGCAACAAAAAGCAACTGCCAGTTGAACGGGAAAGGGAAGTAGAGTCTGCTGCAACTGCTTAGAAATTAAAATAGGCTGGCAGAAAGCAAACACGCCAGGTATGCTGTAGGTAAGTAACTTCCAATGCTGACAAGGATGCTGGAAGTTGTGCAAAGGATCCAGCACCATCTCCAACCTGTCCAGCCATCTGTCTCCCTAGGCTCTGTGGGAAGACTGAGAGATGACGGCTTCTCCCTAGCACCCCTGTCATCCCACACTGTTATTCCTTTCCCCTGACCTTCCCCTCCTCAGAAAAAAAAGAACAGCTGCTGGCGTCTTCCATCACACCCACTGACAAGGTGAATCGGAAACGTGGCAACTGCCAGCCCGTGACAAAGTGCAGTAAATCAAAGCAGGAACACTCTATTTGTATTTGGGAATGAAAGGAAACTATTCAGCCAATTAAAATATTCTACAAACTAGAGCAAGCAAGAAAGGAAAAGATCATTCTCATACTGAGAAAGTGCATTTTTAAATGCAAAAGAGCCAATATTAATTCTTTTTTTTTCTTACATAACGTTTTGAAATTGTATTTGTATAAACTACTATTCTCATCTATTACTACACAGAACCAGACAAGCAGTTAAAGAAGAAAAAGCACAACATTTCTTGATACTTCTCTTGCTAGCCAGCCAGCCTGATCATCTGGGAGATGTTCAGCTCTGCCTGCAAAATAACCAATAAGAAAGTGCACAAAAGGATAAAAATATTTTGTTGCTCATCTTGGTTATTTGTCACAAAAGGAGAATAAGTATACAAGACTTAGAAAAGAAAAAAAAAAAAGATGATGTCATGGAAAAACCACAAAAGAGAAGAGTGCTGCATTATGGTGAGGAGTTGTTAAAGAAAGACAAAACAACACTTCAGAATTTATGTCTTATAGCTTGCTTCCTCCAGAGCAGATGTAGGGACCTAGAACTTCACATCAACAAGGAAGCAGATGAGTAGCAATAGCTACTGTCAGAAACGCATTTAGCACACACTGAAAAATGGTGGAAAAGAACAGATCAACCAATAAGGTATATCATATATTCACTTACCAAGTAAATACTACCCATAATTTGTCACGTCAACTGTTAAATTTAACTATTTCCTCAAATTTCTTCAAAAAAGGTCGTCTTGGAAAATCACGATGGTTCTCTGCCCTCTACAAACCTAAACACAGTTCCCAGTTAAAGGCCACAGCAACCACTTCAAAAATGATCACCAGTTTGTGCGTCAGCTTTAGCAGACTGAATATTTAGGAGGCATGTTACTCCCAGGTGTGCTCAAGTAACAACTTCAGTATCACAGGCCACACTGGAAAATACAGCTTATCTACCAGTATCGGCTAAAAAACTTCACTGACTTTTAAGGACACACAGAGAGCGCCATGGTAAGGATTTCAGCTTCATAAAAGCTATTTTTAGCTTTGTAATTCAGAAAAAGTACTTTATAAGTACAAACAAGTCAGACTAAAGGTAGCACTAAACCAGACTACTGGGGGAAGTTTACATTGCTGCAACCTTAGCCAGTGCTTTGAAGATACTTGGGGAAAAAAAAAAAAGGGAATTAGGAGGTATAACCCTCAGGGCATCAACTGCATAAGCTGCTGCACTGAGCTTAGTTCTTCAGTGACATGAAGAGCACAGCTCTTCAGTGATATGATCATCCTTCCTTTTCTGCAACAAGTCCAGCATTGCCTAAAAATATTTAATCAAGGGTTTGCAATAGTGTGGTTCCAGCTGCATTTGTACTAGTCATCTCTGTCCACTCCACCGGAGGAATCCCCTTGCAGTCTGTCTAACACCGAACACATCTTTTACATGACATGGAGAGATTCAGGACATGAGAGAATTCATCCACGACACAAGGTGGACTGTCACGGAAACTCAGTTAATAGACACTTGCTTTGCGGTGCCTATTCTTTTTTTTTTTGCATTGAACCCTCCAAGTTTGAGGCTAAAAAGCATGCTGGAAGCTAACGAGCACACATTATTAAGCTTACAGGAACTCAGTGCATTAGCTTTACAAGTAATTTTATAACAATACAATTGTACTGCAAAGGGCCTCACATGCACTGTAAACAATGGAAATGCTTTACAGGTGAACAGAAGGTGAGAAGCACTGAAAATACCTGCTAACCTAGTGGGGCCAACTTTAAGGCTTTTATAAGGCTCGTAGTATCTCGTAACTTCTCAAAATCTTATCTCTTGGTAAACTGAAATCTCAGCTTGCTTTTGAAGCCAGGCAGGAGTTTCAGAAACTCGGGCACAAACCAGTTCTGCCAACAAATGAAGCGGTCCTGCCCTCTTGCCCCACTCCCCGGCTCATTCCTGCCTCCCTCCCTTTCTGCGGGTGCAAGCCTTGAAGTGAGTACCATTTTGAAGCAGATCCATTTTAGCTTTTCGCCGTGCTGAATCTACCTGCGTTCCTGCCCCAATCCAGTTTACCTGGAGCAGCACAAACATTTGCGCCGGCACAGAGGAATGCTGAGGCTATAAACCACATCTGCTTCTTTCAGCAGCTGTACCGGCTTGAAAATGCTTCATGAAGTTATGGCCTATGTTTCCAGACAGAGAAAAGTTTGAGAACTTCTCCCCATTCCACCCTAAAGGCAAATACCATTTGGGAGACAATTAGTTCTTTCCCTCTTCAGTTTTACTGAGGCGTGACTCCAGATATTTGAGCACAAGGCTGAACACACTGGAAACAGCTCTGGTTCCAGGTGCTTCAGTAGTACAAAAAATACCAACTGGGGCAAAGAGCCTGGCCCCGTACCCAAAGGAGGCTACAGGGCATTTGCTCTCAGCTTCACTGAGAATTTGATTCAAATGGAAGAGAACTTAACTGAAAAATGCCCAGGGTACACGAGCGTATGAAAAGCCCATCTTCATACTCAGCAGGTACCACACGTCGATCCACATTTACATTCTGTCAACACTGCTCAGGCACTTCACAACTTCTGTGTAAGTATCAAACACCACAGCTCTCTGCCAAAGCAAACTCGCATACAAATGTAATTTAAAGTTTTGAGAGTTTTTGTAGTAATTTACAAAATCATACTGATGTGTGCAGCTCTGTCCCAGATACCAGTTACCTACATATGCTGATTGTGAGCATGATACTGTCTTCAAACCAACAGATCCATTCCACTAACCCAACAGCCGAGACTATACTTCTGGATCCTGATGCAGAACAGACATTTGAAGCACCAGCATCCTCTCACCAATATGGAAATCATGTGTGATAACTCTTATTTACTGTATAATATAGACAATAAGGAGAAAGCTGCATAGCGAGGCATTTTCACTTACGTGGTTTATATAGAGACTCTTGCGTTTTTCTCTCACTGCAAAAACACAAAATATGATAGAAATATTACATGACTATTTTTCCTGATTAAGCTTCTTATATACCATTTATAATAAAAAGAAGAACAGGAGGCTATCTATGTGCAACATTATAACTGCTTTTGCACTAACCAAGTATATTTATATATCAAACACAGAAGGAACATATATCTGTATGCATAAAGGCATTTATGCTCGCTAGTGTGGCGATGGATTAAAATTCTCATCCATTTGGGTACTTCACCAGGGGTGGGTCCGCATGGGGAAGTTAATATGCATTAAGCTACAGTCCAGGTTAGCAATGGATTAGCCATCCTTCACCAGTTCTCTGTGCGGGCACTCCTGAGCCACCAGTGCCTTTGTGCAAGGCACCTTGCTGCCAAGTGGCCTATGCTACCTTGCAGGTATGAAAGGTATAAACCTCATTAGCTACACCATGGAGTCAGCGCATTCTCCTCATAGCTTACTGTGCACCAACTGCCACAGAGCAGCCCTGAAACCATATGCATTACACCACTGCCTTCCATAAATGATCAGGCGCGAGCCTGGAACTATTACTCATGTCGGATAGCACGATGAAAATATTTTACTTTGGTGAGGATGAACCAGTCACCACAAGCAAGGGTTGCAAGTCAAAGCCACAATTAGACAAAATATTCAGAAAGTAAACAGCAACAACAAGGGAGATAGATGTATAGAGTCTTAATTGTCAGGCAAATGCTTATTACAGCTGATTAAATATACTCTATTTAATTTTTTTAAGCACTTTCCCAATTAACTCACCCCATAGAGAGCCTGTGGAGCTCTGTTCCAGTGAAAATACCACAGCATTTAGGATACAAGTCTGGAGGCAACTAACACATAAATCAAACTGCAGGATTAAAATAATAATGGTTTCATGCTGTAAGTGATTAAATGCACTTTGGTGCACCATGATTTAAAAGCTATGCAACCCAATGCACTTAGCAAAATAAGAGTGTTCATAATGGTGGGATAGCCTGTCCATTCCCTGTTGGATGAGAAGCCATTATTTGTGATTTTTTATAAGCAAGCAATCTCACATAAACAAGGCTGTATGTGTGAATACCGTGAAATAATTGTGTTTAATGCAGACATAAAATGAAAAGAAAAGAAGAAAAAACTTTTAAAAATCCTTACATAATTTTCCTCCCAGGGAGCAGAAAGGAGAATCACACATGACAGATGTTAGCCATGTCACTTAGTACATGCTTAGATCCACAATTACGGACATTGTAAACAGAATTAAACAGGAACAGCAGGAAAATTCTGATAGTCTAGTAAATAGTTAAACTGCTTGAAATCCTGCTAAAACACTGCGCTACACTTAAGTTCCACCACTGCATTTATCACCAGCAAGGGACATAAGTAATCTAAAGGGAAACAACAAAACGATGGTAGATACTCACTTCTAAGAATAGCCAAAGTATTTGTCTAGTATTGCATATTGCAATGTACAGGCAGTAAACAATTCTGATAAGCTGCATGTTAACCTAGTAAGAGTATGTAACTGAAAATTAACGCCTATGAACCGTGAAATTTTGAACACAATTAAGTATTTAACAGTGTTTTAATCACAAATAATTATACCACATACAAAGATCTTATGAACAAAATCCTATAAAGGCAGCCTGTACATACACTCTAAAATCCATTTTAATCATCATTTTCCCCCTACCTTAGTTCTTCTGTTCTGTATTTTCCCTTTTATCCATTATTCAATTCCCCATGAAAGTACAACCATCTATTTACCAAAGCAAGAATAACACTTGCAGCTCACTCCCATTTGCTATTTCCATTCTCCAGAAGAATATATTCAGGTATTTGGACACATCCCTCACTTCTCCCTGCTTAAGCACTGCTTGTGCCACACGTTCTTCCAAGCACCACGCTGACCTCCTTTCCCCTATTTTCCACATAGAACAGAAATTCAGACAGCCCGGATTCTCCAGTGAGGGACTACATAAAGGCAACTCTGCTTTTGTCCTTCTGGCCCAGCGTAAGCCTCAACTCTTTCCAGAATACATGCCAGTGGGGAATCACGCATGGCAGAAACCCATAACCGCTCTCTTTTGTGACCACAACCCTCCCTTTAAACAAGGGAAAGACAATTATTGCACAAGGCAAAAGGCCACTTCTGCCAAGCTAGAATGACTGTAAAGTGGTAATTCCATCACTTGGCTTCAGTCGGTTTAAAGATGCTTTGCACTGCTCACACGGCACACCATGGTCTTCAGCAGACCAGACCGTATTATAGCATATAATTAATTACATAATATAATTTTGTAGCATAAACTCCTAACTGCAACTCCAGGCTTTTGGCTTTCAAGCATGGGCGTTTGACAAAATGAAGCTGGATCGATTTAGAGTCAGTTTAAACAATTAAACTTCTAATTTCTTTCTAATATTTTAAAACCTGGAAGTTGGAATGGAACTGCTCAAGTGGAGACACAGATGCTGCCAAGTTGTCTAAGTTTTCCCCATTTTATGGTCAATGACCCGTTCCTATTTCTGCAGGCACTTTCAACTGTTATCTTTGAACTTTTGCAATAGTAGGAAAATATATTATCTTGAAATAAAAGGGAGTGAGGAAATACACACAAACATATATGTATGTATGTATGTGTTTTTCATTGAGCTGTAATAGAAACTTTGTGCAATTTCTATAGACTATCTCAATGTCACTCATAGTAGGATCGAAGACAAAATCCTTGAGGATTACATCAATAGAAATGTCTCACATTTTTGAAGCTTTAAAATAATTTCTTTTTGTTTTATCCGACACAGAAGACTGGTCTTAGTTAACATTAAAGAGTAAGTGCAGTTTCCTTCACTTCTATCCACTATATAAATACAATTTCAAACCCCTCTTTGTCTGAAGCCCATCATTGCACTGATACTGCCAAATCCAGCCATTACGTTGAATGTGTAAAGCCTAATGTACGCTAGGAGACATGGACAGCTGTAACCCACTTACTGGAAAGACCATTACCAGCACCCTGAAATAGCAACCGTTGCCCTCTTGCTATTTTAAGGAAAGGAAGTTACATCATTGTCATGCTAAGGTTTGGAAACCCTGGCTTAACCACAGTCACACACTAAATAGTGCACGGCTTTTCAGCTACCTAGACCATCGTGCTTACAGGCTGAACTCAGCAAACAAAGGAGAACTTGCATAAAGCACTCATAGAAGTTAAAGACACAAAAAGCAATTTTCTTTACTAGCTCTCTAAACAGAGAGAATTATTCATGTAAGATTCAGCACCTAGAAAATTCCCACAAAGAGCTGAAAACATTTAGAGAAGCTACTTTAGTTAGGAATCGAATTAATATTTATTGTGTCTTCAACTTTTCTACAGATTCATTGAACTCTCAGGTAATTAAGGATGCATTCAGACTACCGACTAAGAGGGAGAGGACAGATTTAGGTGCTTAGTATGGCATCCAAGCTTCACAGAACAATGGGAAATTCAAACCACGTAATATCCAGAGATGTCACATCCTGTCTCATTAGGTTTGGGGTAGTCAGGTTGTTGCTCTTCACTCACATGTTGATCTCAAGCAGCTCAAGCACAGCTCCTATGCCAGGAGAGTACTACAAGATTACCAGTGAGGCTGAACGAGTACAGGGCTACTAGAAAGCCAAACATGAAACTGCCTGAAGGTAACGTTGCCAAGTCCCTCTAGCACATAGTGATGGACTCAGCCATTCCCCACGGTACAAACACATGATGGACACTCAAGAGTCACAGCCAGATCCTGGATGAAACCTTGAGTCCTAATGACCCTCAACTCTCCAGTACAAGTATTTTAAATGTCTGCAGGTTTTATATACAGAAATATTTTTGGTTACAATCAACAGGAAGGTTTGTCAGCTCAATACTATACAAGTAATGGAGAGAGGTAGTTACATGGCCAAGTTAGGTGTTTTCAACATTGCCAGCTCAGCTCTCCCCCTTACATTGTCTTAAGGAGCCTTGGGGGTCCCTAGGCTCCACAGCAGGCTGTCAGAATACAACCCTACACCCTAAAAACCCCTTATTTTTCCCCTTAAAAAGCATTTAATTGCATTTTGGTGTTAGGCAACATCCTTGAACAGTGTGATAACTCCTATAGCTCACTTGATTCCACAACAAGCTCAAAGTACAGCCAAGCAAAATGCTTACTACTGTGAGCTGTCCCATCAGAAGAGGATGGTTCTTGATAATACATCAGCAGATAAATGTTTGCAGAATCTTTTTATTTTGTACAAGTGAAATAGCCTTTGAAATTTTTCCACCATGATCAAGAACAGCTGAACAGATCTTACACTCCTGTTGATAACATTTCTATGTTGCTTCACTGAATTCATTGTTCTCACTCAAAAATATGCTCTTCATATTATTTAAATTAGAACAAAGTTTCATAGACCAACTCTATCGTTGGTGGAGACAGTCACTTACAGTTAACTCCATACTGCAATAAATTAACCACTATTACTGCAAGTAAGAATAATCATCAGGTCAAAATTTTAGTTGTTGGACTTGGGATTTTTTCTGTCCTTTCTTTCAACAAGCTGTAACAAGAACGAGGTAGCATCCATGTGGGATTATACAGTCTCAAAACATAAAAACACTATAAAGCAGACATCAATCTTAATAATATAATGTACTACGGAAATATTATCATATTCATTTTACTGACTACCAAACCAGATTAGAATGTTAAATCAAATCCACAACCACATAACAAGGTGTTGACAGAACCAGGGCTGAATTCAGAGGACAATCTGAAGGGCAAAAGAGGTACTCACATAATCAACTCTTCAATTAGAACCTAAATGTATATCCTCTTTGTTCTAGTCATGCTCAAAAACTAGCGAAAAATATACAGTAAGTGAAAACTATATTATTTTTCAGTGATGTGCTTGACACTGCAATTTACTATGTAAACCAAAAATGGCATTTATAGGCAGCAGAAAGAAGGACAAAGAATTCATACTGAACAGTCAGAATTACAATGTAGAAACTACTTTGAAAGCCTTGGTAGAAAATAATGTGTTCTGCATCGATTATTCATCTTCTTCTGAAACAACATGTCATACACGTCCAGGGAATGAAAGAGCCACAGTAAATGGCTTCTACTAACAGATGCAATTCCAGAGGGATGATTTTGTCTATGAATTAAAAAAATACTCCAGACAAATATATGATCATATCAAATCCATAATGAGACAAGAAGAGAGACTGTTTGGGTTGGATGGGGCTTGTTTTGTTATTAAATCTAGTACTGAGTTCATTTACAGTATCAGCTATATCAGAGGAAGGTCTGGACTGCCTTCTTAGCTAATGTAAACTGGCATTTTCTCAAGAAAATAGTCCTCATACATTTCCCATAAGCTTGGCCTAATGTTCAGAGTTTAAAAAAACAACAGTTACACTGAAAATTTTTGATTTAGGGAAAATATTTTTAAAATATAATTATAAACTTTATCTATGTTTGTAATTCTGATACAATGATCACTTGGAACTTACAATTTCAGGACATGACAGGACTCAAACCTGTGACTTCTACTACAGGTCTGACAAAACAATTAACTAAAGGTGTGACTTTTTTCAACTCTAACATGATGCCTATAAAAGTCTCTTTTTTGGGGGAGGGGAATTATATGTTAAAACACTATCACATGCATTATAACAAAGGGTTTAGAGATAACTGCAATAGCAAATAAATGTAATAAATTCAGTAACCTACCATCTGTTTGTGATTTACTGAGAAATATCGTACTGGCCCGAGGATGATCTGATGGATTGAATTCCATGTTCAAATCTGGAAAGAAAGAAAGAAAGAATATCACAAAATCATCCATGATTATCCAACGGTATACACAGATTTCCTCATTCTTTTTAATAAGACCAAGTTTACATACTGAAGCAGCTATTGTAAAACAAAATCCATCTTGAGGCCCGCTTTTTGATCCTTCTTCACACTTTTTGGCATGCAAATCATCTGCATCAACACAGCTTTGGGATTCTTTACAAGGGCTGCTTTTGGAGTAAAACAGATAAAGCAGCTTGAAAACTTTGTACACAAGAAGTCAGGAGCTACCGATTTACCATTGGTTTCTTCCCACCATGCCCCAAAGCCATTGCGAAGCACAGGAAAACAGCTTGTTATGTGTAGTTATAGAAGAATTGAGTATTGTAAAACAAATATGCAACCCTCTGTAGATAGATGGGTCTCTAGCATCAGATGTGATTAAAATAAGTAGGTATTGCAGCTGAATGTAAACAAATTAAGCCTAGGACAGAGTGTTTTAAATGGTCAAGATTAAAAAACAACTTCACAGATGAACATATTCCTTGCTGTAACAACTTAAAAAAAACACCTCAAAACCAAACCAGTCCTAAGAAACACGTACCAGCTTAAAGACTCCTATCTATCATAGCTTATACAAAATTCTGTGAATGTTATTTTCCCTATCAAGGTTCAATTCCATTGAATTTACTAGTTCCGAAATTCCACACCACTACCAATTTGTCAAAACTCCTATATGCCTGCATCCACTTGAAAGCATGCTCCTAAAAACAGCACATAATTTTTTTATTATTTTCTTGCTCCCTCAATGTGGCTATCTCAACCTTAGTTCTCTTGCATTCTTTTGATCTCTAGACAGACATTCTCTTGCACTTGATGTAGGCATTTATGTGAGATTACATATAAGCACTGATATGTTTATCTTCTGTGATTATCCCGCGCTTTCTACATTTCTCTCAGTCTCCTTTCATATCTCTGTGAAAGCTCAGCAAAACTGGAAATTAAGCCCCACGTCTTATGAAAACAAAACAAAGTCTTTTTGCCCGCAAGTCAAGTTCTCCTGTCTACAGCTTTCCCTGTTCCTTCACCATCCATCAGCATACTTTCTTCTCCCTTTCCCTTTTATTTACTAATTTACTAGGTCTTCCAATTTCCTGCTTTTTTCTCCTGATCTCTCTGCAAATGTACTTTCTATTTGTATTTTTCCCCTTTATGCTATCTTGGTTTCCTTTTCATTTTCCTTCATCCTGCAGCCCATGAGAGGAACAGCCTGACACACTATTGGTGTGTCATAATTGGTGTGACGTAACTTCTGGAATAAACACAATCTTACTTACAAGGAAGAATCCAGAAACACAGAAAAGCAATTCCTCAGTTGGAAAGGGGGCTTACTATTTTTATCAAACTCACAAAGGAAAAAAAGAAAAAAGTCTAAGAATTTTAAGGGAAAGTAATTTTGGTTCTCCCAGAAACCACAGTTTGCAGCCATGCTTGGAGAAGATTCTAGGAAGATCATCTTATGACTAGAAGTTCTGACTTGAAAGGACTGTTAATTAGAGAGAATGTTTTCCTGTTACTTTCTGCGTCTTATTTAGACATAGAGAAGAAAAAAAGAATCATTCATTGAGACAGATAGTGCTGGTAAACATTGTTTTCCATTTCAGGACAGTTCTTCCATTAAGTGGCATTCAAGAAGCAATTCATTAAACAAATAGCAATCAGCATTTTAAAATGACAAAATACATTGTCTTTTATCATCCTCATCATCTTTTATCAAACAGCACAATACATCACCATAAACAAAAAATGCCCTTTTTTTTTAAACCAGCACAGACAATCTTTCTATAAATCTTTTAAGTACAGCAACGCAAATTCAGTCAACAGAACAGGACCGGCAACAGGAAAATGAATTCCACTTACTAAAATTGCCCATAAACTAAAATTCCTTTCCTTTAGGCCCAGACAATTAGCTGCTCCGGGAGTAATAACAACTGAGCACAGGCTTACAGGCTGCTTCCAGGGCCAAAAAGAAAGGAAAACCAATTGCCCCATCTTGCAGTCAACTGGCAACTATTTAAGATCCCTGTGTTATAAAAGGCTATTATGCAGAAGCAGTAAACCAACGGAGGGTATAAAGTCTTTCTGAAAAATAGCATGAACTACAAAAAAGCACTGGCTCTCGGATAAACTGTTATTCTGCAGACAGGAGCTGAAAGAAGGCCAGCAAAACCCAGCCTGAGCTGCTGCGGAGGCCAGAGCAGGGATGCTGAACCATCCTGAGAGAGGCAGCTCCCCACTGCCAGGCAACGGCCGTGGCTCCTTCCCACCACTGAACACCACAAGGCACCACGTGTCCTCTCCACATCCCTTCTCTCACATCCTCCCCAGCAACAGCGGCCACCAAACTCATCCATCCGTCTTTCTCAAACTGCCTGCACAAAAACCAGAGGAGGAGAACACGGGTATGGGCAGCAGCAGAGCCTGCCAGGGCAGGTGACCCAGCACTAGGTGGCCAGAAGAAAAGTCCTGCGGAGAGAGGCTGGTTCCCCTCTTCCCTTCTGAGGAGCAGCATAGGTCTCGTGGGCTCGCAGGCAGAAGAAAGCACTGTTTGGTGTGTACCTGCAAATTGATCACTCCCAGCTCCTCCAGGAAAAAGCATCAGGCAAATCGGAGCATCACACAGGCCACCTGTGGGACCACACCACTCCAAACCACCACTGCTGGCAAATAGGAGCATGAGAATGGATGAAGTTCCACAACACGCTAGTAAGATTTCAGCCTCTGGTTGATCTTAGATCTCTTAATTTATTGTACAATTTGAAAACAAATGGCTTTTTGAATCTGGCAACAAATTCTTACAACTCTGTCATTAGAAACCATGTTACAGGAGGAAGAGATCAAATGATAGCTAGTAACTCATCACCAACGGATATTATCCATCAAAAGGTTACCTCCATCCTAAATAAAGTAATATTTTCATACTGCTTTAGTGTTATCAGTAGTTCCTTCTAGTATTTGAAAAGTATCATGAAAAACAGCCTCAATATGAAAGGTTTACCCATTCTGTAATGGAATAGTTGAAGACACGGAGAGATTTCAACTCACACAAGCTATTCAAAAGAGAGGAAAATGAGAGCCAGAATTTCAATTATTGAAATCTGCACAGAAATTTTCTCCATTGCTAGCAGTCTGCTCTGTGACTCATCATGCAAATAAAAGATTTAAAGTGGGTACTTACAACAGTTACTCTGCACCCAACTCAAAAATCTTTTACTGTAGATGTTGTTTCCAGTTAAACAGATGTGGAATATTTTCATATTTTCTTACATCTTTTCACAGTTCAAAGATCAGGTTTTCTCTTTTTTTTTTTTTTTTTTAATTCTAAATAACTGTTAGGTTATGCAAAGCATAACTCCCGTTCTGTAAATGCCTAAACAGTGTGATGCCTTGTGAAAATTTCAGGGGTTTTGTCTTCTCAGGATCAGGAACCAAAAGTGCGTGTCTACAAATACATGTACACATACACAGGCAAATATCTATTATCTATGTAGATGTATATTTAAATAAAAATCTAATGTTTGGTTAGCTAAAGCAAAATCAGCCTCAGGTACCACTTCAGCTAAAAGATCATGTGCCTAACAGAATTAATATAATTTTGGAGGATTTGGGCAGAGTTATATGCAAATATACATAGGATTGCATTCTCTTCCTTGCTTAGCAGCATGCCAAAACAGCAGGTATTATAATGGGCATTCTGATTTATCATGTTGAAATGAATTCACTCTCCCTCCAAGAAAAATAATGAGCTTTTGCACATAACTTTATTTGGTACGTAACTGCATTGAAGTTTAAGAGAACCACAAGATCACAATGAGATTCAGCCTGTACACCGTGAGAAACTTAGTTCCTCAAGCCACAGTAGCTGCTCTCAAATATGACCATAAAAAGAAGTGAACTGTAAAACAGTTCAGTTTCAGACTTGGGTTAAAGCCCAAGCAAGATTCTATATCTTAAAACAAGATCTTACAAACCATTACTGAGACCAAAAATACTGAATACAGCCTCAGTTTGCACTTTTTAAAAGGATAAGAATAAAGTTCAGATCGGTGTAGAAGCGAGCTACAGGAATGACTGGAAGACTACAGAAAATGCCTTCAAATGAGAGTCTGAGTTCAAACCATTTAGCTGATGAAAAAGGAAAACTAGGAGGTGTCTGTAGTTCACATGTACCTTCACAGGAGAAGACGAATTAAGTACTAAAAGCTCTCTCTAACCTAGCAGACAACATAACAAGAGAAGTGGAAAGTGAAAGCTGAAACACTTTAATTACGAACTCCGGTGGAAAAAAAAAAAAAAAAAAAAAGGATAATTAGGCACTAAAGCTCCACACCCAAGGAACTCAGCTTATTTTGATATTTTTCCTTTCTAGAAGATTGCTTCAGCCAAACATCCTTAAGCTTTAGCCCAGCATGAGTATTTAGGCTCCATTTAAGAATAACTACATGCAAGTTACTCGCTTATGATTCATAAGCAGGTCAGATCAGATGATCCCAGGGGCTTCTAGCTTAAGTTCTATAAAATCTTCAGAAATAGCAATATTTAAATTACTAAGCACAAAACCTCAGCAAATCCCAGTGGCACATCGGTAAACTTTCTAAAATTGCACCAAACTCTGCTGCAATTCTTCAGAAAGAGCTACATTTTGAGACTTGTGGTCAGAATACATTATGCCAGATAAATACAGAAAATAATGAGACTAAATCTTTCACGTCAAAATTTTAAGAAAACAAAAAAAAAAGTTCCTTCAACTACTGAGTCTATTGAGATAGAAACAGACACCACAAGAGGATGAAGAATGGGTGCTGCAGCAACTAACTTCTGAGCAACACGCATCAAAGCTTCTGCTGTGACACAAACAGGAAAAACCAACACAGTTGCTGCTTTTACAACAGTGCACGTGGGCTACAGCACTGGAAGCAGGTCTGAAAATGTGTTTATCAGAAAAAATAAGATGTTATTTCCTTCCTTTTGAACAATGAAAGTTGGTTAAGCGTGTACTGCCAAACCTCTGATGCTGATTCAATAAGGAGCTGAAGTCTAAACTGAGTAAACCACTTGCTCTAGACTTAAACAGTTCTGAAATAATCTGGTGAAATTACTTTCCTTCCTTCCCTTCACCCCTGGGACCGCAGGCTATCACTGCCACTGCACAACCACCGCTGTCCATAAAGAAAGAGATAGTGCCACATATTAGGTTAATGACCTATCATATGCCTAAAAAGGAAATCAATCCATGTTTTTTCTTCCCAGAAGATACTTTTTTTTCTTAGCTATTTAAAGGCACATCAGGTAAGAAAAGAACAGGCCTGTCAAGGGCATGCCACGGGGGAAACTGCAGCTGATGGGCACTACAGGAACAAGTTAACCTCTCTGCCATCTCTTCCCCAGCCACAACCTGACATTACAGAGCAACCACCCAGTATGGCCTGGGGGGTGGAAAACAACATAAAACACCACAAAGTCGCTTATCAAAAAATTAAAAGAATGCAAGCAATGAGCAATGTTTGATTAAACCCTACACGTTTCCAGGAAGCCTGTTGAGAGGGAAGAGAAAACAAATTGCCACGGGAGTAGAGAGAAAGGGAAGCTCAGGTGACCTGAGGGAAGGGACAGGCTTTCGCTGAGATGCCAAAGGCAGGGCTTTCGGACCATCCTGATGCAGGCGGAGAACGGCCACCTCCGTGGTGCCAGCAGGACCTGAGATGTTATTTCTCCATCTGGCAGAAAGAGTAAAGCTGTTGCTGTGGCTCTCAGTGTACCAGCCCCTACGAATGAGATGATGTCATCTGTGGGAAGGGAAAGAGAAATGGTATTCTCCAGGCATGGATCAGGGAATAAGTTTCCCCAACACTGAACCTATAAAAAAAACGCTGAAAAAGATTTCAAAAGTCTCATTGCATGTTATGTTTTTCTGCTTCTCTTTTACTTTGGTGGGCTGCTCCCCTCTATTAATAGCAATTATCCCTTTAAATGTACAGTAATGAAAATACTCCCTCAAACATTATTATGTTGTTATAATTCCCTTAGAAGTTGGTAAGAGTTAAATGGGTACCTCAGCCAAGAGGATCTCCCTCATCTGTCTCTAGACAAATGAAGGAAAAACACAAAGATTGTTTTAAAAAAGAAGAGAGAGCAAAGAAACAAGACTGAAGAAAGCAATCTCTCTCCATTATTATCCATTTTCTTAAACTTTATTTTAAATCACCATGATTTATGCACTGGAGACACGATTCAATCTTACATTTGGAAACCCATGCAACTAAATCTAGTACTAAAGTTTCTATTTGAGACTTCTGTGCATTAATGTCTCTAAAACATGGGATGCGCCAAGCACTGGGACTAAAATAATTCACTGGGATGAATAAATAAACAAAGCACTGGGATGCTTTCTGTTCAGAAGTTTTTACAGCTTTCAAATTGAAGTAAGACTGAATTGTACAGGCTGATTTCACCGGGTAAGAACAATAATTGCATCTGCTTTTACATAAAGCTTTCAAGATGTGAGATCCACTACCAGAAGTTTAATCTTGTGCCATTCAAACATCACACAATCACAGCATGAAGATTTATCAGTATCAGACCGCAAGATTTATCTGTACCTTTTTAGAGTGCTTCATGTCTTGTGTAAGCAGCAACTAATCTACTCCAAATGAGAATGCCTCTCAGCTGTGCTACTGCCTGTAGTATTCTTGCAAGAACGAATGTTAATGATGACGTTCCAGTGCCTTTTAACAGTGATTATGAGAAGAAAACAAAGTTGGAAATTGGAAGGCTTTCAAGAGGCTATTGGCTGGAAGGGCACACTCCTTCAGGTTTGGCTAGGCCACTGGAAAAACTTGGATATGATCTTTGCTCCCCCGGAGCGATGGTATTCTCTGCGTACCATTCCAAGCAAACGACAGGCACGACATTTCTCAGCAAGCTCCAATTACATGGTGACTCTGTTCCAGGCTTTGCTCTGATCTCGGTCTTCGAGGGAGGCACAGAGATAGTTCATCAATAAAAGGAGCCCTCTGTGGCAAATAATGCTCATTTCTGTACAGTCATTCCTCACCAGTCAGCCAAGTTACAACACAGGGCAGTTCTCACAGACACAGCTGTATTTATGTTCTCTTCTAGAAAGAAAATCATATGTATAACTTTTCACAGAACAAGGCTGAACAAGGTTTTTACCCAGAATTGTTAGTTTTTATCATTTTTCAGGATTTGCATTCTCTTTCACAGCAGTGTTTCCCAACTAGACACATCTAAAGAGCGAATTAGATCAGCTGACACATTGTGGTATGCAAGTTTCTTTTTTAACATCTCCTTGTATTTAGAACAGAAAAGATACCAATTAATAAATCTTTTCCCTCTCAAGTTCATCTCCTAAATCTTTCATATATTGTAGAACTGCATTTATTAGTTTGTGCTTTAACTGTAACAAAAATTAAGCCTAAAAGTTTTATTCATAGATAGGTTAGCAGAGGATAAAAAAAAAAAATGCAAACACATATCCATTCCACACACACACCCTCAGGAAAACTGAGAGGAAAAGGCAATTTTTCCACATTACATGAAGAATTTAGCATGTACTTGGAGGTCAACAGCTTCACAGTCAAGAGCATTCTCGCTCCTTAAACACAATTGTCCACTGTAAAAGGTGCCTAATGCAAAATATATGGCTATGCGTGTATGTTTTCACATCGTACTCAAATACTGCTTCTCCAGCTTTTGAGTATAACATATAGGATGATTCTTCATTACAGTACCCTAAAAACACCTGAAGTGTAAATAAAAAAAGGATATAATAAAGGAATGCAGAACATGCTCCACTCTGAAAGCCAGTTCTTTACATAAAAGTATCTTGATATAAAGAATGTCATTTTCCCTTCACTTACCCAAATGGAAATCTAAGGCCAGCAAAGAGATGCAACTTTTCAAATATAGCACCCTCAAGATTTTCCAGCAAAACCCATTTCCTGTTAAAATCAGGAGTGACGACAAGCCTGTGTGTGCGTATGCTTAATTCCTTCCTGCCAGCGTGCTCAAGACGTGCAACAGCTCAGGGGACACTGATAAATACACGGTTGAAAACTGTTCTCCCAGAGAGGGCCCCACCAATAGAGAAGAGAAGAGTTTTAGAAGAGTGGTAAATTATTCTTTTATGAAGCATTCAACAGAATCTAGACCAAGAATCACAACTGGACCCAAAACTTGTTCGCATGCAGGCTACCCAGGGATATAAAGTGGACAAGTGCTGGAATACAGACAAACTGACTTCAGAGACGAGGGACGGCATTCCCTACGACATGGTTTTCATAGACAAAAAAAAAAATTCCAAACCTCCATTTTCATTATAGTGAGAGTATAAACAGATTTTTTAAATGAAAAGATTACATTGGGACAGCAAGTGGGGCCCTGCAAGTCCAACACACATAAGAGCTCACGTTGCTTCTGACTCCTTGGCATCCAGTAGGGAGCAGGCTCCAGCCCAGTGGATTCCGTAGCCAGAGCAAGATCCAGCAGCCTCCCTCAGAGGTCTCAGGTCTGCAACCAGCCACCTGCCCCAGCTCACCAGGATGAACACACTATCAGAGAAACAAAGCTGAAGCCAAGAGAAGCCAGTCTAGTGCTTCTCACCGAAAGGCATGGAAGCATACCCACAACATCCATTCTGCTGTTGGAATGCAAATTTGGGGCAAGCCCTGACATAATTTTTTCAGAAGCATGGTCTGTTCTGAATATTGTAAGTAATATAAGCAATAATGCGAAGACACTGGACGGGGCTTTGAGCAACCTGGTCTAGTGGAAGGTGTCCTTGCCCATGGAAGGGGGGCTGAAACTAGATGATCTTTAAGCTCCCTTCCAACTCTAGCCATTCTATGATTCTATGATTCTTCCCACAAAAGCTTCTTTTCAGTAATCTTATGTGATATGGTTGCCCTTAAGAAATGCAAGATGGAAAGAGGAATGACAATGCACACTTTTTTTAAAAAGAGTATCTTACTTCGCACTTCTGCACTTTGCTGTGCATCTCCCATCACTGCTCATTTTCTCACTGCCGACCTTTCCATTTTGTTACCAAACACTGCTTTTTGCCGCTTGAGAACACAGTACTCAAGTTCCCCCGTTCCACCTTCTCTCTTAATAACCTTTCTCCATTAAATGACAGAGCGCCAGCTAACGTAGCACACATGTGACTGTGTCGGCATGCATCCCATCAGAAACAGGCCGGCGTCTCTCCATTCCGAGCGCATTTCTACATAAGGCAGCAGGATGTCACCACCTGGACTCCTTTGTCACATGTTTCCAGGGGGTTTTATTAACACCCGAACTACTGCCTGCTTTTGTCAACGTCACTCGTGCCCCACTTACAGCACGTGTAGGAACAGCGCCACTGTCCTATTAACCTCAAACTGAAATTTATGCATTTCTCTAATGCCCTGGTGACACTGAGCACCATGAATGATTTTTCCGTGACGCATTTTTACTTAACGTATATACGACTTTAAAATGAATTTACTTTTACCCTATTAGATCCAAAGGTAGAAAGAATGGAATATAAACAGTTGTGAAACACTTTTTAAAAAATTAACAATAATTTTAAAAAATCTTATTTTTCTTCTTATAAGTGTATCACAAAAAATTACATTATGATTCACTTATCACTTGTTATAATCATTTAACATGATACATGTGAGATCTTTTACAGATATAAACACAGTATCATCACAGACCTAAACAAACAATACCAGGTGTTGCAATACCACATTATTTTACTTGTCATTTCAAAACGTTCAAAAAGTATTACCGAGGTCTCCACGAAGAGAGGCATTGAACCATCAATGCCCCAAGTGAGGCTGTAACACAAATTTAATGCAGAAGTTAGCAGCCGGCAAGGAATTATTTGTCACTGAGTGAAACACACAATACCAGTCAGCAGAAGCGTTGGGTTAACCTACAGTAAAGTGAACCAATTTTACCTGAAGACACAGATCAATACAAAGTCAGCAGCATAATCATCATCATCATCTCACAGCTGATCTGACATTATAAATTTGAAACTTAGATGGAAGCCTTATCTGCAGCTTTGCACCGAGGTGTACACATTTCACCATTCCTCAAAAAACAGACATTATTGCGAATCATTAAGAAACAGAATGACCTGAAGGATGCATTATGTTCTGCAAATCAGGGCACAAGAGCCTGAGCTGAAGCTCAACTCTTCATCTTGACAAAAGTAACTTCATAATAGTGACTAAAGTTCTGAGGAGCCCTCACACCAGCCCAGCAGAGCAGGTCGAGCTTACCCTTCCTCATTCCCTTACGGAACTGGTTTTAATAAAGCTGAGTGAAAATGGCACCTCTGCAGGGCCTCTTCTTTTTCCTTTTGCTTCCCTACTGAGCTGTGTGACCTGAAGTCAAAGTATTTATCAAACTGTTAATAGGTAATCCGTGAAATACAAACAGAAAAATAATCTGTTGTCATTTCTCTGAAAATTTAGTGCAAGTGTGTTATAAAATACTTGTAAGGGTACATCTGTGACTTCAAGGGCAGCAGCTGTTTTTCTAATATGCAAAAATACAATTCACAACCTTTTCTGAGGAAGACCACAGGATGCTTGGTAAACTACAATAATAGGCCTTCAATATTTCCCCTGAAGATTTGTATTCACATGGCAACCAAATTACCATGCTACCGCGACACACTGTTTAAATCAGTACTACATGCAGATTGCCACCTAAAATTGAAAAGCCACTGACACTAAATTATAAACCTCTCTCATCACTGAAACTCTACACTTGTGCATCTGTGCTAAAGCCCATCAACACACACAGCTGAAACACGAGTGTATGTATATACCCACACCTGAGCCACTGAACAATTCCATTACGATTTGTAGTGCTCTCCCTAAACCCAGGAGGCTCAGTTTCCTTAGTCTTGTGCCAGAACACATAAAATATAGCTTGCTTAACATACATCCATGTAATTCTTGCCCATAATCCAGACACTATAGCTTACGAAACCTAAAAACCTGTGACCTCCAGGTATTTTGTCTGTTCCTCAAAAACCCGTTAACTCACATTCACGTGTCCTATATACCAGGCAAATAAAAAGGAGCAAGAAGAGGGAAAAAGATACATTAAACTCTGAAGAAAACAATTGCAGATCTTTAATTGACATTTATTCTCAGTCTTTGATTGAGTTCTTTTAACTGACATTTGTTCTCAGAATCAGCTCAAAATCATTAAGTGCTGATCTTGGAGAAACACCTTATAACAATTGAATGTGTTGCAAAATTGTCACTGTAGGAGGCGAGGTAACATTACCAGAGTGATAAAAAAACGTGTATTGATATCTTGTTATTTGCTGTGATTTATAATGATCTAAAACACTGCCATCCATCTTCATTGTGATCTACCATATTACTCTAAAAATGTGAATAGCCCTGAGCAGCCACAGAAAAGTCTTACATATTTACTTTAAAACAAAATTTTACATAAATGTTTTGTTCTTGTCCCAGACATGGATTTATTCCCAAAATTATGCTGGCTTAATGCCCAGGACAAGTTACATTCAGTCCCAGCGCTGTAATTAGTTTCAGATCCAGTATCTTGCAACTCTTTAGCTCTTAATACGAGCTCTGGGCAACTGAAAAAGGGATAAAAGCAGCTTCCTATTTGTTTTTCTCCCAGTCTTGTGGACACAACCACCGCACATAATATGCAAGTCTTGAGGCTGACCTAAGCAGCCACAAGTAATGCAGCCACTTTAATTCTGGTGGATAAAACCTTACCAGACCAAAGCCAGAACTGGGATACCTGTGCAATTGGTAAGAAGGGGGAAGGTCACTGTGAAATGGCAATCCAAAGACTCATTGCAGAAAACACACGCAAGGTTAAATTATGTAAAGTACAGACAAAAAAAGCTGAAGGGGGTACTAGTATTTCCATTACAGATCAGGAACTGGGGCAAAGGAATAAAGTCAATGCATCGCTAAAATCCTGGTGCTATGTTGCATTTAGCCCACACCTCTGCCAATCAGACTCCAGGCCTCGATCTATCTAGTTAGCCAGAAAAAGAAGAGCACATACTTAGGATCCTTAGGACCATCTTGTCTAATCTTAATATTGCTACTTTTAGATGCCTTATTCAAAGCTAGTCACCCAGTTGCGCTACAGTCAATAAAGAATGCACTTCAAGAAATGCATTTGTCCGCTGGCTCTTTGCCTAATCATAAAACAAAAATTCAGGATAGAACAGATGCATCATGCTGAGCTTCTGACAAAGCTACCAGGGAATTAATTCAAAATACCCATAAAATAACGTGCTGCACTAACCCAGTCATAGTTTGCAATATAGTCTGCTTCTAATCATTCACATTGACACTATGTGCTGCTTATTTATTAAGTAGTAGCTTATTCTCAGATTATGGAAATTGTTCCATGTACTAAGGCTACTCAAAATGTCAGACGCTATGTGATGTAACATTTTTGGATGACCATTTCCTATTATTGCTTGGCAGGGAAATGCTAATTTAACTCACCAAGTTCAATGCCTTTGAGCTCCTTTTGCCTTAAGTAGCTCAACACTTTCAAATGTTCATTGCAAAATTCAGATCTGTGCTTAACCCATCAGGTAGATACACTGAAAGCAACAACCGTGAATTGCTACCACAGAACCATTAAAATCACCTCGTGTCAGTCTACAATACTGCCTTCAGAGTTGCTATGACAAAAGAAAATCAGAAAAACAATATATTAAATGAGAAAAGATAATACCTAAAGCAGCATGCTAATCAGAATGATTTCATCAAGTCTCCTGCAAGACAACCTACTGAGGGAATGTACTGACAGGGAAGAATAACCACATCATTAGCAATTTGTACTCCTGTCAGGAATGCATTTAGTCACGCCATAGATTAAATGTTTAAGCAATTGCTAAGCAGACGTGAAATTTTCCACTCTGAAGGCCTATGTCTAATCTGCCAATAAAAAAATTAAATATAGTGAGGCATTTCACTCAGGACAGCAGCTCCTCACTTCAAGTCTCATCAGAGGTTTTTTTCATTAAAACAGGGCAGACAGTCGACATCACCGGAGAGGCAAGTGCAGATTGCATAGAAGCAGATACCCAACCAAACTCTGACTGCCTTTTAAAAGTGAAAAAAAATATAATTTCATACATTCAGGAACCACCTCATAAAATGAACAGGTGGTATTTACCTGAAGGTCCCACTCTTCTGAAGAAACTATTTTTAACAATAGTGTCCTGATATTTAAAGTACTTGGATACACAGAGGGCAAAGTGCAGTTTTGTAATGGGACGTTATGGCGCTCAGACTTTCTGAAGTTCCTTAAAGGAATAACAAATATTTGTATAAGGATATAACCTACCTGGGCTTCCAAAAGGCTTTAACAAGGTCACTTGCTTCTGAAACGAAGTAGACATTCAGTGCTCAGAAAGACCAGGCACAAATTGCTTAAAATATGGGAAATTAAGCACAGGACGAAACCTTCACTTTTCAACAACTGTTCTCTGGGTTTTTTTCAACACATTCAAAACCATGAAGTGAATTCAATAAGACTGCAAAGTCTGCAGATGACAGGACATAATACAGCAAAATAGCATCAGCTACGAAGAATGTCTTGGTCACTGGTCAACAAAATGGCAGATGTAAAGAAATGCAAAAAACTGGGGCACATAAGAAAAATAAATAAAAATCTTACTTCATCCTCAAAATGATGAGCTCTGAATACTCCTACTCCAGAAATATGCTGTAGGAATTGGAAACAAATGCAACCAGTACGGAGAAATTCAAACCACATGAAGGAACAAGTTCTTCAGCACCGTTAACGCTGTGGGACCAATTGCCACAAGACGCTGAAGCCACTGAAGTTCCTACGGTTTTCAAAGGGTTCAAAAGGGATTAGAAAGGTTCCTGTAAGACAAATTGACTAAGAATTGCAAAGTACAGAGTAACTGCTCAGGAAGCTCCCAAGGTGTCATTTTAGGGCAACTAGGTATTCTGAAGAAATACTGCTATGTTTCTCTGTTCTTATATTCGTACGTCCCCTGGGGTGAGCAGAGAGGGCTAGGCAGAATGCCCATATAACCAACACTGCTCACATTAAAATCCTGTTACATTGTAATGTGACAAACTAGAAAAATAAACAGCTTAAATTAAACCAAATAGGTCCTTTGTGTTTGAGAGCTGCTGAAATATCTGAATTAATTAAACCCAAAGCAGGGAACTTACTAGACCAGCATGTACTTTTTAGGCAAGGAGAAAAGCTGTCATTGCCTAGTAGTTTAACATTAACTAACTTTTCTCCACTGCTGCAGTTTTGTCAGCTTTCCAGCATTAGATTTATTGCAGCATATGGACTTTCATCCTCAGAGAGCACCAACCAGACATGCATTTGTCTTTCTGGTAGCCAATGTTCTGGAAAGCAGAGGGGAAGGGAGGTATCGCATGCCCTGCGTGTCGACCGCAGGAACTCAAATACAGATGAGTCAGAAGTGAGACAAGTTCAAACCAAATTTTCAGTAAGAGCCCAATTATTCATCTGCTACAGGCCATGCAACCGCTTCAGTTAATTCTCAGGTCAGTGGATTTTTGTGTTGCCCTTTTTCCAGACAGAATGTCCCACCTAACACTACATACATGTCAATGCACAGCAAGCTGCCTAAGGATCTGGCCCCGTGGGGGGAAGAACTGGTCACTAATTTTCTTTTTCCTACTTGCCTATACCTAGACTGAAGCCATAAGCTAAAACCCCCACATCTCTGATTTGTAAAATAACAACTAGAGTTGCTAGTTCTGCAGAGAAAAAAATACAGTACTTCTGGGGAGACAGGAACAAAGGATTTAGTTTGGGGGCTTGGTGTTTTGGGTTGTTTTCCTTCACATGCCACTTAGATGAAATGCAGAGTTTGTAGACCTGTGCTACCTGTGCAAGGAACACAAGAGGGATTTCAGCTTTCACCTGGGTTTCTTTGCTTATTATGATGCCTGCCTTCTGTTTCATGTATGTGAAATAGCATGAGAAACAGGAAAACAGAGTATGAAATAAACTAAAGAAGAGAAACTTAAAATCAGAAATAGGAAGAAAAAGAGGCACTCTACTGGACAGGCAATACTGTGCAAAGCACAGGGCAAAGAGAAGCTGCAACAGCCAGTGAGAGAAAATGCCTAAAATGCAAAAGCCCACTCAGAAACAGGCGGGGGAGACAACCGTATCACAGGAAAGCAAAGCCATGGCTCATGAGTTCACAACAGCTTTTGTTAAACATTTTGACTGGTATTTATTAAACATGTTATTCAACACATAGCTTATAACACATTTCTACAACAAAGCCAGGTTTTCAAAAAGCCTTGGCTCTAATGGAAAGAGGGACTAGATTCTGACTCCACCAAAAAGCCAACACCAGAAGCACGTCACCGCTCAGTGAGAGCCGGAGAAACTTCCAACACCTCAGTCAACGCAGCTCAGAACTGGCACTGCTTTTTATATGCTCCAAGACCCTGGTGGAACTATTTTATGTCATTAATTTTCAAAATACCACAAGTTCACATTTCTAAAAATTAACAGGTTTTGGATGCAGAAAAGTATTTAATGTAGCGTTTTCATTGACATACACTTTTTAAAATAGATTTCCCACACTTTGTAAATCATGACCACTGCCTGGTAGAAGGACAAATCACAAATACAACAAAACAGAAACTTTTTTTTCTCTTAAAACTATGGGGTTTAAATGTTCCCTCACTGCCTTTAATTTCTGCAAAAATATGTGAAAGTAAGATGTTGTCTTATGATTTAAAGACATGAGTGGCCTCTGAGAGGCTGGATCGATGGGCCGAGGCCAATGGCATGAGGTTCAACAAGGGCAAGTGCCGGGTCCTGCACTTGGGTCACACCAACCCCAAGCAGCGCTACAGGCTCGGGGTGGAGTGGCTGGAGAGCTGCCTGGTGGAAAAGGACCTGGGAGTGTTGGTGGACTGATGGATGAATGTGAGCCAGCAGTGTGCCCAGGTGGGCAAGAAGGCCAACAGCATCCTGGCCTGTATCAGGAATAGTGTGGTGAGCCGGACTAGGGAAGGGATCATCCCCCTGTACTCGGCACTGGTGAGGCTGCACCTTGTGTACTGTGTCCAGTTTTGGGCCCCTCACTACAAAAAAGCCATTGAGGTGCTGCAACGTGTCCAGAGAAGGGCAACGCATCTGGTGAGGGGTCTGGAGAACAAGTCTTATGAGGAGCGGCTGGGGGAGCTGGGGTTGCTCAGCCTGGAGAAGAGGAGGCTGAGGGGAGACCTCATCACTCTCTACAACTACCTGAAAGGAGGTTGTACAGAGGTGGGAGTCGGTCTCTTCTCCCAAGGAACGAGTGATAGGACAACAGGAAATGGCCTCAAGGTGCACCAGGGGAGGTTTAGACCGGATATTAGGAAAAAATTTTTTACACTGAAAGAGTTATTAAGCATTGGAACAGGCTGCCCAGGGAAATGGTTGAGGCACCATCCCCGGAGGTATTTAAAGATGGGGAGACACCGTGCTTACAGATATGGTTTAGCAATGGGTTTTGTCACAGTTACGCTGACGGTTGGACTGTATGATCTGAAAAGTCCCTTCCAGCCTAGGTGATTCTATGATTCTGTGACCACCTGCAAAAAGAGAAGAAGGTTGTCTTTGCCTGCCTGCCCTTCAATCACATCCACGTTATGCAGAAAAATTACTTGACTGACTAGAGTTTCACACACTCCTTGTGTTCAGTTTGGATCCAATCCATACTTCATCCTCATCACCCCCCAAAAATATTCCCATCTACTTTTGCTGTAATAATGCAAATTATTTTGCAAATCTCACAGCTCCCAGACTCCTTTTATATAAGTAGAAGAATTAATTTCACTTTGCTACTTGTACTTTGTCCTAGCAACATGAAACACACAGAGGATTTGATTGTATAACCTCCAGATATATGGGAGGGATTTGGAGGTTTTCCTGAAAACCTGCCACTCCTTCTGCATTCAAAATCTCAATGGCATGTTTTTACAAAGTACACATCCATGTCGCTGAAATCACAACCAAGTTCCTTCACTCTGTATCATCAAAAACATTACCAAAAACCCAAAAACAACACACAGGGAAGATATAAATTAAAAAAAAAATTTAAAATACACAGGATGTCTGTTTAATAATTTGGACTTGATCCTGTTGTAAATGAAAAGAGCTCTAAAGAAGGTAATGGATTTACACTAATTTACACTATCCAATAACTTCAGTGGTTTCAGTCCAAATACCAGCAGATCAGTCACCGTAAAATACAGCCACCAGAATTGACATTGACGTCACTGCTGTTGGCAGCTTTTTCTGAGAATCTGTGGACTGGCTGAACCTTAGCCTTTTTTCAACAAACACTCCAGCACGTAACACATCAGCAGTTCCAGAGACAGCAGTGCTAGAGAGGTCTCCCTGTTCCCTTTATCTATCACTCTTCACCGTGCCTTGGTCTCAAGGCAACTGGAAGTCTTCCAGGTATCAATGAAGTCAGTCTGTTTTCATTTACCAGCAATAGGCTATGATTTTCAAAACACCACAGAAAAAAAAGTTTTTAAATTCACTTTTGCAATGTTAAGGAACATTCCAATTATTCTACTTGAAGACTCACGAAACTGCAGAAAAATACAGAAAAGAGACAAGGTTCAACTCGACATATTCTTCCAGCACAAGTACTAGCAAGGTGAATCTAGCTGAAAGGGATCTGCCTTTGAAAAATCATTAGCATCATCTTTGTTTGCTGTTTTTCACCCTTTAAAACTTGATGCTGTCTCCAATCTGTCTGACTTCAAAAGAAAATGATTTGTCCTCAATACAATTATATTTGCATACTGAAAATTCCTTTATGACTGTTTTCAATTTTGAGGGTTTTTTTTTTTTCTTCCTCCTATTTCTTCTTTGAGATACGAAAATGAAACTCCCATAACTGGACATCGATTTGCTCCCATATTAATAAGTGGGAAATAGCTAATCTGTTCCTGAAGTCTTTTTAAGATCTTAGTCACTTTTCGCCAATGCTGACAAGAGATGCCCTAAATTTTTTTAATCAACTGAATATGGAAAAATACACTGCAAGTTCACAGTACTTCATTTCTTCAAAATACCAGGATGACTGAAGAAAAAGTAACAATTTTCGAGACAACCATCTCAAAGGTTTCCTGTGTGGCTCACACCTTAGCTTTGGGTACATCCATTGTATTCCATGGCACCTGTAGGCCACCACCTACCAGTATTTCTGGCATTGCCTTTTCTTCAGCACAATAAAGGGAAAGTTATCATTACAGTGGAAGCAAAAGGCTGGGACACCTGAGATTCAGGGTAAGAATTCAACTCTGCCACAAATTTACTATGTGAATCTGCCTGAATAATTCTCCTGGATTCCTAACTCTGCTGTATCAACTCACTCACACTTTTAAACCTTTTAGAAGAAAGACTGTTTCTTGCTGTAAATGTGCCACATAGCACCTCAGCTCTCATAGAGCAGGCTGTAAGAGACTGTCTGCACTAAAACAACGCAAATTAATTTCAAAGCAATAGCCACATGTTCAGGGAAAAAGTTTACATAGAGCTTATGAAAACTTTCAGATTTTAAGAAGTTGCTACTAAGAAAGATGCCATACCTAGGAGTGCCTTAGTCCATCCTTTCTGAAGAGGACCTTAGCATGCACCCACCAAATTAAGATGACTGACTAAAACATCTGTACTTAAACCAAATATTTGAAGGACTAATCAGAATGTTTGAAAAAGCTACTTTTCTTAGCTGTCTAAGAAAATTAGTTTGGGGACGGGAAGATACCGTATAAGGCAAGAGGAGAGAGCTGACACAGGCAGGCTTAGGGCAGGTTTGAGGTGGAGAAAGGATGAAAATGGGTGCTCCTACAGATGAATCCTGAGCCAAAACAGTGCTCCAGAAGAGGAAACCGAGCAGAGGGTATACACGGTGAATATTTGATACTACTAAGTAAATAGCAATGATGTCCTGAAATAAGCGTACAGTGTGACACATAACATGCACCTATACAAGCAGTGGATGCCCCAGAAAGCCAATACAGGTGGAGATCTGGAACACTGTAGTGTTTAAGCTGCCAAGTACCCTGGATATCAGCACAGCTCTGAGTCTAAGGCAGTCACGATGTAAAGCTCCATTTTGCGACAGGGTGACAATAAGCCTAAAACTAGGAAATCTTTCAGATATGCCAAGAAAGAAACAATACTATGGCCTTACTACAGAGAAATACTACAGAGAAATACTACAGAGAAAGCACAGCGGATATCCCAGCACTGCCGAGACTCAGAGGAGGCTGAGGAGTGTTCAAGTAGATCTGTGTCAGTCCCGTAGCTCTGGAAAAGACAGGATACACAAGCAAATCAAAATTCCTGCATTTCTGTCACTATGTGAATCCATCGCTGCATAAGTAAGTTTCCACTTTCCATTTTGCCGACACTCTGCAAAGAGCCAGCATGCAAAGAGCCACACTTAAGGTTTAAGTAACTATACAGGCACTCCATGTTGGCCTAATCCCATTTTTTTCTGAGACCAGAACACCAGAAACTGTTCCAGATTTCACTGAAGATCTAACAGTATTACATCTTTTTCTTCTGATAAGCCACAAGCTATTTTTTTTTCCACTTTTGTTCTGAGTTTGTCACGGTGGTGTCAGAAGAATCATATTTTTACTAACAGAGGGCATCCTTTCCAAGCCAGAGCTTTGTTCACTTCTGGCTTCAAGGTGACCTTAACAAACATTCTAGCAGAGAGAAGAAAAGCTGGTTTCTCAAAATAGCTGTAAGAAAGTTCTGCTGAAACGTTTTTTTCTCCCAAGCAAATTTTTCTCATTATTTTTAACTGTCATAAGAAAATCTTTCTCTATGCCCTCCCTCCCACTTCTCTTCACTAGAAAAATTTCATATCTATTCTGTAATAAATTAGCCTGTCTCCAACTGTCATACTCTAACACATATACAATCAAGTGGAAAATCATTCCCTTCAATCTACCACAGAAAGCAACAAGCAACAGGGAAAAAAAAGGAATTATTAGAACCGAATAGAAGCTTGCAAAGTATCTTTATTTACCTCCCTTTCTGTCACCAAGATCAATTTTTCTTATTGGATTTCTCTCAGGAAAAAAAACAAAATAACACCACCAACAGCTTTTTTAAAGTGAACTTCATATTTCCTGGAATGAAGAAAAGCATGTGAATGCAAGTTTTTGCCAGCTATGTATAAGCTCTGTAGCTTTAAAAAGTTCACCATTTACAGACAGATGATTGACTACATATTAATTTTCCTTAAGACGTAAACTCTTCTGTCAAACTCTCAACAGAAGATTCAAAAAACTACAAATGAACACATCACCAAAGTGCGGAGGCCTTCTAATACAGTCCATTTATGTAAGTGACAACTGTAATCCAGGCTGCACTAGTCTTCACTGTACTCACAGAACCTAATCCCCATTTCCCGCTTTCTCATTTCAACACTGGCAATTCCAAGCTTTGATTATCTTCTATTCATAAAGGGAAGAATTCAACAGTAAGGGTGTAAGAAATGATAGACCACTGCACAGAGAACCAAATTCCATATCGATCAGTTATCTCAGGCCTTCGTTATTTGTAGGTAGACAAAAGGTTCATACAGGTTGTTGGTAAAGGCCCTTGATTAAATCTAAATTAATCTAAATTTGATTTCTACTCGGGCCAAAAGCAGAGCTGGAAGAAANAAGAAGAACCTATCTTGCCATTATTATTTGATTTCTACTCAGGCCAAAAGCAGAGCTGGAAGAAATACCTTGCTATGGAACATCATCTTTCTAGTTCACTCCTGCACCTCCTGCAAACATGTACATTCTCAACACTACTGGTGCAGTCTGGTGTCCACCCAGCTACTATCCTTGAGGAGGTTATTAGTCTCTTAGTTAAGACATTTGTATATACACATTATTTTGTGAAGGAGAAATATTACCACACTGTTGGAAAAATTAAGCCTTCTGGTCTAGGTATTGTAGAATTGAACACTGTGACATGTTTGGAAAAGTTACCCTTTACACGGGAGTCTGTTATTACTTGGTCTTCGGTAAACCAAACAAAAAATTGAAAAAGGATGATCTTTATCCAAGTCATCAAAAGTAATCCATTCTGCAACCAATATGATAGTTTCCCCACCTACAAGTACAACTAAATTTGTATAATTAGTAGTAGCTGGTGATCGTCCATCATTTACTAATCTACTGCTTCACCCAACCACTTATTTTGCCATTCTCCCCCCTTTTATGCATGTCCCATTCCATCCAAGCATATGCTCTAGCACATCCTTTCACAATAGTTTCCAGCGCTGCCAGGCTTTGAATGTTTTTTCTGATCACATCTTACTAGCTAATAAAACATTTGGAGAATGTCTCTCTAAACACTGTCTAGACCATGATGGGCTAGAAAATCTTAGCCAGAAGATTCCACTCTCTGTGTCGAAAAGTGGAATACGTGCACTTTCCAAGTCCCCATGCCACAACTTCAGACATAACTCTACAGGTGAAAAAACTGAGAAAAACAAACCAGTGAACAGTTACAAGTTGGTAGAAAATACATTTTTGAGATGGTCAGAGGGTGCCAAACGCAGTAGGTGACTGTATTTGGAACAATTTCAGTGTATGTTACACTTCCAGCTGCATCCTGGAGGTTTCTCCAGAAATTTCTACTCAGCTCCTGTGGGGAAGCACTCACAGCTCTGAAAAAGGGCTGCTTGTGAGATGGGAAGCTCTAGCACAGGTCCTCACAGACCTCCTGCAGACAAGAGCCTCAGAAAAAAGGTCCGTGATCCTCCTACAAATTCAAGGTGAGGTGCAAACAAGAACAGAAGGGAGAATAACAGAAAGGAATAAAGTCAAAGCAAAACATAAAACTGTTCCTGTTCAGCTCTAGATAGAAGACGTCTAGAAACACAGCTGTTAATACAGCTCTAAAGCCAGGGACCGGTGTTTGGTGGGAACAAATTTCATACTTTCCCTTCCAAAAGTCTGTGAATAATATTATCCTGCAGTCTCCTCTGACTGCCAAAGGTCCGTTCCACAATAAAACTCCTGCATTGCTGGTCCCAGTCAAAGCTGGGGCAGAAATATAAGCAAGATGAATGAGGAAGAAAGTAAGGGTCAAAGGGAGGTATTTAAATTAAAATTTCCCCTTTTTAATAACTTGGGAGTTTTGTCTGTCCTAGGCTTAGGCTTCAGGGTGTGTGCTTAAGTTTTCCCTTATATTTTCAATCAATGCTTTAAAAAGGTTCAATTGATGCAAGTTGCTGGTCAAACGTTCAACCAGTTTGTCTCAATAGTGGCTTGTTCTGCAAGTGCAGGAGCTATTTTCATCAACATAACTGAGTGAAGGAGTCAAATTTGTTTTGAAACAGGAGAGCTTGCTTACTCTATGAATAAAGCCAGCAGAGATAGAGCCATTAGTTCTAAAATTCAGAAGGACAAAGGGTCTAGAAACAGTACCACAACAGTTACTCTATCTTCCTCCTTAACAAGCTAGTTTAAGTACGTGAATACTTTTTCCCTTTCTTGCCATTCTAAGTATAAGGGTTCCTTTATCCAGTAAGACAGTTTCAACTGGTTTTGGGGATTTCTTTTAAATCCTAAATCCCTTGCAAATAGAGCCTGACATATACCCCGTTTAAAAGTGAGTATGCGTTAGCACAGTGTTTCAAGTAGGTATTTTTATTTTTATCAAGCACAACTATCCCTACTGACACCTCGAAAACAGCATGAAATAGCACCAGTAGTTATCCTTGTTAAATATCAGAATGCTTATCATTCTGAAGCAGTTTCCATATTGTTAGCGATACATATAGTTTGGGGAACCTTATTCTCATGTAAATTTTTAAAAACTCACTTAGCATCTTCTAACAGAAATATAAAGATTAACTTATGTAATCAATTAAAGATTAAACTGTACAGTTACTTATCTAAGCTGTAGATCTTTATATTCTCTGGTCAAGCAAAAGAATTACTACATAAAGCAGATGGAACCTATTCTCCCTTAGAAATCTGAAAATGTAAAACATGAATCTAAATCCAAGCCTCCTATTTCCTTACTTGAACAAGGATGAAGATACATCCTTACTCAAAATAGTATCCAAATTTTTATTACTCCCTTCTAGATTCTGTTGAAGCTTTAAAGAAGCTCATTGCAACATAGCTTCAAGGATCACAACACCCTTCTTCAGAACGACCACAGAAAAGCTTACTCAAACATTTATACCACTACCTGCAGTTGCTACTAGAAAAGACATTTTGTTGCAAAACTGCTCCAAAACCAAGTTTCTATTAACAAACAGTTGAAAATATAGTGTAGTGCATGCTATTCGGAACCTAATTTCTTGTATGGCATCTTTGAAATTTATCATATATTACAACTAGCACCGCACAGTTAAACTCCCTGTTAATTTTCATTTGCATCACATGAACTGATATTCCAGTATCATTCTGCCATACTACAGCACTGACTAGAGAACAAGCTGTTGGTTTTAATCTACAACAATCAATGTCATAAATGGCTATGTCAACAGACTGGCAAATAGTTCTATTTTTAAATCACAAAAACATATGTTGTGGCTTTATTATTCCATAGGGAGGTATCTCAGATCATTAGTGACAGTGAATAGGAATATCTGTTTCTCAAACTTTCCAGCTTTGGTACCTTGATCAGTTTTAATTTTTTTCCTTGCCAAAATGTTTGAGATGCTTTAGGTGTTGGTGAAAGATGTTCCTTACTCCCTGGGTATTTTTTTTAACAGTACTATCATTAGATCTTGGAGTTAGTTGAGGAAGATTTTTCACTTAAAAATGATACATTCTTCCTGTAATGTGCTCTCTTTCTCATCTTGCTGGAATTCCTACAAGTCTATTAGTTCTGAGGAACAATACCACATTAAGTTTAAAAGAAAATAACCAAACAAAAAAGCATGGGAAGGGCTTTCTCCATTCTGTTTTATTTTTCACAAGGAGCATGCAAAGACAGCTCAAGAGGAAAACTATGACAACAAGTGCCTGCAATGGAGAGAAACAGCAGGAAGAACAAAACAGGGAGCAGAGACTGACTTAGAGCATGTGAAGGGGGNGTTTGTACCTCCCATCAAGCATTTCTCTAATAATTGATTTTTAGCATCATCCTGATAGCTGGTAATAGACTACAGTGACTGAAAATGCCAATGAAAAAACATTGCTCATTCTCTTGATGCGATTAAAAGCTTTGCTCTTGGACCACTCTCTGCTATGTCGAACAACAGCACAAAGATAAGGACTCCCCATGGGACAGAGCCCTGGACTACTCCTGAGTCATCCTCTCGGGTCTGCCAACGACTCTCACTACACCTCTCACCACATTTAAAGATTGCCATGCATCTTCTCAGTGCCACGGAAATTAAAACTTTCCTTTTTTTTTCATCAAGGCTGAGAAAATCTTGCATCCTGTAGCTCTGCTTTTAAGAACATGCAACCCTGGAATCTGGAATGCAAATTCAAAAAACCACAATATTTGGCGAAATCTCACTTTCCCCTGCTCCCCTTCCCCCATTTTAGACAGTGGAAGACAGCAATTAGGGCACCACAGGAAAAATATCAGCAGACTAAGACAGCAAATTTTACAGGTAAGTCAGCAATCCAGATAGCCAGTCCTTGACGAAAGAGGTGAACCTGGAGGTCCATCAACATTCCCTGCCTTCCTTCTTTATATATTTTCTTCTACAACCTTTCTTCCATCATGTTAAAAACACGGTATCACGACAGATAGATATAACAAAGCTGAATTAACCTAATTATTTTCAATATCAAAAGAAGCAAAAATGTTGAAGATGCTAATAAAGAAATAAGGTGTGACAAAAATAAGGAAAAAATACTATAAATTACCATTCTAATGGACAGAGTCTTTTTGACATAACACAAAAAAACCAACATGATTTAACTTTCTTGTAGAGGGGTGGTTGATTTGTTTTTAATAAAAAGAGAAAACAAAAAAAAGCCTTCGGCCACCAGGGAAAAATTTTACACTAAATAACAATCTCAGCACAGTCATTCCAGATTTATACAGATTTGGCTGATTAGTTGCAAGATCAAAAGACTAAAAGTACATCAGGGAAAACAACTACAAACCAGATTTCAGAAAAATAACAAATCAGGCATTCAAAAAGATACAGGGTCTTATTTACCACAATCATCTTTTCTGGAGCTTGAAGGTATATAAATAGAAACTTTTCACTGCGAGGTTTAGTATATTCCATTTTGAAATAGCAGGAAGTCTGACACCTCAGACAACGAAGGACTTCACATGAATGTATTCTTCATGAATAATTAATGAAAAGTCAGTCAGCTTGCTTGGCTGCTTTAAAAGGAGCTTGGTTCTTTTGTTCCTTTTAGCTGCTACCCTTCTACTTGTTACTGCAAGGCAGGCAGCAAGACTTTTTCCTTAATGCTAAACCAGGAAAATACTCCTTAAATACATAGGCTGAAACAACTTTCTAGATTACACAGAGATACAATATGTCAGTATTCTCGCTGTAATTTTAATCTCCATAAGATAGTTTAACAGCTTGACTTAAAAATATTTTGAATTATAACTCAACTTTTCTTCCTTTGCTCTTTATTACTAAAATATTTTAAGGCAATATAAACTGGTAATGAATATTAAGAATATTTGTAATACCTTAAGATGCTCTGCATGAAGTAGGGCAAACTATTTTTTGTGTATTCCATAATAAAGTAAATAAATGCTCTTGGCAGAGCACGTCAGACCCAGCCAAACCACTTCTATTTGTCCAAAAAATGTACTATAACATAAAACTATGTTTTAAAATGAAAGATATGGTTGATAGAGTAAGAGAAATTATTTTAATTTTTTCCCCCACATTTTATATAGAGAGAACCACATTCCTTTTTGCCTTTAGAAACAGAAATACCTATAGTCTTATCTGAGAATTCTCCACTTATGTTTAGTGTTCATTCTGAGTAAGTAAGTATAAGTATATGCATACATAAGTATACAGTATACCATACTGATGTGAATTTCCCTGGCCCAAAAAACCCATTAGTTTGTCATTTTATACAGCCCACAAGGGTCATTTCACAATCACATTTAATATCTGCTACTGTAACAAAATTTCAAGCACAGTTTATCCTCTTAATGCATGATATGAGCACTACATGGACATATTTTCTATTTAAACTAAACAAACGCAGCACAGCTCAGGCAGATGGAATACTGTGAAGGCTAATAACATTTACAGTTATGAATGCGATGCTGGAAACATAAGTGCCACACTACAGGACATAAATTCAGGAGAGCGTTCCCTTTGACTTGTCAGATATTCTAGCAAGATGACCATTTATTCATTTCGCTCTGAACCCTGAGGTACTAAGCGGACACTGTGGAAGAAGGGTTCCCAAGCTGGTAGACTTACAGCAGGACACGGTACGACACGGTACAGCAAATTTTGCCCTCAAATGTGCCAGCTGGGGGGCCAATAATATGCTAACGAAGTCTGAAAAGGTCATCACTTGGAGAGTCTACACCACCCCAGCCAAGATTTCAGTTCCACAATAGGGACGCTATCGAGAAGGAATATTACTACTGTCTGTAACTTTCATATGAACGCTTTTGTCACTATAACCAGGTTCTGAGCTAGGGGGATGTCCACATCTCATACATGTTCCTTTCCATTCTGCTTTCCCTTCACAATTTCTTTACCTACTTCCTATCACACTTCCTCATATTCCCACACCAAAATTACTATTTTCTTTACATGAAGTAGAAATTAAGAGAAGGAACCTCAAAACTAACTCTCACCAGGACAGAGGAAAGTCCAACAGACCCAAACTCTGTCACTCTGTGATGACAGAATGAATGGCTGGTCTACTGGTTACCAGTTACGACACAGATCAGAAAGTGGATTTGGAGTTGGGATGGGTAATACACTACTCGTGACCCACATGTGATTCTCAAGAATTCAGGCGTAACTCCCATGCCCAAAACCACGACACACAGACAAGGGGGACTTCATGAGCTATCTCTCTGAGGTTGTCCTCAAGCGGTTCTTCTGTGCGTTTGCAGAGCACGACACACAGCACAACAGGCTCCTCTCTCTGAAGGGAGCCAAAAAAACGTACGGTAATGGGATTAGAAATAATTGGCACGACACTACAAGTGAAAGGAACTTACAACTTTGGAAAACTTTAAGCTATCAGAAAGCTTTCAGCACATTTCTCAGACTCTGGGATGTTCAGCCAGAGCAGTCTGGCCTAGGTACAACTCTAACCAGCCCTCCTTCGTTTTGCCAGCCTCTGCTTACCCCAAGTATGAGCCTCCCTCTCCCCAGTGGTTACGGGGGCACTAGACAATGCACAAAAGACACCAGCTGTAGAAACGCATCTGAACGAAGATAAGCCCTGAATGAAGATAACAGTTATCTGAAGGATCTCTTCCTCTCATCACAGTAAACAAGGTGTGCAGTAGACTGTAAAAGAGAACCTGGCCTCTCATGATGGCAGAAAAAATGCTTCTTCTGCCTCCAGATAGGGCTTGTTTGCTGCCAGGCAAATCCCAGACTTCCCAGAGGCAATCCTTAGCTGCCAGTCCTCACATCCTGCATGTCCAACCCATCCTAAAGTCTGATTAAAAGACTGACAGAGTAATCAATAATTGCAACTCTCAACCAACAGCAGCAGCTTTGTTAAGAACATGAACAACTACACAACACTCAGTACCCAGAAAAGTGAGTTCCTGGGCACTTAAAAATGAGCACTAAATTAGCAGGCCTTTCCAAAATTACCCTGTATGTCAACTCACCAGCCACAGTACAAGGATAAACCTGATAAAGCTACTGAAAGACTCAGAAAAACACTTGTGTCCACAGGCACTACTGTGTAACTTCCCTTGGGACAAGACGTGAACAGTAGATGAGCTGGGCCCACAAAGTGAACAACGGATGAGAAAGACACTGAAACGCCATCCATTATGTGACCAGTGCTACAGAATAAGGCAGGAAAGGGTCCGTGGTTCTGGAATTCATATAATGAGGGGAATGGCAAGATTAATTAAGTTTGAAAGGAAGCTTTAACTCCTGACATTTCCCATTATTCAAGTGTTCGATTTTGGGATCTTAATATTCTTTGAATACACCATTTATAACAGAATTCATACAGAAAATGCCCACTGCCCATCTGCTTCATAACATGTTCGAGAAATGTTATACTGTATTTGCTTTAGATAAAAAATTTAGAGTAACAGGAACTGCGCTTCATAGCTGACCACTAACATTTTAAAAGCAGTTTCTTCTCTTTTGGTTTTCCAGCTGAGCAAGTTTTTCTATCAAATTATCCATCTGGAATTAAAAAACCCTCTTAGTCCAGAATGAAATTAATTAATTCATTCATTCCCCACTGCATTATGAAAAAAATGGAGCATTTACCACTAACAAATAACATAAATAATTTTTATAATAGTTGCCATGAATTCAAGATCTTTCATGATAAGTGCAACTCTGAAAGAAGTTTTTTAAACATGATTTCATTCTAGATTATCTACTTACTGTCACCAGAAGGCATGAATTAGGAGATTATTTTTTTTTTATTGTCAGGTGCAATAATACGTTCAAGAGAATGAGTGGTTCCTGCTCGAGAAGTTGGGGGTCGAACATCACAGTGAAAGCTGTTTGGCTGTCAGTTTCCCAAGCATGCAATAAATGACACAGTCCTTAAAAATGTCTGCGAACTACTTGTTTATAAATGATAAAACACACTCTGCTAGTAAGTAACTACACAGATCCTTATTCTGAATAAATACTAAGTAAATCAACTGAGATAGGCAAATGTTTGCCCAGTGTCATTTGGTCTGCAACAAAGAACAAAAACCATGAAGCCATCAGAACAGTTTTTAATGCTGGATTTTCAAATCCATAAATGTGTGCTCTCTAGTACTACTGTGTGTTTACCAAGTAAATAAAGTAGCTCAGCTGTTGGGCTCATTAATCTCCAGTTCTTCATTAAATATCAAGCACTGCTCATTTCCCTGTGAGCTTTGCTCCACTAAAAATTGTGCTTACCTACACAGAATATTTTAGGCAGATGCAGGATTGCTCAACTTCATCTCCAGGGGCCTTATGACTATTTCAGCATCCCATCCCCTCACAGCACAGCAGAGCCTGCTCTGTTGCTAATATTATACCATGTAAATGCACCTGTAAGTCTACCAAGATCATCACTATTCTGTTTTGCATCTTCGTAGTCAGTGCCAGATTGAACAGCAACATGCAGGGCTTTAAATGCATCTCCTGAAAATATTTCTGATAAAATTAGAAATCTATTGCCTGTCACGGACTTAAACAGCTAAAATTGATTTGCCCTATCCTTAGAGTTAAGCATTACTATTATCAGCTAGAATTCACAAGAAAAAGAGTGACATCAGAAGAGTGACTGAATAAACAACGAGGTTGTTCTGAGAAAATAGGTGCTCTATTTCTACACATTTTGATGTGGAATCACACTTCAGATCACAAAATGCACTTATCACATTGGTAAATGCAGTCTTCTTTTAAAACTTAAAGGTGAAATATGCAGCCATTTTAAAAATGTTTTGTATAACCATCTAAAAAGACACTAATAGCAGAGGCAAACTGGAACAACAAATGCAGGCAATATTCAGGGCATAAAAATAACCCAAGTTACAAATCTGTCTCTGACACAATATTTCATTATTGCTTGTTCCAACAAGTGCTACATTTCACACGAGCAGAGCTGCCCCTTGAAGAGACCAATTTTTCCACTGTTTGTTAACTAGCAGGTATTTAATAGAGGATATTAGACAAAAAGCCTAATTACATGCAAATCCAAGCACTGGTATGAGGGCTGTTGTTCAAACAGCAACCGTCTTCATCCACCTCGGCAACAAAGCAGGCACATACACATAAAGAGGCTCTGGATTTGGGCAACACAAACAGGGAGAGGTACGCGCTACCTGCAGACAGAGTTTTCATTATTATTATGCTGCTAAAACCGGCTGCTGTAGGGAGACTTTCATCAAAACTCAGTGAAACCCAGGCCATTTGGCACAGTACTACTTGGCATGCAGAGTACACCACCTACCCCAAGGGCCCGAGCGGTCTACCAAAAAATAAATAACGATAACAAGCTATTTTGTATATGCAAAAATTTCCCTATGCAATCTGTTTTACTGTTTTCTAGATATGCTTCTAATTGGGTGTGCATTTAGATTAGTTCTCACATAATTTCTGCACATACAGATCATTCATTAACATATTTTTGCTACACAAAGCAGGTCCCAGGTAGGCAGCTACATCAAAACAGTTATCATCTATTAAAAGAAAGAAAGGAAGGAAAAAAGAGGAAAAGAAGAAAGAAGGACAAAAAATTAAAAAAAAAGAAAAAAGAAAAAGAAAAGGTGTTATGTATTTGGGTAAAAAACTAAGTATGAAAGTACAGAGTTTTACTACTCAAGCCAGGAAATTTCAGTTGTCATCTTTTCTAAACTGACACATACAGAAGTGCCATATTTGCTTATTTTTGTTGTCCACAAACAGGGCTCACAGACAATAGATGATGTCAGCTTCTTGGCTTGTAGATAAATATTGAAGCATAACACTATTTTTAGCTGACTTCCTAAGGAAATCAGGCGTACGCAACTGTGTTAAGACTCAGCCCTCTCTCCTAATATTTTTTGAGCCCACAGCCAACTTGAACAAGTTTTGATGAAAGGCTAAATATCACAATCATACAATCTGACTGCCCATTTTGGGAAGGCCGGTAGGGGGGTGTAGGGAAGACAGCATATCAAAGACCTTGTTCAGAGGAAGGTGGGAGGTCATCCTCCCCCTCTGCTCTGCCCTGGTGAGGCCACATCTGCAGTCCTGTGTCCAGTTCTGGGCTCCCCAGTTCACGAAGGGCAGGGAACTGCTGGAGAGGGTGCAGCAAAGGGCTACCGAGATGATGAGGGGACTGGAACAAAGGCCGAGGGACTTGGGTCTTTTAGTCTGCAGAAGAGAAGACTGAGGGGGGATCTTACCAATGTTTATAAATACTTAAAGGATGGGTGCCAGGAGGATGGGGCCAGGCTCTTTTCAGTGGTGCCCAGTGACAGGACAAGAGATAAGGGGCACAAACTTGGGCACAGGAAGTTCCACCTAAACATGAGAAGGAACTTCTTTCCCTTGAGGGTGGCAGAGCCCTGGCACAGGCTGCCCAGGGAGGTGGTGGAGTCTCCATCTCTGGAGACATTCAAAACCCACCTGGATGGGTTCCTGTGCAACCTGCAGGGACAGCACCACAGACAGGAACACAGGAGGAAGATGGGGCACAGTCAACAAGTAACAAAGATCTATTAAGTAAAAAAGAAAATAAAAAAAGACAAAAAAAAGACTTCAATCGACTTGCTGCTCATGAACCACCATATATACATCTGCATTTAGCATGCTGTGCTCTGTCTCGGCAGGAAGATTAGCTCAATTGTTTAATGGGACTTATCCATCCCCAATTAAAGTGATCCTAAGTGCTCCTCACAATCTTTAAAATATGTCCCTTGGCGCTAATAATTTTATGATGAAGGCTAAATTATGTTCAGATTGAATTAAAAAAATTGAGGTAAATTGCATTAGGCTATTTAATACAAATGTTCGTTCTGAACAGCGATTACACATTTATTCTCATATCCTGTAGGAACAAGGGCACGAAGGTGATCTGTCTTCACAAAAGCTCCAGATGCAATGAGAAGCAAAAGACGGCATCTGTTTTTCCTCTGTGTTAGTGGCCTTACTGCTGGTAACCACCATAAATTACTTCTGTATCATCAACTGGGAAACCACACCACCATGTGCCTAGTCCCATTAACTTGGACCTGGTCCTCATTTTCCTTCACCTTCCAGATGTTCCATTTTCTTCCACAACAAACCCTAATGTTACAGAAACATACAACATTATCTATCAGTACATTTTCTCCTTTCCTGCATTTAGGTTTCCTGCCCTGTAGTCACAGAGGTCAACTTCTTCCTCTTCAGATACATTTTTCAAATTTACATTATTTCCCCCTCTCCCTCTTTTGTATTTATTTGTCTTGTCCTGGGGCTTTGGTTTTACGTTTACTACATTTTCTCTCTCTCCTCTTCCTTAGCAGAAGAGAAGCTGGAGACAAGTCTACTTCTCCCTCCTCCCAACATCAACACTGAGCACTCATTAGCTCTTTCTTCACTAGGTTCCTCTACTTCCTCTGCTTTCTTCACCCACTTCCCACAGGTGAAGGGCTTCAACACTGAGAAGAGCAGCAGGAACAATTCATCGTATGCAAGAGGTGAAGTGGCAATGATTTTTTTAGGCACCAGTTTGCCTAAAAGACTACAGGCAATGCCTTTACTGCAGGGGCCAGATGGCCAGGTAGCCAAAAAGGGCCAGGGTGAAGGCGGGGAGATGACCCAGGACACCATGATTGACTCCAAAAAACACAGGAGAATTTGTAACTTTGGAGAGCCACGTAAATGCCAAAGCTGGGTGGAACAAGGGAAGCCTTATCAATTCTTTCATAAGGAAAGGCCACGCCACGTTTATGTTTTCAATATAAGAAATGCAGGTGCTAAAAGAGAAGATTGCTATGTAGGGGAAGTGTGCCAAAGCACAGAGCATCTTAAAGGAGGGTTGTGGCCTTGAAAAATGGAAGATTGAAGGGGTTTGCATGAGAACAGTAAGAACATGCATGAGAACAGAGAACACACTGTAATACTAAATTGCACTTAAATATCACTAATTTTCCCAAAAAAAGAACTAAATCCTTTTGCTAGGCTCACCCTCAACCCATCTTGCTAAATAAAGTCTAAATTATGGGCTAATCATCTCAGCCTCCCTGCACAGTTGACAGAGATGAGTAAAACGCCTTTGTGTTACTCTGTGCACATGTCAACATGGAGATACAAACCAGAAACAGATACATGACCCCACTGGGAGAAGAATTACCTAAAAAAACCCAAACCAACGCCAAAAAAAATAATCCGTGAACATGCAATTAAACCACATTATTTTGCTGTGTTTGCAGAATGTCAAAAAGACAGCAAGTAAATTTTTAGAAGTGTGTTTAAAGCTGAAATAGTGTGGGGCTGGGAATGGGATTTGCTCTCCAACCTTTCTAAGCATATCATTCTCTCTCACACCTGCTCTGCAGCTTCTCCAGTCTCTCCATCCTCACTGCCCATAAGCAATAGTTTAATCCCTCCTGACAGCTGGCAGCATCTTCAATTTTCTTCCCAGCAGGTCTGACTGATCCTTGCCTCCTCCCCGACTCTGATTTCTCTAGCCAGCTTCCAGTCTTCCCACACTGCCTGCACTCCTACCATGGACACCTGGCAAGTTAGGAGAATGCACCCACCAAACGTGTGTATCCCTCTGATACGTCCTGTGCCCTCACTCAAACACAAGTGCATGAGTACATTTAAAAAATAAAAAGACAAGACAGGCATAAGAGGATGTTTGATTTATGAAACCCAATGGTATGCTGGACACCTGATTTAATAATGCGTATATTATGCCTATATACTTTATATCATTCATGTATCTGACACAAATGGAGGCAAGCATCAAAATGACTATAACCTGATAACACTAATCTTATGATCGGTCTCCTGTCTTGGTAAGAACTTCACAAAGATGGTTCAGGAACCATTTCAGGTGCTTTTCCCCACCCTACATATCTGAGCCTACAGATGGGAGCTGCTACACACCATCAGATACACTGCCCACTCACACCAAGACTTTCATCTTGTAGATACTAACATTAAAAATTTCAAGTGCAAGTGAAAAAAAGAGGCAGACAAAAGAGCGAAGAAATAAATAAGAGAGTAGGCAGACACAGGTTTTCACCTCCACAGGCATCACTCAACTTACAAATGCTGTCAAACAGCAAAGCACTACATCTTTTTTCCTGCCCAAAACTTTCTCAGTTTTCAACTCACTGCTATTTTGTCATGTCACTAGAACCCTCCCGATTTTCTTAGTACTAAGCCAAAGCAATAATGTTTCCCAGTGTCCTATATTCAAGATGCAAGCCTAAACATCAGGCTAAATTAAGGGTGTTCATACACCGCTGAATGAACAGAGATAAATGGTTTTCTGAGTGATAGGTATTTTTGCAGAATACCTGTCCACATTTCTAAGGCTGAAGGATCTTCTGACAAAAAAGCTTGGTTCTATTTAAGTCTCCAAAGACTTTATTTTTCAGTGCTGGAACACATTGAACAGAAGGTAATAAAAAAAAAAGCCACATAAATGCAGGCGTAGAAAAATCCTGCAAGTCTCACATTGTGTTCCTGATTTCTTCTCTGCTGTGTGCACAAACGACTGGTACAAACAAGAATCACAGGCACACAGGAGACAGCCTGGGAACTCACCAAGGGCACGTTTGAAAAGGCATGTACTCCACAACTAATTGCTTTGGGGAAGAAAACAGTGCAGAGGCTTACACCTAACAAGGATTCTAAACTAATTGTAGGGCAAGTAACACTCAGCCCTGAATTACGACAGCTCTAGGTTTATCACAAAGCTCCAGAAACTTTCTCCTTTTCTGTACCACAAAACATATGCAGTATTAAAACTTATCCTTGGACAGAATATTTCAGCTGATATTATCATGCCAAACCCTTCAATCAGAAAAACAAATTAAGAAGAAGTCTTGGGGATGAGTCTTTTGCTGTCTCTTCTGCATGCCAACACATGCATCATCCATGCTTAGCACAAGGGAACTAAGCACCACACACGCCGCCTATGAACTCACAACCACTCTGTAATGCGTTTGCTACTGAAAAAAAAAACTTATTTACAGAAGCATTTTAAACATCACTATAAAGACAGAAGACCAAACACCTTAGTGAGGTTTAAAGCTCTGCTGGAGACAGACCCTACTATTCCCAATGAAATAACCACTGCAATACTGAATACATAGCTCAAATTTTTTTTTCTGGTTAAGACTACACTGACACTCCTCCAAATGATGAAAACGGGTCACAATACTTTTATTAGAAAAGGTAAACATCTTTGTAAGGCGATAATCTTTATTAAATTAGTACTTAATTTTTTAAGAGATACATGTAGATGCCACTTAATTCTTTGTTGCTAATAAAAACAGCAGTGTGAAATGTTTGCTTACCCTTATATAAAGGGAGGTGAGAAAAATTCTCTGAACAAGACAGATATGCATTTAAAAATAAGTAACGCTGGTGATGGCCGACCTGTGCAACCTCATTAGGTGGGATGAATTCTGATGATGTCTTGAAAGGATATTTTCCACATCTGATTTTTAAGAGACAGTTATGAATTTCGAGCTCAATGTAATATAATAATAGGTTTTTTGTATACAGGCAATACGATGAAAAAATTATCAACGCTGTATTAAAAGAGCTTCAGACTTGTAAGAGGAATTACTGTTCCGAACCATTTTTGTCCTATGAATCTCTCATCTTGTTGGCCAAGGGATGGGGAAGTTTTGCATTATGGTGTGTAACACAGGCATAAAAGCTGGAGATATACCTGCCATTGGTTTCAAAATAAGAAGTTAAGAAAAATATATACAAGCTCATAAATGTCAACCGCCTTTTTGAAATGAACAGGTCAAAATTTTGGCTATAGAGAATACAAAAAAAACCAAACAAACAAACAAAAAAAACCCACCCAAAAATCCAACCTTTACAGATTTTCCTTTAAAAACAAAGAGTTGGTTGGTTTGGTTTTTATTTACTTACCCATTTATGAGGGAAATAAAGATTTGGCTTTCATTCACATTCAATCCCAATTATTAGTGGCTGGTCAGCAGCTTAGATGAAACTAGAGCATTAATACTAGCAGGACCGCAGCTATGCCATGTATACTGAAAAGGAGCCTGTTTACTCAACCGAAGGGTTAAAGTGGAATGGCACAGGGAACTACAAGAACAAAGTATCCCTACCAAAAGGATGACAGAAGTAGCCATGAAATTAGCTCTCCTTCTCAGGCCAGTTCTGGAAAGATTGAACATTCATATCACAGAGCGGCTACTCTGAACTGTCACCTCTCTTACCACCGGGTGACAGACAGAGGTGGCAACTGAGTGACAGTGCTGTCCCACAGGTATTCTCCTACAGAGAGAGATGGAATCCATCGTAGGCCAGCGGGAAAAACTCAGAGCAAGCCCAAAGTGACCCCAAGACCATGACGAAGAGCTGACAGCTCCAGAGGACCCTGCTATTTCTTTGATAGAGGCGCTACTTATATTTACTTTATAATATGCATCCGGAATTCTAAGATCAGTCTTTATTCTACATTCTTCCTTCTGGGCTGCAGAAGACTACATCAGAAGTCTCGCCTGCCCACTTAGGGGTTTTACATGACTGCCCTTGACAGGCACACAAACATCATGTCAGCACATACGATTCCTTCCCAAACCGGCCTTCGTGGCCAGACCTCACCTGGACAGCTTCTCTGCTGGAAAACTGCAAAGAGAAAACCTCAGACTCAGACATCCCACAGAATATCAAGGCACTGTCAACCTGGACCCAGATCCAAGTTTATCCAGAAGACATATTGCTCAGGAAATAAGGAGAACTAGAAATGTCCCTGTTTAACAGTTTGTTGGCAGACAAATTAAAGATAAATTAAATAAATCACCGGTCATCATGGCCAAATGAAGGAAAGGAAATGTTCTGCTCCTTCTCCCTGGTCCTAGCAATGTGGGCTTAATGCTCCTTTCATCAGCAGTGGGTGCAAAGACCCTTCCATAAGCCACTCTTGCTCTTTCCCTCTGAGGGGAGTTATGAGTCAACGAAATTTAAAACTGCATTTTCGTTTAAATCGGAGGCAGTTCACACGCAGACTTGGCCTGCAATAAATTCTCCCCCAAACAACACGTAAGCTCAGCAGAAGACAAATGCCACCACACCGATAAGTACCAACAGGGTTGGGCCACTCAGCGCTGGGGCTGGTCCCTCGGGCAGAGATGGGCACCAGCACCTCCTACTGCCACCCGCAGGAGAACACCCGGGGCCCACGCATGGAAATCAAGCCAGACTTTTATTTAGAAAAGGAAAAGCAGGTATGTTCAGCAAGGTCTCTAAACCAGAAACTGGTACTCGGCTCAGTCTGCCAACTGGGTAACAAACACAGCCCCTACACAAACCCCCCAGGCCACTGCCCCGCACACTGCGGATGGGCACGCAGGGATGCGTGTCCCCAGCACAAAAAGAAGGTGAAGGGGAGAAAACAGCGAGGAAAACCCTTCACAAGGCAGGTGAAGGTCAGAACAGGAGAGCCAATACTGGAGAAAGGTAGCAGCCTGCCTTAAGAAAATGAAAATATAACGCTGTAAGCTAGTACTCGCTGCTGTAAGAAGGTCGATGACTGCTGTGTGCCTTGACCAGCGCCCAGGGGCATTTTACTGCACTGACCCAAAGGTTACCTAGTTCTGCAAGGATTTCCACCTGACACAAAACGCTATTTTGCAGCACGAAATAAGTTTTTCAGCAATCTCAATTCAACTTTCTACCTTCCAGAGCAGCAATTCAACATGCTAAGATTAAATAGTGTTCCCTCTCCACTGGGGGTGACAAAACACTTCAGTGACAGCTGTGTCCCATAAACGGGGCTAAACACTTCATCTCACAAAACACAAGAAGATAGTTACAAGAAACATAGCCCTGCACTACAGAAACAGGAGCCTGGCAAGCAGGCATTTTGCAGACCGTATTTTAAAAAGTGTCTATTACTATTTTTGTTTTGCACTGCCCTGACTTAAAGTCTGTCTGTCTTCTGTTACTGCTTTGCTCGTGTCACCAATCACCTTAATCTTTAGTTTCCTTAGAAAAGCCAGGCTGCCTGCTCTCAAGGAATGAAAAACATGGACAGAGGAGACAAATTTACTGCTTCAGGGAGTTCATCTTTGGAGACTCGAGCTTTCAGTCTACTGAAGTTCAGTCAAGTCCTTTTTGACATACTTTAAAAAAATAATTTCTATTGCTGCATTAAACAAGCAAAAAGTGGTTTTATCTCATTTAATTGACTCCTTTAATTTAGCCCTTATACCGAGCTTGACTTATACTTGAGATGGCAAATTTGTTATTCTTCAGACACTAACTTTGAACGATAAAACATGCTCTTCTGCAGAGGTAAGAACCAGTGTTACTCCAAATGCACGCTCTGTATTGCTGACTGCTTAAAACACAGTAAGATAGCAAATGAACCACTTTGTTAAACCACTGAAAATATCCTTAATGAGCTAAGAGTGCCTTTAAAGTTGAGAGAAAACAAATTTAATTAGCTCAGTTGTTTCATGATGTCAAAAGGGACTTTGAAATTTTCAGCTGAAAACAGAATACGCTTCTACACAAATCAGACATTGATTTTAAAAGACAGGAAGGAAACAGTTCATAACAGATGCAAAAAGGGAGACCACAAATTTACAGTAACTAAATAGACCTGGTTTGTCCCTCTGCCGTACTTCAGGAGGACTTTGGTTAGATCTATACTGACCCAACAGAAGACAAAAATCAAACCAGACCGAAGGTAGGTGTAACACGCACTTCATCCAGCTGGCACAAACTCCTAGGACGAGCCCTTGCTTCAATGAGGCAAACTGAGGAAAAACATATATTACCCCACCAGCAATTCCTCTTGTTCTAGCTCTATCATTTTCCCTCCTACGAGCAGAAGGCATCTGAATATTTTTTTAAAATACATGTTTCATCTTAAGTACCACTGAACCTCTGTAGGTCTCTGCCACCTGACAAGCACCATGGCCCATTCTACAGAACGAGTAAAGCGAACAGGCACAAGATCTTTGCTGGAGATACACATTTAGGGTAATTTTCCTCTACTTGGAAGACTCAGAATAAGAAGAAAAGCATCTTTGAATATAAAAATAAAACACATTAAATAGGCAAAATTCTCTTGATAAATTTTTAAAGCAAAATATTGAGCCTTGCACCACTGACATTATGAAAAGTAGCAAAACAGAACACCACCACTAAAACATGCAATTTCACATCTTATGCAAGTAGAATTACTACCAATAGCAAGAAAGGGAATAAATTCATCCACAGAAATGTGGTGCTTATTTTTAGAATTCTCTTCATGCAAAATTAAACATCCCTTTCTCAAGGAAAGAAATGTAGATGAAAACATCTGAAGCTCCTGGTAGGAGAGATCACTTTTGCACTAAAATAGAGGTACATTTCCAAAAGTGAGGAGCAAATGGGGCAGTGGGACCTCTAAGGAAAAGCAGTGAAAGGCAGCACAGAAAATTTTGTTGAGCAGCAAAGTATAAGAGTTGAAACCTTTTATTATTAAAACCTGAAGAAAACACGTGTAACTTCCAGATATACCGATTTCATCAGGAGAGGACAGGAACTGTCCCATTCCCATTAACATTTTAATAAAGGAAAAATGCCCAAGGGAAGCGGACCTGTAATGCAGCAGAAAGCAAACATTTTAAGAAGTTATTTGTGGGAATACGCTGCAGAGAGCCACCACCCCCACGGTTCTGCCCACAGCGCAGGGAGCAGCGGTGAACAAGTGGAGAACATGAGACAGAAAGAATAGTCCACAAATACAGACACAAGGGAAAAGCAGTCAGGGGAAAAAAAAAAAGGTCGGGTCATGGAGTCATGGATACCCCTTCCGAAAGAGCTGGGAGATGGGAGTACAGACAGGCAATCGGACAGTGATGTTTCAGAGGCTTTGTGCTGACCTGAAGAAACACTTCCATCTGTGGTCTTCTGCTGGTGGAAATGCAGATACACTCCAAGACTTCAGAACAACAATGGCAAAACCACTGTGGGTGGTTTGGGGTTAAGTTTAAAAATTTGGCATCAAAAGGAAACCTGAGTGTTTCATCTCATTCTATCAGCACGGTCAGTTATCAATTTGCGTAGCTTCTTCCTGAAGCAGGATGCCTTCCGCAGCAGAACCCAAACACAGCCTCTCCAGGACATCTCCCTAGACAAGGGCACACTTCTACAAGGAACCCACACTGAAGGGAAACATATTCATTACCCATAGCATCCCAAATCCATAACTCCAAGGCATAGACTATCCAATTCTATCGATGCCACTTACATCAATTTTTCAAGAAGACTCAGAAGATAAGGGGACAAATAACAAAATAAAGCCAAAACAGACGAGCAGGTTTTTGTTACGGCCAAAGAACGAAGAGCAGCTACAAAAAGGGAACCGGTTGCACACAACATTTTTCAAGTATTTATAGGAAATAGCGACTGGAAACCCACAACAGGCACACCTCTCTCCAGAGAGGAGATGGAGACCAAAAAACATCCCCACAGCCCCAAGCCCATTACCGGAGGGTGCCGAGCAGCCAAGGTCACGGGGACGCACGACACATTGGCTTTGTGCACTGCACAGCCCACTTCTCTGCCCATTAATGACGATGGGTTTTTGAAAACCGAAGGACAGAGATAAATGTTCAGGAAGCCCACTGAGCCCTAACACTTTTTCCTTTTTCCAGGCGTTTTATGTAATGAGACTTCACCTAAAACTACTCTGAATAAAGCACAGAAAACAGCCATTCACAAGAAAAATTAGGCAAGTTCAGACAAGTTCAGAACCTCCCCAGGTCCACTGTGTCCCTTGGCAGCGTGCTGAAGCTAACCATCAATAATCACTGCCAAACTACTATGAACACACAAAAGCCAATGGAACCGAGTATCTACTACTCAGGCTCATAACTAATGTGTAAAATATTTATTTATGGTTGTCAGGTAAAAAAAAAAACAGAACAAAAAAACCCCAACACTTGCTTGGGGAAAGCAGTATTTCACAAAGTGATTTAGTCTGGAAGAAACTGATAATTAAATAACTAGAAACATAAAATTAGAACATAAACAAATAAAGATCTTTGAGCATAACTGCCCAAAAAGGTATAACAAAGAGAAAAAATTGGGGACTAATTATTTTGACTGTTTCCACTGTAAATCATTATTTCTAAATATCAAGGTTTTAAGACAGTTATCTTGCTATTAAGTCAACTTTCTTTAGAGTAGCAGATTCCAAGTAGCTGTTTCCAATCCTCCGATTCATGTTCTTTCTTTAAAATAGTAATAATAGTAACTACCCAATGAGAAAAGTACATTCAAGTAAGTCCCAGGATGCACAGACAGCCCACTACACAGTCCACTTCACCCAGCATCACATTAATTTTGGTGGGGGGAAAAGGAAAGGAAGATTAGTTACCAGAATAACCCTTAAAGAAGGGGAAAATAATCAGATTGTAGAATACAGAACAAAGGATAGTCTTACAAAAACAATGTTTATACACTTACCTGCACTTTATTCCAAAGCACGGGAAGCCACAAAACCGTATCAGTTTTAAATACGACTGAAAGACCTCATTAAAGGCAGATGGAAATTTAAAGAACGTTGAATCTTTGAAGAATCATCATGGTCCGTCAGATGGGACGCTGGCATATTTAGTTGCCTCAGGTTGATTTTCTCCACAAATCAGTATTTTAAAAGAATACCAGCTTCCTTAGGATGAAGACTTATTCAAGATTTTGTGCAATAAAGCTAAAACCGGTAAAATCTCCACATCACAAGTACTTAGGTGACTTAACATTCTTGGAGGACGCAGACAAACACAACAGCAATATTCACAGATTAAGACTTGATTAGCAGGTGTCAAGGTCTGACACAGAGCCTCTGTAAAAAACTGCGGCTCTTTTGCAGATCAGAGGAGAGCACAACAGGATGGATGTAAAAACGTCGTTGTGTGCCATCACATCAGAAAGATTTCCACTAACTGCAATCTCTCTCTTCGGTCACTAACTATAAATAGCATCAGCCCCAAAGCATTAGGAAACACAGCGTGCTAAGTGAAACCTCTGCTAAAAGAAATCGATTCAACCACAAGCCCGTATTTTGCTGTTGGCAAACAGTTTCTTGAGACACAAGCTACAAAGGCAGACACATTAATGCTGCACTCATTAGGAGCTCAGATAATCCAAGCCTGAAGAAGCAGGAGACATGAAGCTTGTTAGGGAAGTAAATACAGATTTTAGTCCCAGATATAAGCAAGTAATATACTGTTCACTTGGTCTCATTTTGTACTGTACAAGCTCACTTACTTAATTTTCAAAATCAAGCTTTCACCTATGGAAGCTTCTGCGTTAAATCTAGATCCAAGATAGTGGCCAATGAGGTTAACAATATGATTTGTTACTGGAGACAGACACAGAAGCACAGATTTAGCACTGGGCTAAAAATTCCAATTACAGAACCTGAGAAGCCGATGGTACATCCTCCCAAATCTTTAAACTGCTTCATTGTTGGTGTCCGTGCAATGGCTGGGATTTTTCACCTGGGAACAGTCTTGCAGTAGCTGGCAGAGACTGAGGTGAAGAGCTCCCTACTGACATGGAGTGTAACTCCATGGTAATTTGAATCCTGAAGCTGCATTACAGAAATTGATGAATTCCAATGATAAAGGCAGGTTGTGATAGTAGGGGAGGAACTGTAACAAGTATTTTCCCCATATAATAAAGAGTGCATGTAATATGCCATTGGATTTCTTTTTCGCGAGTTTAATCAGGTTAGATAGTATCTTACTGTGCAAGTATTTCTACCAAATAAACTATATAAACTAAATTTTAAAAGTTACACTTACGGAGAAGGTGAATTATTCAGCAAGAGTCAGAGTGGCAGATTCATAAAACTTGCAAAGTAAAAATGTATAATATATCTACACTGCTAAATATTTTATTAAAAAATAATCCAGCAACAAAACCAATCTGCAGTGAATCAAGAATACAATCAATGCACTTTTAATAAGAATGCTGCTTTGATGTGTATCTGCATTATGGAAGCAAAGACTTCTCCCCTGAACAGAAAAGAAATGATACTAAATGTCACCTAAATGCCACACACGCACAAACCACTCCACAGTCCCCACCCCACCAAACCACCTCATCCGCATTTCACAGGAGCAATCTATCTAACAGCAAAACACGCAACAATTACTGTAGTGTCTTCTCGGACTTTGAAATCACATTCCACAATATTTCCTGTACCATTAAAGGTATATAATTAAGTAGTAATTTGCAGGAGTTCATTTCTTCTACACTGTGCCCCAAAAAATCTTGAGGGCAACTCCTAACACTATTTAAGTTATAGACAATGTGTGTAGAGGGAAAGCTGTACAGAAGATGTTGGGAGGGAATCCTTAAAAAAATCTTTCACTAATTATGCTTCAAAATTATGCCAAGCATCTCCCAAGGAAGATGATAAGCATACCATCGCCTGAAAGATTTCACATCCTGAAATGCAGAAGATTGGAAACACCAAAAACCTCTTTATTAGCAGTTCTTGTGAAAAAGCTAGTATTAGGCTGTGTATCATATATAATACAAAAACACACAAACTAGACAATTAACACCTAATAATTCTACAAAAGTCATTTTGATCGCTCATCCTTTTAGATAAACTTCAAATGCCAGAGGCTGTCAACCATCCCTTATGTCAACTATAGTTCGTATAAGTCATCCCACCTTAAAAAAAAAAAAAAAGCTGAAATCTCAGACCCTGATTTTTTTCTTCAAATACTCTCAAACTCACCCACAGAGAGAGAAGACAACCATTGCTTACCCAGATGAAGAGTCTTCCTGCTTCCAGAAACAAAGGTGAGAGGGAAATCTGCTTTGAATTCTTCCTGTGAATCCCATTAAAGTTAAATCTAAAGTCTATAAAGGTCCATCGGTCCCTTAGCCAGCTATTAATGTGAACAAGCTTCTGAAGTGAGAGCTTATGCAACCATTGAAACAAAATAGTCAAGACCTCCCAGCAAGATCTAAAACAATGCCATATGGTAAGTAATAGGGGATTATTTTTTTTTTAATTTCCAAGAACACTTAGAAGCATTTGTTCAGATCTTAATGGGATTTACCACAGCTTTTGTTCTTCTCAGGAATCAATGCCTATTTTGTCTATCTTTACCAGGAAGGCAACTGCTGCTAGAACATTATGTATTAGGCTCTAACATTTTCAGGAGAGACACAAACATTTTTCAAAAATGAGGTACTTCCTTAGTCTCAGCCATACTCAAGGAAGCAGGAGAGAAATTCGCTGCACGAGATGGGTAGTGTTCCTCACCCTTCTTGTCCACAGAGCAACAAGTGGTGACACTAAGACATCATAAGAAAGCACCCCCAATCCAGGCGACGTTTGCAAGGAAAGTAACAGAAACCACAATTACCAGCCACCATTTGCAGTTAATGTAGGTCTTAAAAACGGCATCATCCTGGGCCACAAATTAGCATCACATTAGAGAGATCACAGAATCACTGAACAGTGAAGTATCATTCATTTACGTATCGTGATATTCCAAAATAAGATCAATGTACAAACAACAAAGACATTTTAAAAAAATCCAAATTAAACAGAAAAATAAAAGCATGTTCAGAATGCAGAAGTTTGTTTAACTTTAAAGAAAAATGTAGCTTTTGCTTAAATTTTATCCTTTAAATGAAACAGGTATGGCTGACATAGCCAATCCAACTTGCATATTGCCTTGATCTACAGCTTAGCCCTGTAAAAACTATATTTACAGAAAACATAGCTGGGACAGACATCAGAGCCGTTTTCCTCCTACACCTCAGTCACCTTATTAAAATGAAACCTCAGTGCAAAATTCAAACCTAGTCTAATAAGCATAGCTAATTTTTTCTTGAAGAAAACTAATTAATCCCAAAGCACTCTCAAAGCTTAATATAAGCTCGTACAGGGTTTGGAAAAGCAAGAAGCTTTGAGCTTGTCTGTGCTGCATAGTCTTCATATACCACAGTTTGTTAGGGAAAAAAAAAAAATTAAAGTAACTCAAACAAATAACAAGGAAAAAAACCCTACACTTGAGAAAATTAAAAAATAAGGCCAAATTAGCATTGCGTATGTCTTGAATTTTTTTATTCCTTTTTTTAAAAGCTCTGTAATCTCAATATTGCTGCATTTAACTGTGCAATACTTCCCACCTGAGCAGAAGTGCAGTTAAAAACACCACCTCTCTCCAGAACAAGGCAGACAACGCTGTTAAAACACCAAACTTCCCTGCCAGGCAATTTGCCAGAAAGCAGCTCCAAATGTCTGGATTTCTTCCCAGCCCTGTGAATGCATAACACAGGAGGAAGAATTCCCCTCTCCAGACTGGGACACACTGACATACCCGAAGCAGCGGGTGCAAGGCACTGTGCAGCATCCTCACAGCATCCTCGCCTGCCTCAGCACCCCGACTGCTGCCAGGAATGGAGCCAAGGGGAAAGACTGCGGATGGATTCAGGCGCTCCTGAGAGATATGACTGACCCTGTCTCATCTTTGGCAGCTTGCCTTACCAAGTCATTTGTCGTGTTGGTGTTTATTGCTTGACGTGAGCCAGCAGCTCCCCAAGGAGCTCTTTGCTCCTTGCCTCCTGCCTGCACTCCAGCTCCTGCTGCCCACAGCCCCGCTGCCGATGGCTCGCCAGATGCGGATATGGGATCTGCCCTAACGCCCACTACCAGGCTTTTCCTGGCAAACAAAGAGTTCCTTGCACAACAAATCAGCACCAAAAGGCGAAACTCCAGCAGTGTCAGCCCTTCCCAGACACACCGGCAGCACACGGACTGCTCCCGCATGAACACAACGTTCAATTCTCACCACGATCGCTCCCAAAGCCACTCTTCTAAAAAACCATCTTCAGCTCCCTTTACTTTAAGAATTAGAAAGTAATAAATTTCGTGAGGTTTCTTGCTGCCAAGTCTCTCACAGGTTTTGCTGGTTTATGGCAAACCTGGTAGATATAAAGATAAAGCACCAACATAAAGTGCAGGCTGTCAGGAGCTATAGTACCAACAAGCCTTATTAGGGCTAAATTATGTCCCAGAGGCTACATGATAGACAACTTCCCCTCTATTATCATCACAGCAGCACACAAACAGGAGGGAAAAAGAGCACAATACAGCCAGCTCCTCCTGGAAGAGTGGGGAAAACCAGTGGTTGAATAAATGCACTGGATGGGGAAGATCACTGATTGCGTTTCAAACTGATTACTTAATGGAATAAAAGACTAGGAAAGAAAAAAATATAATTTATCACTCTCGTAATGATAAAATTTACCAGTCAGAGCTAGTATGTGAGAAAGCACAGTGTCCAAGAACAACTGACAGCAGTATTGTGATGAGCACTAAATTCTTAAGAAGAAAAAAAAAAAAGTGGAAATTGCAGGGGCCTGCAGGTACATAGCAGATGTAATATAATGTATTATTAAAGCCATAGTAAAACCTAATAGCTGGAAGCAGCGATAAATACATTTAGATAAAACTAACATTTAACTGTAAGAATAATTAACCTTTGAAAGCAATTTATTTATTGATGCAGTGATTCTTCTAAGTGCTTGAATTAAAGTTGAATGTCTCTATATTTTAAGGATTAAATCTTCCTTCATTTTGCTACAACAAAGAAAAAAGGGAATATATGAGGATAGATGTTTGGATTTGCATAGTACCAAAATAAATCATTTTATCTGAGCAAGATTCTTGCTCTGAACTCACCTGAACCTGGTTTTTCCATAAATTTTTTTTCCATCAAATAATGTAAACTTTGAAGTATTTTTCTATATTGTAACTGTAACTGCACATCGGAGAAGTGTACCTGGGGACAACAGAACTATTTCTGACCTCTCAGCTGATGGAGGGATTTCCTACACTGCCTCAGACCATCCCAGCCTGCCACGTGGTACAGGACACCTGAGGAAAAAGCATCTCAAAATACCTGAGCAACAGCAAATCATTGAATTATTTGCAGCGAGTCATTTCCATGTCAAATCCGTGACAGGAGCGACTAAGCAGGGGTGCCTACTATATCCAGCTTCAGGATTTTAGAAATACAACAGCAGAACAGTCAGCAGACGCTTTCAAGATGTTTCTTCCCATGCATTCGCTCAGGACTTATTTCAGTGTGCCCCATGGATTCGAAACTTTATTTCTTAAGGCAGCGATTTAGAAACTAACAAAAAAAAAAAGAAAAAAAAGATTTCAAGTAATGGGTATAAACAATCCTTTATACTATGAATTCAAACTGACGTCTTGTTTTATTTGGAGAAATAGGGCACACCTCTTAGTTCTGATACAGGACCGCAGCCACTGAGCTCCATGACACAAGTAAGAACCTGTTTAATAGTCCAATGTCTGTCTGAAGGCTCTCTGAAAACCTTTGAAAAGCTATTAGTAACACGGTTCTGTTTCAGTTAAAGGCTATGGAGAGTTAGCATGGGTGGTAAATCCTGCAGCAGTTTTTTCTTCATGGTAAATTAACATCAATCTAATCTCCATCAAACATAACACTGCTTTACAGCCTGTGTCTGCTTAGGCTGATATAAACGACAGAAATCCCACTCAAACTGTACAGGCTCATAAAATCTTGCATCTTAATTAAAAACAAAGAAAAAATTGTAAGTGAGAACAGAGTCATGTCAAGAAATGAAATTATAATGGAGCCGCTTTTAGCTGGAATAGTTATAAAATGAATAAGCAACTGCAGGAATACTCTAATGTACTCCACTGTAAGAACTTACCCATTCTAATAGTATGAAGAGAAACAAGAGATAAATATTGACTCTAAGGATAAAAATATCCTTCAGTGATGTAACCCATAATTGTAACATATGTGCAAATGTTCCACAAATCAAGACACTGCAAATTCCGGTTATTCACAACAGAACACACTTTATGAAGACTTTTAAAAGGCTGTTTTTATTTCACAGTCTTTGTATGGTGGTATTTATCTTCCTCTTTCCCAAGCCCTAAAGGCATTAGCTTCAGAGTAATATGTAAAGAAATGCAAGGAAAAAGTATCCTCTAATGGTGAGACAAACTTGCAGTGTACTTTGCCTTCGCTTATGTTTTCTAAACTGCAGACTCTCAGACTAATAAATCCCTTAAGATCCGAGCTCTGTCTTCAGATTTTTTGTATATGACAGCTTTTAATAAACATTAAAAATGTAAGTTAATTTAGAACTAATTTCTTTTAAAAAGTTCCCAAAACTTTTTTCATTTCCAGAGTCAAGGAGAAAGGCAGGCTGGAGAACTGCAGGCAACATTCTGCTTTTTTTATACCCCCATGCACATTAGTGACTGTAAGGCAAGAGACTCCTCAGCTCACTGCAGCTCTGCACCCAAACCAGCTTTCTCCTGCTGCTCCAACAGACCTATTTCTGAATGTACCAAAAATATTCCGAAGGCCACACTTACAATAAATATCCACCACAAGCAAAAGGAATTGTTATATTGACGTGGTTTCTTTCATCCTGATCTGAAAGCGTGCTGAGATACAACGATACCAAGAGACACATAAGGCAGAGTTTGTCACTGTTCTTAGCTGCATTTCTAACATCTGTTTCACAGCTCTTGGAAAGACCATTTCCATCAATCTATCATGAGAAAGGACAGGAGATAAAATTCCCAGGCTGTAGAGGGCATTAGGAGACTTTCCTAGTGACTGTACATTAAGAAAGGACTGTAATAGCCAAATTATGTTACTGTGAATAGACGGAAGATGCTGTAATTCCATTCCTCCTTTTGTCTTAATGGAGTTATTTATGTTGCGATCTGGAGGGCAGACCACTTACAAAAGACTTTACCAGCCATCTGACACAAAGGATCAGCAGACTGAGAACAGAGGGTGACATCCTGCTCCCATTCAGCAGAAGCAGGTCTATGCTTCCCTCACTTAACCTACAAATTGTCATTTTAAGAGTTTACTCCTGCTGCATATTAATATTTAAGCAGATTTCACCAAACAACCCAGACATTCATTATCAAATCTCGGTACAAGCACGGGAAACAATTAAGGGCCTCATTCACAAGAGAGCTTTAAATGACTTAAAAGCATAGCCTTTGTGGTATTTATGCATTTTAAAAATCAGAACAAAAATATATTTGCTGTTCAGTATCCTTAAAACACAAACATAGCAAGCTGCCTCAAAATTGAATACTTTCCTAAGATTAATATCCTAAATCAAAGAGGAATCACATGCTGGTCACATCCAGCTTCCACAGAAATAATGTGCACTCAGCACACTTAATAACTGGGCTTTTTTTATTTAGAAAGATTAATTTCAAGCACCTGGTCTTGAAAGCATGAATCTCACTTGGTATGATAAGATTCCCAACTGGTTCCTCTCTCACATATGCAAAAGCAACACTAAAAACAAATACAGGATCTGACAACAACAGAAGCTTGTGGAGAAGGAGGAATAAAAACAGGAGAAAGACAGGGAAGACAGTTGTTACAAAAAAATTTAAATTAAACCATTCATTATATATATGTTAACTCATGGGAGATTTTAAAACATCCAACAGGTTTTTTGTTTTCCTGGAGGACACTAACACTCTCTAGTCATCGTATTTGCTACTGAGGAATAAAAAAGAAAAAAAAAAAGAGGCCAGCAAAGAGCATCTACTCACCTCATGTAACCTGGAGTTACCAACCCCAAAGTCTAAGTTTACAGAAGCAAATGTAAGAAAAGCACCGTCAAACATGAAGAACAAACTGTGATATGGAAGAATGTTATAGCTCACTTTGCAATCCTGAGTATGGAAACAAAGTGGCCAGCCATTTGAAAGAGAAAAATAATTGGAACTTGCTCCTCTGGATTAACTCAATAATCAAAAAGCCCAATGTTACTGACCCATATGGCGGGAGCTGTGTGGGTTGAAAGACAGATCACTTTTGAGAGTCTACTTTGAAGTCTAAAATAGAGTAAGCGTGGTGGTCTCAGACCAAGTCCCTCCAAACACTCTAAAACTCATCTCATTTATTCTGTACCAGCTGAATTCCTGGTAGGACACGCGAGAAAAGATTGTGTTCCCCTGCACGAGACTGACAAAACAAAGTACCACCATCTTCACAGCACAGCTAACGGTCGTAGAGAAGGTCTCCATCTGCATTGTCTTAAGGAACAGCGAACATCCAACTTATTGCCTTCGGGATATTTATTATTGAGCATCATAATTAATGCCATTTCAGTTAAACCCCATATGGGAAAGCAGCAGGAACTAAGAGTAAATACCAAAATGCCTGTCAAAAGGAAAATTATTTATGTATACTTGTCATTATCTCCATGCCTGCAGTTACTAGGCTTTGACTTGCTCTTAAAGACCAGTTTTCATTTGGTCTCAAACAGCACAAGAAGTAACAAGACTGCACGTTTGTTGTTTTCCCACTCAAGATGGGGCAGGAGACACTCGCATTTTTAGAGATTTACAGAAATATTTATTTTCCAGATGGGGTTTAAACACAATCCTACGAAATACTTCCCATTTGAGGATGTTTTCAGGGAACAGGAAAGGTTTTGGGAGCCAACACATCTCTTAATTTGCAGCCTACTTTTTATGCAGTAAAACATTCACAGTACATTTCTCAAGTATGAAGGAAAACAAAATAATAGTCTAGTTTACCACACACTTTGTGGTTTAACCACAAGAAATAAAACTTAGTTGGCCCACGGGAGAATGTCTGTATGAAGTGGGGCTATGCCTGAACCAAAACTATCCCAAAGACTGCTTTAGCTATGACAAAGCAAGGAACAGAAGACCCTGCTTTATGTATTATATAGTACATTCAGCATTCTACTTTGGACCTTGTGTGACAGTGATTTTCACTAGTTGGCATCCATTGAAAAATACATGTACATTATAACATAGGTATATGTATAACATGTATGTATGTTATACAATTATGCTATATACAGCCCTCGAGCTATAGGTATACTTCTCTGCTTATCAGTAAGACACCTTACATCACCCATAAGGATTTAAGTCCTTCACTTAGACTGCCTCGTACAAATTTATTCCTCCTTTGTTTTCAAATTTATCACACCAGAAAATGGTAAAATTTTTGTTTATTCATTTATCTTCCTCTATTTTGTCAAGCTGCCCTTATAAAGAAGAAAAAGTTCCTCATCCCTCATTGACAGGGAGTTTAACTAGAGAACCAAAGGACAAGAGAGAAGGCCAAGGAGGAATGGGTGCTTCAGATGCAGGAATCCAAGCTGTAATCTTACAGACAAAAATGCGAGAAATGTTTTCTTTTTCTTTTTTTTTTCCCCTCCAACATCTCACTACTGATGAAATTGTATCTAAAAAACAGAGGAGAGGACAAACTCAAAAAAATACTTGTAACAAAAAGAGAACCAGGGCCAAATCAACACTTGGCTTTATTTCAACCTGAAAGAAACATAAACTTCAACACCGGGAAAAGCAAACATTGGAAAGAGTGACCATTCGCAGGCAAAAAAAGGTCAGGCATCTGAACAAACGTGCTGGAGTGGGGGAGCTCGCCAGACAAACACTTCCTTTTGGCAAACGCCTTCCCACTTAGAAGACACCTTCCCCTGTGAAAACACAATATATTGACAACCTTCCAAGTGTATGTAACGTGCCACCGGGCATCCAATACATCCTTATGATGTTACCAAAGGGTAGCCCATAGCAGAAGTCTCCAAGGTTTTCATCAGCACAGCTCTAAGAAAGAGGAGAAGACTTTGGCTTGCCCAGGCTACAGGGCCACTGTGGTTACACACGCTTGATCAGCCAGGCACAAATGGGAAGGCTTTCTTTCCCGTCACAGAGTGCTCAGCCAAGGGAAGCATGACCAATAAGTTAAAACGTAACAGTACCGTCACTGCAGCATTGAAATGAATATTATTTTTTACAAACCTCAATATCAAAAATGAAGTTAAAATGCACCAAATTTGAAGAGGGGTTATATGGGGAGAGGGGAAAGAAGGAAGCCTATTCAAAATCATTTGGTAAAAAGCTAAAATAATTTACAGAAAGAAGATGAGCATTACAGCATCCATAAAATAATTTTAAATTATTCTTCCCCAGTGATATAAATATGTAGAAACTATAAATTCAACACAGAGGCTGGAACTGGGTCACTTTCCTCCTAACATTACCAGCCTGTAGGAAACATGCCTAGCTTCAAATTGCTCATTTTTATAAATTAAAACAACCTTGTCAAATTTAAAGAATAAGCCATGCAGAGTTGTCCAGTGGGTAAGTCCTGAAGTCCCAATTATGTAGCACTTCTGTTTTCAGAAGACAGAATGCTTGGGGAAAATAACTTAAACTTAAAGATGACAATACACATGTGAGTCAGAATAAGAAATTAAAAGTATTTCCAGTGCCTGAGTTACATTTTAATGCAACAACAAAAGACTCAGGGCCAAGTTTTTTACTTCAGTGACCTTTCAATCAGGGGAAAAAAAAGGAGAAAGAACTCTCATCAACCTAATTAGTTCAGAAAATATTAAATGTTCTTAATTTTGAGTACAACTCAATGAGTAAATAAATATAATAGAGCAATGTAATTTGATTTTAAGCATCCGGTATGTAACAAAATCTCAGTTTCAAATCACTGAGGTCACACACAATATTTCCTATATCTCTCCATAGGTGCAGCACAGTGTTCCTATATATAGGAACACCCTAACTGAGGAGCTTAAGAGCCCACACAACTCGTGCTGCCTTCACCATTACATATTCAAAGAGGTCAAAATCTGGCAGAGACTTTGCAAAGTCCTCAGAAAAGCAGGCAGCCAAAGGTAAACCACAAGTTACCATGAACTGCTCTGTCAAGCCTGATGTAACTTGACAGGCACACCTCCGAGATCCTCAAATCAATGGCCAATAAAACCACAAAAATAAGTTAAAATCCTCAAATCAGAAGGTAAGTTTAGGAAGATCAAGTAAAAGCAACATTAAATTCTTTATTATCAGGTTAAGACAATGTCTTACACTCGTGCAAGAGGTTTGTGATTTAGACAGTTTGCTTTCTGCTTGTTCTGTACTTGGCCAGCCTTTTTTGGAAAACGCTGAAAACCAGATTGCCACAGAGCTCCAATGTTTACATTTAGTGCCAGCTAAACTCAGGTCTGTTTTGCAGCAGTCTCAAACATAACAAGAATTACTTAAAAAAAAAACCTCCTCAGAGCGAGTTCTCTGATGGCGGTGTCCTGGTTCTGGCGGGGACACAGTTATTTTTCACGAGGAACTGGGAGGGGACACAGCCCGGCTGTCCCGGACTAGCCACAGGTGTACCCCCACACCATGTGGCTCCTGCCCAGTATGCAGCTGGGGCAACTGGCCGGGGCAGGGGGCTGGAATTGCTGCTCTGGAGCAGGCTGGCCTTTCTGGGTTCTGATGGGTAAGCAGTGGTACATTAATCATGTTTTGTATATTCCTTTATTGGTATTACTGTTGTTGTTTTCCCCTTTCCTCTGCTGTTCAGTTAAACTGCCTTTATCTCAACCCATGAGTTTTGCCTTTTTATTCCCATTCGCCCCCAGTCCCACCGCGGGGTGGGGGGTGAGGGAGAGATTGCCTGGTTCTGTGCTGCCAGCCAGGGCTAAGCCACCACTGGCAGTTTTCAGCCCTCCCAGCGTGCAACATGCCGTAAGATACGCATGATCACAGAATCACAGAATGGGTTGGCTTGGAAGGGACCTTAAAGATCATCTAGTTCCACCCCCCTGCCCTGGGCAGGGACACCTCCCACTGGACCAGGCTGCTCAAAGCCTCATCCAGCCTGGCCTTGAACACTTCCAGGGATGGGGCATCCACAGCTTCTCTGGGCAACGTGTTCCAGTGCCTCACCACCCTCACAATAAAGAATCTCTTCCTCATATCTCATCTAAATCTCCCCTCTTTCAGTTCGAAGCCATTACCCCTCGACCTATCACTACATGTCAAACCATCAAAAATTTTATTAAAAGAAATCCATAAAAAAGTGTTGAAACTGGAAGATTAATGGTGTCCTACTCCTGAAGTATCTCAAAATTAAACAAGCTCTGGCATCAAACAAGCTAACGCCACAAGTCAGACTGGAGATTACAGGAACTCCAAATTCACTTTGCTGCTTGTCTTTAACAGTGTTTTTCTGAGGAATAAAATTGCAGGTGTTCTATAGCTCTGGAAAAGGCCTCTGAAAATATTTCTCTCTAACACACGGAGAACAACCATGGATGACTAAATGCAAAACAGATCCCTAAGAACAGGCACACGCTACTGCTCATTCAAGGGCCGGTTACATACTAAAGTTTTGGGATCCCTCTGTTTGTTTTTACAACTCCCAAACCAAAACAAAAACCAGAAAAACAAATAAAAAAGCCTCAAAGCCCACATAATGTTTTAAGAATTTTTAACACTTTGGTTATCACATCTGCCATCTATTTTAATGGTCACTATTTACTTTTGCCCAAGCAGGACACTGCAATTCTCTCTATCTGAAAGCTGTATACCTGTTAGAAATTGTTTATTCACCCTCTGTCAGACAAGGGTGTTGTTTTACAACATAAATACAGCCTCTACTAGTTATCCATTCACCTTTCTGAAAAGACATAACTGGTTTAGGATTTGTTTTTGTTTTACGTGAACTTTAGAACCTATATAGTTGCCTTCCGATGAAGACTCAGAAAGGAGAAACCCTCAAGGTGGTCCATCACAGGAGCTCCACTTCAAGCCCACCCTCATGTGATTCACAAAAGGGTAAGAAGCAATAACTCAACATTCATAGAGGCAAAAAAAAGGAGAAAATAATTGCTCTTTTCCTACAACAGCAACACAGTGACTTCACAGACAAACGTAAAGGAGCTTTCAAGGGCAAAGTAAGGAAAGACTATCCAATTTCCCCCTCAGAGCATGCCAGAGTCTCCTTTCCATTTTGCCAAGATCTTAAGGCCAGCTCTGATTGCTAATACTTCTAAGGACTGAACGACCCTTACATCTCCAGAAAATCACAGAGTTGTCTAGGCTGGAAGGGACCTGTGAGATTGAGTCCAACACACACACAGAGAATGCAAATTTGCTGTATTTCTGCCCTACCAGGTTTGGGGCCAGGAACTCTCCACGGAGCAGCAGACTCCAAGCCCACTGTCTCATTCACCTTGTAAAACTCTGGGAACAAATCCACAACCCCAATATGCAAGTGCTCTCCCAAGGCAAAACCGAAGCATGCTGTACCTTTTATGCCCCACAATACCACTGCTGAGAAACATATAGTCTTTTCACAAATAGTATAAAATTTGAAGCTGTCACACATGTTTTAAGTCCAGTATTTACAGGGCAGCTTTGTATCAACTGCACAAGGAACATTATTTTTAAATTATAGTTTTGTATTGGTTACTTACTGGTTATTTGTATTGGTTCCATAGAAAATAACTGACTGGCACAATATTTTTAGAATACAAATGTAAAGTGATTATAGCAGAAATTTTGCCTGCTATGGGCACATTATGGCAGACAGAGATAAAACTCATCAGGCTCCAGCCTGCCATGGCCTCAGATGGTATCAGCCATCAACTTCAGAGCAGGCATGAGTGGCTTTGAAAGGAGACACTGTGATGTGAGACTGCAGATTAAAAAGGAAATTTCAAGCCCTTAAAAGGGATTACAGTGTTAAGATAAATGAGCACAGGTGTGACCGGTTTATCTGGAATTAGCATCAGAATTTGGGACTTTGAAGAATTTAGAATGCTTAAAAGTCTGTAAATAAATTAATTTAGTGAAAGAAAATAGTCTGTCAAAGAACTTCATTACTCAGGGGTTAAGTTTCTCCACCACAGAAGCAAAGATTAGAGCTAGACAAAACAAACAAAGATATTCCTTCCAAGGGATCAGTGTGCCCACAGAGACCAGGGTTAACCCTGAAGCTTTTTTGCCACTCTGTTCTGACTTCAGTTTTGCTCGGGAATGGAGCATCTCTGCAATCCAGCATCACGCAATGAGCTAAAGCAGCCTTGAAGAGAAAAAAAAGAAACTCCACTTCTTTGTAACGGAAAAAATACTTTCAAGCAATATTGCTAATCAATGCAAAACTAATATTATAAACATTTAAATGCTAAGTCATACAGATGTGATTTGGTCTTTCACTAAAAATAACATAACTGAAATTCCCTGGAAAAAAGGCTAATTCAATTAGACATTTGCAGCGTACTGAATTATTTGCTTTCCTCAAAGGGGACAGTAAAATAACCCGGTCAGATCTTTCACACACTTAAATGCTGTAACAGAGGTTTTAAAGACTGAGTTCCCAGATCTTAACTTCACAGTGCCATCCCAGCAAGCTACTTAAAGTGAATAATAAGCATGTTTCTTAAGACAGCAGGTCCTCTCCGACTTCTAAGAATAATACAGACTTGTGTTATTCTCGCTGATTTGTGTTGTTGCACTCCTTACAGAGAGATTTTGATTACTCTCTTTGTGGATGTCTACTTTAGTAAACACAAAGAACAACAGTAGAAAATGAGAAAACTCTACTTGAAATAAGGAGACCCCCAGTACTCCGATTTAGCACTTGTCACAAATGGGATATGTACCTGGCCTTTCCTAACTCTGTGAGAAGTCCCCATTCAAAAAAAGAAATATAATGAAACTATTCCAAAAGTTTTAATTTCACACCACTAATGACATCAAAATGATCATAATGAAAATAGCAAATTCGCAGTTGTAAAAAAAAGTTAACTTGCATGATTAGGCATCAATTCTTTTATCAAAATTAAAGCAAAAATATGTATTTCTTAGTTTGTATCACTTTCTTAATATGATATTTAAGGATTGTTCCCCTCACTTCCTAGCACACTTACACTTCAAGGTGATGCATCTATTTTATAAATATTCATAGAATCATAGGGTTGGAAGGGACCTCGAAAGATCATCTAGTCCAACCCCCCTGCCAGAGCAGGGTCACCTAGAGCACATCACCCAGGAACGCGGCCAGGAGGGTTTTAAATGTCTCCAGTGAAGGAGACTCCACAACCTCTCTGGGCAGCCTGTTCCAGTGCTCTGTCACTCTCACAGTAAAAAAATTCNTATGATATTTAAGGATTGTTCCCCTCACTTCCTAGCACACTTACATTTCAAGGTGATGCATCTATTTTATAAATATTCATCCACGTTAACTTTCTATATCAAACATTTAATAAGCAACGAGTCATATATAAACAGAGGGAGCAGAAGACAGGGAAGGACAGAGACGTGATATTTGCTTAGTATTTCCAGAACAGTATTTTTGGCTTCTGTACCACTTCACTCCGTTTTGTATGTACCCTACATTTCTCAATATCCTGCAGTGTATAATCAGAAGTCCCAAACCATCCCTCATGATTCTAAGTGTGTGTATATATACATATACACGCAAATAGGTACTTGTGGGAATTATTGTTACTAGAAGGATTATGCAGATTTTTTGAAAAATTAAGGTTGAGTATATTATAATGTAGCTCAGCAGATCAGCAAACACTGAATTTACCCTATGCAAAAGAACATTTTTCATAGAGCATCAGAGAAAAAGAGCAGAAAATAAGTAGTCAAGAGGTCTATAAAGGACCACTTGAAATGGAAAACGTTGGAAGTAAATTGGTAGGATTTCAATTGTAACAGGAAGCATCTGAAAACATATTCATTTAAAAACCAGAATATTTAACCATTCAGAACAAAGAAAAAACAAGAACAGCTGTCTAGGAAGCAGACGATTCTTCAGTAGTCCAGAGGAGTTTCTACACATCAGTCAGCATGAGGTAAGGAAGTCCAACTGAATCAGAAAATAAGCAGTGTTTCTGAATAACAGAAAATTTTATTTTAAGCGTGAAAATCGGTATTGAATGCATGAAGAATATTTCAATGGCAGTACAAATAAAACTGGAATTACTTACTAATAGTCTAGGAGCTAATTTAATCTTACCAAAATGATAGAAGAGCAGCCTCACAAAGAACATGCTTATGTATCTTGGTTAGCAGGTACAGTTGGGAGGATAAACACAAACCAGAAGTAACAATATTAACACCTGCTTGCTATTATTTTTCTTTAATTAGAGCAACATTCTTCCACTCCCTAATGACGAAGTTAAAACAGAAGAACCGACATGGTAAATGCCAAAGACTTTCATTTTGTTAAATCCTGTCTTTCCATCTGCCTGGCTGGAGTTTCAGCGCCCATCACTGAACAATTTCCAGATAAACAGCAACAGGAGGATGAAGGCTAATGTTGGACTCTGACTGTTCATCCACCAATTAAACGTAGCCACCCCCGAGCAGAAACACAGCTTGTGCTGACTGTCCCTTGTCCCCGAGACAGCCCCCGCCGCTGAACCCATCTAACTAATGTGAGATATGGAACGCAACCGGGAGAACAATGCTGGGCAGGGGATGCTCCGCCAAAATGCCCATTTTGCATGTAACAGTCCATGTCCCAGTGTACGCTTGCACAGCAAGGTACTTACCAGCTGGTTTCCTCTTATCTTTAGATACAAGCAACTACAGAACGCCAAAGGTTGTTTATTACATTGTGTATAAAACTTTCACTTTCAGGAAACAAGCAGAAAAGAGCATCTGAGACATCAGTGAAGTCACGGGCAGTGGCTACAAGTAGGTAGCAGCAAGCAGTAACAGAGAGGTGACAGACTAATACCACCTTTGCTTATTTACTTTCACATCCAGACTTTGTAAAGCAGCATCAGTCAATGTAGAGACTTCACTGCAATTTCAGAAATGACTGGGGAGGGCTTTAAAACAATGATCGAAGGTATATTAAAAAATGGACAAGATTTCAAACCTCAGAATTTGAGCTGGCAGTTTCAAAAACACTGACAGAGTAACATTTCGTAGGTTTTATCTGGGTTTTCTGTTAGACTTCAAATCAAGATATGCAAACAGCCATGAACAGAAATTAAATCTTTTTTTTTTTTTCCCCTAACTAGCCCAAAATTGCCGGGTAAAAGGTGAAAGTAAAAGTATTTTCTTAATCAGTTCTGGACAGGCTTTACATAAAAATTATTGTCTAGAATGTCACCTGTTGACTATCCTAAACTGAATAATCTGAACACGAATCTTTTGTGAAATGCAATCTTTGAAAAGATTCTTCTGTTCATTGGAAACAAAAGGGAACCGAAACAATAATGCCACAAATGCACGAACACTTGACTGCGGTCTCAAATTGCAATATTGCTTCCTCCTTGAATATCTATCTTGTGAATAAATGCAGTTTGGAATGGGTGGGGGTGGAATGTTAGCAATTTTTTTTCCCCTAATACATTGTTTAAGGCACACTGAGATTTGATACATACATCCATTTTCACCACGTGGCTAGTTCTCAACTTTCAGTTTAACCTCGGAATTTTACTTTATTTTCGAACACGTAATTTTTGAAATTACTAAAGCTGCCTATATAATCAAGTGCAGCATATTCTGGAAGGCACCTTTTCTAGAAGAAAATACTTCCTTTTATCCAGTAGTAATGCCTTTCCCAATATAAATCCAGTTTTCTTCTTAGTGTGCTAACAATGCTCTCCAACACACAGAGCAGCAGAAATGTTAACTGTTAACACAAGTTTCATGTTTCCAGTTTCTTTTCCCCCTCGCACACTGCTATCAGGCAAGGAAAACCCAGACGACGAAGCACAGCTGATGGTTTTGCTGCGTTCCCACCAAACACCATTTACAGGCCATGTAATAACCAAATCACCCCCGGCGACCTACACAAAAAAAGAACCATAGACACCGTAAAGCTGACTATAGCTCCTTCAGAAATTAGGAGGCCAGGACCAAAGTAAACTAACAACTTCGTTTTGGGAAGCCTACACTATTTCTGTAGCTGACTCTGGGGGAGTTGACGTCTCACTCTTCCTGTTAAGGCCAAAAGCAAACCTCAGTCTAAAGGCACACAATTGTACTGCATGAGCACTAAAACCATATTTCATATTGAAAATCTAAAGTGATTTGCATGTCCTTAAAAAACATATTGATATGGGATAATTGTCATTCAGAATGACCTTTTTCTGTTAAGAAAAATATTAAGTAAACAATAAATAATTAGTATTGTTCAACATTCTACTTGATGATGAACACTTGTGACGGTGTGCTCATAGACCCTCAATGCAGCCAAGGCCCAGCAAAATGAGAGTGTTAAATATCTAAGGATGTCTGCTGCTCACGTACCAGCATGGGCCCTTCTGCCTGGGAAATACAGGAGCTCACTCCAAAATAACCCACGGACAAACTTACTTTCCTGTACCAGAAGTCATCCAAATCTAACACAGAGGTGTATACGCAAGCAATGAATTTTTTTAATTTTTTTTAAGGCTAGTACTGTCTTTCCTTTAAAAATAAGGTCGCACCCAAAGACAGTTCTATTTCTTGTCTTCTCCTTTTACATGTTTAGAGGTATTCTTCAGTTCGGTAAAGCTCTTCTTCTAATGCCGCAGTGGGAAGATGTTTCTGTGCACATTCTCTGAGCAGCCACTGCTGTCAGAGACATGGGCTTGACCAGCTGTGGGATTTCTCAAATTCTCTCCTATGTGCTAATACAACACTTGAAGACAAGTATGCAATGCACTTTCTGGATGGTGGTAAAACTTAGTAAAGGCTTATTTTGTCTTTTTTTCTTTAACCTTACAGAGTAATCGAGTGGTTTGCCTTTTTGAAAGTCAGCCTTATATAGTGAAAATCTTAGCATGCTGTATACGCAGCAAATCCTCATCAGAAATAAATGTAGGCAGTAACAGTCCCTTAGTCTGAAGGAAGGGAGAGAGACAGAAGAACGGTTGGTCGGTCAGCTGCCTTTTACATACCCTTTCACAGAGAAAATATCTGAGACAGGAAAAAAGCCTGTTTTGCTGAATGGTTGAAAAGGTGAGAAAGGATTTCCATAGCCCCAGGTTGTAACTACTACCAAAGCAACTGTAAATTAATCTCTAAGTAGAGACGCTTGCTGGACTTCACTCATAAAGAAGACAGCAAATCAAATGCATCATTTAATGTTAAATTCATCTTCAACAGGAGAGCAAAGTTGCTGATCTCATCTTCCATACGTCCCAACCAAGGACCCCAACAAGCATGCCACACGCGGTTCCCTGCAGGGCCACAGGGCACCTGTCAGCATAGGTACGTCCTTCACTCCTTAACCCTTAAGAAAAGGGCTTTCAGCCAGGAGTGGTGACAATGAAAAACTCCTATGTGAGCATTGAACGAAGGACCAAACCCCAGAAGAATACCTAGTTTATGACTGCAAACAGGAAGGTTATTTTTCATCTTTTTTTTTTTTTTTTAGAACAAACAATAAAGTCAAGAAGACCTATTGTACAGCCTACGGAGGCGTGAAGAAATTACCAAAGTCTTTGGCTGTTATCAGCTCTATTTGATTTCATGTTCCTGGCAGAAACCTATGGCCCAATGGCTTCTATGTTCACACAGAACCCCTGATTTTCTTTACAGGAAGGCTTTAGTTGTGGGGTTTTTTTATATATACATATATTATATGTATATATATACACACACACACACAAAAAAAAAACCCCAACCCTACAATAAAAACTCAATCTATTCAACAAATCTCACAGTATTATTTCACTTTCAAGGAAGCATTTTGCTACAAGAAGTAGATTAGCTTTTTACTTGGTCTAAACGGGCAGCAAACCCATCTATTTATTTTCTTAAGAGTCCTCAGCGAACTGACACAGCCTGAGGAACTCCCAAAACTTGTATTTTACTTCAAGAGCTGCCTCGATACATCATCTTGGAAAATAAAGAGATAAATTTTCTTCAACTGAACTGAGTTCAGTTAAGCTTATTTACAAGAGATTAGTATTTAACCCTAAGTGAGTTTTAAAGCTGAGAGAAGGGTATTTAAGAAAGCAATTTAGGGATGCTGAAATTCCTACTACAGTCTGTAGTACCAATGAATAAAATGGCATTTCCCTACCCATTCACCATATGTCTTCTAATGTGTTTCAAGGGCTTTTAATTCTCCCACAGCTATTACTTGTTGACATGGAGATTGCTTTGCTTGAAAGATGCCTACTCTTACTTTTAATGCTAGCTTGCGGCATCAAGACACTGTCTTTAAAAAATAAAAATCTTTTATAATGGGGAAATAAAGGAATTTCCATTAAGGGGAAGAGGATATATATAAACTCAAAAATAAATTCTGTTCCCTAGAGTCAGGCACAGTCTTTGCAAGATTATTTAATATCCAAATTGCCTTCAGCTTTCTTTGTAAATCTCATCAATCCTTTTCCTTTAATTCCATCTTTCTGGTAAACAGAGAGCTGAGGACATTTCTTTACTGCTGTCTGAGCTTGAAAACACAACAACTCACCCATTATTAATATATTATATTAGTAAGCACAGGCATGAATACACAAAGAGTGTTGTTCATCACAACTACCTTCATTTGCAAGTAATTTCTGATTCTCCATTGTTTACTAGGTCGATGTACCACCACGGAGATGATAATGATCCCTTTTAATCAAAGGAATGAAGCTAATGGAAATAATTAATGGCAACTACCAATGTATTAGCTATTTATTTAAGATACATAGGCATGTGTCTGGGGCTAGCAGATATATATTATCATAGGGAAACTGTGACTTTTTCCTCCCATCTGTTTTAAGCTCCATTAGGAAAACACACTAAACACAAGTTTATTTATGGGATCAAAAAATGCCATCATGACCCAGTCCTGGATAATAACTTCAGCCTGCTAGGATAAGAAAGCTTACTTGCTGCAAAAAAATAAACCCTGCCACAAACAGATAAACAGAAGACAAAAGAGGATCCAACAAAAATACAGTGAGTGAACAAAGCCAGCAGACCCAGGCAGCAAGACAGACAGAGGTAATTCCATTTAGCAATGACACAAAACTGCTTTCTGGAACCAAGTCTTAGGGTTTTTTCTCCAAACGATAAGTAAATATTGTCAGACTCTTCCTTGAAAGATGCTGCAGAGATCTTTCCAGAGATCAAACGGGCTCCTGGGTGAAATTATTTTCCAGATTACAGCGAGATATTACCAACTCTCTAGAAGACATCAACAACAAAATTTTATCAGCACATACTTTCCCTATTATTTTCTAACAGATATTAAAAAAAAAGGACCTGAGTTACTTGAGGAAAGAGAACTATAGCAAGCAGTAGGAAGTTAATAGGACTATTTATAAATCAGATGCAATGTCTCACTAAGTGCCTTGCTGAACAGACAACTGAATGATAAGCATCTTAGAGCAAGCTTCATGTTCTCAATTATTTTAACAAGTGTTATTCTCACACAGGCCCTGCTTAGCAAACTTATCGTAGGATTTAACTGCAAGATAAGAACAAGTTCAGATGCTGTAATATCACTGCAAATATAAGCGCTTTACAGCTAGCGATGGACTTGAGTGTACAGTTTATGTGCACTGCTCAACTGAAGCTTCACAACACTTAATTATACACTGCTGTACCCACCAAAGCAGTTACATCAAAAGTTATCTTTTTTGTCCCTCCTTATTTGACAAGTTACCTTTAACAGCTTATTTCTGGCATACATGCACCAAAACTATTTTGCCTTGACAAAAAACAAGATTAAAATCCCCATGTACGAACTGACATTGGCTCAAGCAGGTCAGCACATTCTCTTGAGACCTAGGTGCCTCCACTCATTTTTGTCACATAAATAAAATAGCCCAGTCATACAGCTACAGGCACATTTGGCAGAGTGATGACTTCACATGCGACATTCCCCACAGGTCTGATTAGCACAGCACCATTAGACTGAAGGAGCTGCTTGTGGAGATGACGGCGTGGCCAACAAGTAGAGCACAAGAAGCGCTCGTGACTGTTTCAGCAACTTTCTGCAAAACGGTTTTTAAGAGAAGCAGACAACAGGGCTGGAGAGCCTTTCTGACCTACGGAGCCACACACTAAAACCTTCACATGGACAAGAGCCACAGGCCAACAAACCCAAGGGAAGGCAGAGTACCAGTCATGGGCCACGAGTGGGAGACAAAAACTCCCTCTTGGTCCCGCCATTCCCCGGCAGGACCCCAGCAACCCAGCTGTGACAGCCCTGCTAACCCCGTGGTGCCAACTGGTTTACCAAGAGAGGCCAGTCGCCAGCTCTACGGACCTCCTCCGAGCTCAGGAGTCACACCTTCCCACCCCACCAACAGAAGGAAAAACCTTTTTTAACAACAGATCCTGCCTTTCAATTAGGCGATGCCAAATCAGTCAGATTTGAGTCCCCAAATAGAAACCAAGGAGATTCCTCATTTACATGAGGAAAGAAATGCAAAAATATGTAGTTAGAGAAGATTTACATACAGCTGGACACATTGAAGCATGGGCAGAGCATCAATTACAGAGATGGTAATTACCAGGAAATTTCTTCCATGAATTGCAAATCTTAATACTCCTGATAAGTCTCTTCTCAGCTTTTTATTCAGAAGAAACCAGTGTATATGCATTCTGCTACTCTTTAAAAAGAAAAAAACCTACACAGCCTCAAAACCTATTAAAAAAATTACAATTTATGCATGGTGGTTTATTTGTAATCCCAAACTGTAATCCAGGACATAAATTCATCATAAAGAACACATTTCCAAAAGTCATGAAGAAAATTAAAGAGCTCAAAACCCACATTCAATGCTACTGAGAAGTTCAAAGATACAGGGAAGAAATACAGAAATCTTACCAATAAGTGGATAACCGTAACACAGACCAGAGAAAACATGGCTTTTTTTTTTTTCTTGACTGCAAAATATGCAGGAGAGGTAGGAAACTAGGAATGTGAGCAAATGTTGAAAGGCAAACATGATGTAATCTACGACAGGGTTTTGAAATCACTGTTGAAAGTTGTGATGCCACCCTGGGGTCATCACACAGACCCTGCTCTAGAACACACCGTATGCATTGTGTACTTCTCAGCCCTCAAAAAGCACAGCAAAACAGAAGGGGTCAATAAAAGGAGATGAGATCAGAGACAGGAACTTTTGCATGTTGTGGGTAGAAGGAGGTTGGGATGAAAAGCACAGGCAGGAGGCAAGTAAGGCAAACTCACAGATAAACAAAAAAAAAAAGGGGGAGATGGGGGAAGGATTGAAAAATCAGACAATCTTGCTAAAGCTAACGGGATGGAGAAGGGCAATGATCAGAACAGAACATATTTCTATTGCAGGTCAAAGCTAGTTTTAACATTATACTAGCCATATGACCCCCTCCTCCCCCCCCCAAAAAAAAGACAAAATAACATTTTCCTTTTAAAATGCTATTTTCCAAAACCTGTTAAATATAAAATCTTAGGTACAAACACTTCCTTCATGAACACACACGCCAAAAGTTAATAATCTGGGGGGAGCGAGTCTGCTGCCTAACCCTAGTCTGTATCTCCAACAAAGCCAGGAGGTCTGTCTAGCCTTCACTTCTGGAGCTTCCTGAAGCTCACAAATATCCCAAGGACAAAGGCCATGCTGGCTTCCCATCACACACTTATCCAGCAACCCAGTAACAGAAGCGCAGCTCAGCTAACCTCAGCCACCAGGGACAGAAGGACACGGCGGTGTGCCCAGGACCTTGCTGCACACACCAGCTCCATCAGGCAGTAGCTTACCCTCAGCGAGCAACTACCTTCTCTTCAGCATACCACGCTTGGCAGAAAGCACAATCTCACAAACTACCATACTTTGCTTGAATAACCACTGCATATAAGCCAGTATTAATATACTTTTTTTTCCTAGAGCAACAAATACATTGACATCCATGTGAACCCATTTTGAGATAGTCCACCCAAAACCACAGACAAAAGAACAACTGATGTGCTCCCTTAAATTCACTTCTCCTACCCACACCCATGCATAACTTCACTGCTGTTGAACTGCAAATTTAAATTCAAAAATTAAAGAATGCAGTAAGGAGAAAAAGAAAAAAAAAAAAAAAGCCACCACACAACCAGATACGTGAAAATACAAGAGCAGTTGCTCAATTTAAGTTCAGGTTCTCGGGTAGTAACATAAAGCTTCAGTGTTTGGATTGCATAAACTTGCAATAAAAACAAATACTTGTCATAAAAATAACTCTTTAATATTTTTTAAAGAAATGTGACTTAAGGTCGAGAGCTTACTTTTCACAAAACATTCATTTCCAGTTAAATTTAACTTGGCAACATCCCTTTCACTTAAATATTCATTTTGCCAAGGGGAAACAAGTTCCTAGATGTAGAATTTACATCACTGCTTATATATGGAATTTTAAGTTATTTTTTTGTTTGTTTGCTTTAGCTTTGAAAGGCAGTATTGGCTTGTTTTTCTCACCAAAACAAACAGTGAGATCCCTCCTACTGTGTATTATTTTTTGTCACAGACTGGCTCTCTAGGACCACCTCAGTTACAGGAATCCTTCTCCTACCTAAACCCTCAAAAAAGTACACATATTCATCTGTAAAATTACAATTCCAGTTTCTTTCAGTGGCTGACGCAGAGAAGATAACTGTATATTGTCAATGCAGTACACGAGACACTTATCATGCCAAATGAATTATCCTAGAAGGAAGGAGGACATTTAGCTGCAGGAAGCACAACTTGAAAGCTTGAAATACAATTGCATTTCCAAACTTCTCATAACCTTACCACCTCGACTGATTGACTGAATAAAATGCATATGGATTTCTGCCAGGTAGGAACAGTCACAACAAAAAGCTTCGGGAACGGAGTACCACCGAGAGCTGCGCATCCATGGGGAGCATCGGGTGGGACTGACACATAGCTTATAGCAGAGGCACACACTGTCATTCCCTCGTGAAGCTGGATTTTATCTCTATGTTTAGTTTAACATCTGAACTTCAAATCTGCTACATATGACCGCATAGCAAGACACATCAAAACACAAATCAGAAGAAAGCTCCCGTATCTTCCTTTCAGAATCCCTTTCCAGGAACTGTTCGTTCCAAATGCAAATACATCTATCATTGATTACTATTTAATAGTCAAAACACTAGAATTTCGGATCATATATATGAACAACTATGTCAAAGGGTTATTTACATTCCCTATTTTAATAGGGATAGCGAATAGGGCAGGGAATTTCAAATTAAAGATCATTCTCAACAGCCTTTACTGAGTTTGAGGATCCAATGAATTTAAGATCCTGTCTATAGCTGTAGTTGAAACTGTGTTAGCAACGAGAAATAAAATTCTTTCTAATAAGATCTGAAACTGTAGGTTTTTTCCTAAGTACAAACACAACAGAATAATGCACTGAATGGTTCGGCAAAACACTCTGCAATAACTGGACTTACCATTATGAATTTTATCGCTGTTTATTTCAGTCATATAGTTTCATAAACTTAATTAATAAAACCAAAACGAGTCCTTTGAAGTCCTCCACAATGAAAAGAAAACAAAACAAACAAGTATCAGGACAGATTATAAAGGTCCTGATTCATAGCAGCTGTGATATTATCTCCTGGACAGTCAGGAGACTGCAATCCTGTAATAAGCAAACCAACCGTCTAGAAATAAAAATTTCTATTAGGGTCGTCTGCATGTTCTTGATCATAACTTTTTTCTTTTTCTAATCTGTATTTTGCACGAGTTGTTTTAACAGTGTTCTTAAAGGAGAAGAAACTGCAGGGGACACACCAAATTAGTAGAGACTACACCTTACTGAATGTAAACTGTACATATGCCTATAACATACAGACTTTTTTAAAGCTAGGAAAACAGATGAGATCTAAAACTTGGAACATCGGCCTAGGAATCAAGAGGTCTAATTAATTTCAAATGCTGAAAGACGTTCTTCAAGGTCTGTAGATCACTTGCATCATTTTACAGAAAAACACAGCTCACAAAGTACTTCAGAGATGTAGTTATTGCTTGTAAAGCTCACTGACCACAGCCTGAAATTCCTTTTAGCCAAAGCAAGGAAGCATGTCCTGCCTTGCTCAGAACCAGCTACAATTCCCTAACTTTGGATCTTCAACTCATGCAATCTCCTTCTTTAGGAAGGTCAGAAAAGAGGAAAAAGAAACCACAGTATTTTTAAGTGTAAAAAGAAACTATTGATAAATACTAAAAAAAACCAAAACAAAACAAAAAAAAAACCAAACAAAAAACCAAACAAAAGCCACCAAACTGCAAGCACAGAAGCATAACTACTGCCACTCATTTTCACATACGCAACCTCACATATACTCACAATTCCTAAATCAACCCCTCCTTAGGGAGTTCCCAGAACAGCCAGAAAGTGTAGGATAGCATTTCAAAACATCTTTGCTGATCAAGTATAGCTTCTTTCTTATGCAGGATTATTTTCAATGTCTGGAATCAATGCATTCTTTTCAGGAACAAAGATGGTAACAAGTTTCTTGATCAGCTGGAAGCATTCAGTAAGATGTCCTAACACAAATAACAACTCAGCAACAGAAAGGTACCATTTTGCAGAATACTAATATGCTGGGATAAACTGCATACCAGTAATCTGCTAATTTTGCCCAAAATCTAGAAAGGATCCCTGCACCACCAGTCTGGCATCTTCATATAGTAACAATACACCTTATCATGACATTCTGGGTAGCCTGGCTTTATAAAAATCTGGGGCAGTTACTAATTCCTTAGTATCCTCTGCAACAGTTTTGTCTCCTTACAATCCAACTTTTGGATTCTGGGATAACTCATCAATTCTCACTCTTAATGAAATAGCAATACAGCAAAGAAAAGCAGCTTTTAAAATTTCAACACGGTCTCATCTTGGTTTCAGTACTGTTGAAAGTAAATCTTTCCACCTCCCACCTGATATCTTCTGGATCTCAGCCAGAGGGGTGTAAGAATCATTTTGCAGAAAAAGAAACAAGCAAGCAAAGAGCCTGAGATAACTTCTTTTTTACTGAAGCTGGGTGTTTTTTTATTGTTGTTGTGGGTTTTTTTAAAGAAAATTATTAAAAAGTAGTTGAAGGCCGACCGTTCTTCTTACAAAGAGAGAAGGATATCACACAGATACCAGTGCAGACACTCTTCCCCTCAAAGAGGCAGAGTGGAGGAGAGCGTGGGAAATGTTATATGAGGTAGATGACAATTCACTTTTAATTTTAGGATTAGCTCTGCTCCTTAAACTTGTATTAGCATTCAAATATTACAGTTTTCTGCAACATTTTTACAGCAACAGAGACAGTAATAAAGTGACAAAAACATTGCTTTTAGTGATATATTTTGTGCAAACCATCATAAGCCACAGGACAAGAGCACAACTTTTGCAGGACAAGCTGCATCTATGGTGGCACAGCAATGGTATTTCAGTAAAATGGCTGTAACGCTAGCCTGACTTAACAGAAATACAATTGTTTTGGAAAGAAATTGAGTTTTCTTTCTTTTCATTTACAGCAGTTAATGGAAAACGTACATTCTTGCTGGTCTGAGAAACTTGTCTTAGCTGAATGACAGTTTAGGGTCTAACAAACCCTTTACAGTTTGCAAGCACAAAACGTTACATGAGGGATGAGAAAGGAAACAAACAAATAAAAACAAAGAGAGGGGGAAAAAAATTATTTCATGCAAATTCTTCAGCCAGCTTTCACTAGTAATTTCCCATTAATGCCAATCACGGCTCCTTGGCCAGCTTCTATACTAGCTACGGACAAGTCTTAAGGAAAATGCTCCTGCTTCCAAATTCCTTCTCCACCCAGTTCAGGCCAATGAGCACTCTAAATTTAAGCTAGTCCTCCCAGAAGAAGGTCAGGAGCTGCTGATGCTCAAACTGAACTGCCTGGGGGGACGGGTTATGATGATATATGGGGTCTACACAGTTGGCAACAAATGTAGTTTAAGTTGAAGTTAAGAAAACCACCTCTGAATTTTAGTCAACTTCGGCAAAAAGTTTCAGCATGGGAAACATGAAAATCCCAACAGTACATTTCAGCAATTCTGGAATATTGGCTTCTAAAGTTGGACTGTAAAGAGACAACACTATTACAGAAGAGGTAACTACTCCAGTGAAGGCACCACCTAAGCATACTGCTGGGAGTATTCTAGCTAAATGAAAAATTGCTAAATTTAAAAAGTTTATTAACTTTCGCTAGCTCTTCACATATGTTTCAGAGATGTACGGCACATATATTTAATATTCTGCAGGAATATAAAAAGATCACTCCATATGTCAGAATGCACATAGAAAAATAGATTTTAAAAGCTCTAGTTATCCAAGCTCAAAGGAAAAGACGCAAAAGCAATGATGTCGATTCATTTCTACACAGAAAGCTCGGAGAAAGGCTATGCATCGTTCATGTTTTCAGTGTGTAAAGTGTATTTCATATTCGTGCAAAGATATTAAACAAGGAAGACATTTAGACTCTGCCTGCTGTGCAGCTGGCTGGCAGGACAAGGACGGCTCTGAGGCAGCGCTCGGCTCTGCTCAGTTATTCCCCTTCCAGCCTCGTGGTACGTTACAGAGAGCAGCGAGAAAAAGGCACTGGCAGTGTCAGAGGGTCGGTATATGTGCGCAGCAAACAGCAGCTCGCGTGTCTCAGAAAAGGGCATCCCACCGCGGGGATGTCAGGCTTCAGGACTGCTCTTTGTGGGGTCCGACCTTGAGCAAGGCCTGAAGACGCAGCAAACATGCCCTCGAAGTCTGAAAAACCTTCAGTAAGCACAGAAAATCAGGTAAAATAGCTATGACCACACAGCGGAGAGGCGGTCATTCCCTTCAAATACATTATTCTTACAACATGTAAAATCTAAGGAAACAAAAATACCTCAAAATACAGTAGTCCTTCCATTTTCAGAAACCTATACTTTTAAGTCTTGTCATTCTGCTTCAAGTACCACTTTACCCAGCCAAGGCTGTTGATCTTGTGCAACTCACTTTCAAAGAAAATTTTAATCACATAGCAGTGCGCTAATAAAATTTGTCGGAAGTTCAAATACGATCAGTCTTAGGCATGTGTGCATCCCAAAGCTTCTACAGCTAAATGTGAAAATACTGACTTCACGAAGGGTGTAAATTTACTGATTTGATGTGAATAATGTGAAAGGGAGCTTGTAGGAAGGCTTTGTACAACATGATGGTGCCTCTTTGAGAAGCAGAGCCCAGCACAGACTAAACAGAGGAAGCCGACAGCAGAGGAACAAAAAGCAGGCAGTGAGTATGCATCCCCAGCAGCCTGCAGCGCGGGACTAAGTTCAGCCATGTAGGCCACAGCAGGCTCTATTCTTAGTTTTTTGATGCAGAAGATTGCAGTGGTGCCTTGATACATGACCTCTGACAAATGCTTAGGTAGGTAATGCAAATAACGGTACTGAAAAGCTTATAGATCACCTCTGTGCAGGAATTCTGGCTAAGGGAACAAGGAAATTTTTTAAAGGGAATTTCCATAAACCGAACAGACTTTTTGTTTTCTTTTTTTCTTTTTTCTTTTAGAAAAGAGCTATCCTTTTCCAATCCAGGTGTTAGCAGGAATGTCTGTGTGCAACATCTTAGATCTTTAATTTGCTTCTCATGTGCTTATATCTTGACTTTTGTGAATGTAGGTCAGTTCCTTCACAACGTGCAACCCATCATGCCCTGACTCTTGAAAGCACCAGTATTCCCTTTCAGCAAAATTTCATCAGGTTTATGGGGCACGCATCTTAAAACTTTTCTGTATTTTGCTAAAATCTTGTAATTCTTATGAAACCCAGTAGACAGAGATACACAAATACTAACTAACCTCATTTCAGAGACTCCCATATGCCAGTTTCAAGGAAGTGGAGGAAAAAAAAAATGTAAATGAACAAATAAACGGTTTTTTAAAAAGCAGTTCGTTCTTAGGAGCCTGTGCATTATGCAGCAAAAAATTAACATGATTGGCCCATTATGAAAAGGGCTGAAGAGGTTTATCAGTGATGCACAGTCACACAGGATGACATTATCTGAGCTAGCGATGAAAAGTGACCTAGTGGCATTAGCAGGAGTTTACAAGGACGGGAGCGGGGAGGGGAAATCAGATTTTTTGGGGGGGAACAGAGAGGGAAGAATGAGACAGGGGAGGGCCTAATCATTAATAACTGTCTTTCCTTCAAATAAGCCAAATAATTCTCCATCTAGTCTCGGTTTAAAAAACAGCCTTTTGGCGAATTTCATTACAGGGTATCAGCTTTGCTTCATGCCATCATATAAGATATCCCTTTTGTCCCACTCCCAGCAGCTCCATACTTGGAAAGCTTACTACAGAAATCACACTTCAAGCAGAGAAGATGCATTTGATGAGCACATCGGCACATGCTGCTTTTTCACGAGTTAAACCACCAGCGGCTCTGGCTGCGTGACCGGCTGACGTGAAGAATAAGTGGAATCTAGCCGACGGCCAGTCCAGCGAGCCAGCACTTAAACCCTGCGTACACCCAGATGCTCACACAGACAGAAGTTTATACCCAAATGAGATAGAGCATCTGATACATTAAGGTTTATATCACTTTTACTTATTGCTGTCATTAACAGTGCTGTAAAAAAAAGTCTTGATGGCAAGCATACAGAGCTAGGAATCTGCAAGTCTTGAATCCGCTGCCATACTTCTCTTAAAGTAAATTTTTAAATGCGAAGCCCTGACAAATGTTGAAGCTCCCCCTTAGCAATAAATCATCAAAAACAGACGGTAACCTCTCTACGTTACAATTATCCTCTTGCTCTTTCTCCAGAAAAAAACAAAAAGAAGTAAAAATCTGTTAGGTGTTCTTCATTATCATGAGTCTGTACAAACGTGGTGACCACAGTGACTGCACAATATGCAAAGAAGCAATTATTTTGCGTATGTGTCGATTTTTGTAGAAGTCGTTACCTTCTTAGAAATTTTGTGAGGGAAAAAAGAAAAAGGAAGAAAGTGAAGTTAACCACCATCATTCTCCAGAATAATTCATTTGATAAATTCCTCCTCCTCAAATCTCTTTTAAAATTCCCTTTACTTTTAGATACCACTTCAGAAACACTTGTGAAATGTTACAGAAATTGAGATTTTCTGACAAGGTACCAGTGACGTAGAGGTAAAATCTTGCTACAAAAGCCATTCCTACTGAAGTAGAATTCCTACAAGCATTTTTTGAAAATCTGCTACTGGAGTGGGTATTGTACTTGAATTATTAGAGACAACTCAAAAGCATGATCTTGAAGGCAGATTTGACAAATATTTCCTTAGAAAGTATCTAAGACTGGCAGACTTCAAACAGTTCCTCTAGGACTAAAACTTCCAGTTAAATCACTCTTCAAGTTTTGACAACCCTTTTGCTCTCTCCTTCTCATACCACCAGAAACGGGGCCGGCAACAGGCCCCACTCTCCTCTTTTGAAAGCTTAAACAGGCCACAGCTGATTTGAAGGTTCTAAAAGTTCTTGGTTTTTTCAGGCAGCTTTACCCACCTCAAAAAATAAAATGTTTCATGGATTTCCATGGACACGAGCATGAAGGCAACTGCCACGTGAAACATACTAACTCAGACACTGCATGTCATGACTTGTGACTGCCCCCAAAAGCACCACTCTTAAGGTAAACCCTTGCTGGGGACACAAATTTGCAGTTTGAGAGGCCGACTGTCACCGCCAGATGTACGGAGATGGATGGAAGGGCTCTCACTTGAAGAACAGAAAGAAACATAAATTTGAAGTGCCAAAATAAGTTTCCTTTCAGCACATCAGTCTTTGTCATCACTTATTTTTCAAAAAAAGAGGTACATTTGGCAACACTATCCAATTTGAGAAACACTTGGAAATACTTTATGACTTGCAGGAACACTAAGGAATCAACATCCAACGTTTTCTCTCCATGACACAGATAACTAGGCTGTTGTTCTTTCATTGTAAAGAACATAATTGTAAAATTACAAAAATACCATTAGAGTTCTATACTGTGAAGGTTTTTTCCTACCCCAGCTCCTTATCTGTAAACATTTGTATGTTATAGAACTTCAAACAATCCAACGACAAAAACATTATAGCTAGTCTAATAGGAAATAAAATTTCAGGAACCCAGTATCATCTCACTACATCCAGTAATCACTCTGGCACCTTGACCTAAAGGTCTTCAGTGAACATGACTCCAGGGTAACAGACCTGCAAAGCACGCTTCAAAAAGCTCTTTTACCCAAAGTATTTCCAGCTGTTTTGTGTGTACGGATATTTATTGTCCATCAGTCTCCTCAGTGAAAACTTATTTCTCAGATTCTATCCATAAAGAGGGGCAAAACACAAAAAGGAAACCCAAAATTATTTGCTCTTTTTCAGAATGAAAGGCAGCTTGCCCATTTGAAAACGCGACATTGCATCAACAACAGTCTCAGATCAAAACCAGCAAAATTTAAAAACAAATAATACAAAAGGAATTTTCTAACAACAGGTTACGATTCCAGGCTTGCAACATGCCGAAGTTGAAAGAGGAAGAGACAGAACACACATGTGCCTTGATCCAACAAATGAAACAACCAACCAAGACAGGTTTTGGGGTTTGTTTTTTTTTTTGCAAATAACTATGAAGATGCAGGGAGTTATCTGCATTACATGCACACTTTAACAAGCGCACATGCACTTACTACGTCCACCTATGCCCTTCTTCCCATCCAGAAAAAAACAGAACACATCAAAAGCAAGGCACAAGAGCCGCACATCTCTGACCAAAAACTTCCCTGCAGACTGTGCTGGTACGGATGGAGAAATCCGTACCATCAGAGCGAGCTGCGTGCTGCTCCGCTGGACAAGGCTGCTGGTGGAAGAATTAATCATTCATAGATCAACAATTGGTTCTTTCATCTCCCTGGCTTTCTCAGACCAGACCATTAAGTATTTTTTTCCACCTACTGATCCTGTTACACTCCAATTTTTCAGCTGCGTGTAGCAAAGACATATGAATAACATTCGTATTTCCAGAATGTATCTAATTAAAAGAAATAATCTCAACCAGAGAGGGAACCCATCTGCTTCCATGGGCTTCATAACTTTGCCAGTGTCCAGAACTGCCTTAACAGAAAACTCTGTAGTAAAAACCACAATCGAATATGCCATGAAAAAAATGTGGAAGGCAAATTGAAGTGCACCAAAGTCTCTCTTTCTGGCTTTCTACCAAAGGCAGTCCATGGAAACTAATCCATGAGATAACTGACCTTTCACCAAGCGAAGTTTTAGGACTAAATGCCTCTGCTACTCAAAAACTAAATTACGTGTATACATTAAACCGCATCTTTAAAATTAAGCTGCGCTCCCGTTATCCCAACCAGCAGCACTTTCAGTCATTACTGAACCAACGGGAATACGGCTTTTTTGGCTACCGCTGCAGTGAAGGACAGGGAGAGGGAAAGGAGGGATTCGGGAGCCGCTCCGTGACAGCAGCAGGGGAAGGAGAAGCGGCTGGAAGAGGAGGCTGTCAGGGGAAACACTGTTAAACGGCCGCTACCGCCGCCCGGGTTGGTCCTTCCCGCGGGCAGCCCCGCTGCGGCCCGGCAGCGCCCCCGCCTCGCTACGGCGGGGGCTGCGCGACACGGGGGTCCCTGCCCGGGGCCACAGCCCGGCCCGGGCACCCCCCCGAGACCCCCGGGCCCGGCGGGGCGGGCGAGCGCGGGTAACGC
>VXBO01010024.1:358161-518014 GCA_013400135.1 Rhinoptilus africanus
TGCTCTGGCCCTGGTGATGATGATGGTCGTGGTGATGATGGCCCTGGTGATGCTCTGGCCCAGGTGGTGATGGCCCTTGGGGTGATGCTCTGTCCCTGGTGGTGATGAATGCCCTGGTGATGATGGCCCTGGTGATGCTCTGGCCGTGGTGATGATGATGGTCATGGTGATGATGGCCCTGGTGGTGCTCTGGCCCTGGTGGTGATGATGGCCCTGGTGGTGATGGCCCTTGTGGTGATGGCCCTTGTGGTGATGGCCCTGGTGATGCTCGGGCACAGTGGGCAGCCAAGCCTTGGGAAACTCCCGCGTTCATTCCCAGAGCATGTCATCCCTGTGGAAACCCAGCGTGGCAGCCACCATCTTCTCCATTTGGCCTCTGATGGAGGCCCCAAGGGCACAGTGGCCAGACCCCCAGCAGACACACCACCGGCCCCAGGGCTGGGAAGTCTGTGTGAAACTTCCAGCAGGACATTTTCACCCATGTTTCTTAGCTTTTTCAAGAATGCACAAATTCTTTGAGAACTTGATAAGAATTCCTTTAGACTGACGGTGTCAAAGATCACTTCCAAGAAGGAAGCACGTGTGCAACATACTATATACTGCTTTCCCTCTGTTTGGAGCTTTCCCAGTCAAAATCCACTTTTTCAGTATCCATGTAATGCCAAAGATGGGAGTTGTGCATGGTTTTGGGTTTGGGGTTTTTTTGTTTTTAAAATCTCTGTAATCTAAGCAAATCTCATGACTGCTGGAGGTCTGAGTCACGGTAGTTGAATGGCAACACTGATAATTTGATAACAGAAAAACACATTTATGGACTTACAAAAAATTCTTTGACTTACAACCCCGTGTCCAGGGAACCATTACTTGTTACTCTACCAGGCATCTTATAATATCTGATGTTTTCATAAGATCTGCTCAAGTCAGATGATTACATGAAAGACTTCCAAGTTTTTGTCCTACTTTTTTTTTTTTTCAGGTCACGCATTTTAAAGAAAAATTAATTTTTAATTTTCAACTATCTTTGAATGTTTATTTGATGCAAACGTACCCTACCAAGCTACAAAGAACAAGAAAGAAAAAGAATGGGCCTTTTTAAAACCTGTTTTGAGGATGTTTTCTGTAACTGATTTTGTGATACCCTCCCCCCAAGCATGGACGGACAGCAGTTTGTGAGTTACATTATCACCTTGTGTTTGAGTAACTCGGGAGGAATAAGAATGGGTTTAGTGTCTCTTGTGTATTCGTGTCTTCAGTAGCTTGCATCCAAACAGAAGGAAATATTTGCTGGTGGTCTGGATTAGAAATGTTACCGTGTAGGATGTCCTGCTACCCAGTGCTTCCCACCACCGTGTAGGTTGTTTCTTGCTGGGGGCACCTCAGCTCCTCCTTCCAGCACACCCTGCTGCCAGCGGAGCCTCCGGGTCCTCTCCTCACACCAGGCCTGTCTTAAATCTGATTAAATCTTAAACGGGCATAAGCAGTGATCAGAAAGTTTCAAACACAAATTTGTAAGAATCGTATCGTTTTAGTATATATACAACAGAACAACAAAGTGTTAATGAGATGCCTTGCTTATCTCACGGGAGGACCCCAACAGAGCTAGAGAGACCTCTGACGAAGGATTTATCTGTTTGCTGCCTGCCATGGCTCCCTGCCCTGCCCTGATAAATCCTGCCTTCCTGTAAGAATCAGGGACACTTACCCATGTATGGCCTTTTTGACCTGTAGTGTCCCAGCATGACCACTCCTGGGGCACTGGTGCCATTGTCTCTTAACTCCACGCTTGGGTAACTGGGGAGCCATTGTGTCACCTTGCCTTGCTGGACCAATCCTATTACAATTTTTAGGCATACAGCAAACATCTCATAACCCCTAATTATTTAGAAACTTTTTAACAGCTCTAAATCTATTGTAGCAAATCCTTAGTCAAATCTTGCAATTTAGACATACACCACAATTTTCATAAGCTTTGAAACCAAAAAAAAAGCAACAACATAATGATGGAGATGGGTTAATTGCAAAATCTGCTTCTCTAAGGAGATAAGCAGAGCTTAAAAGGACATGCTTTCTTCATTAAAAAGGGATGTTTCAAACTTTGGTCTATAGTTTTGGTCTATAGTTTAAATGTTTTTAAATATAAAGTATTTAAAACTTGTCATCATCAGTTGTGACCGTGTAATCACCGTGTAGCTACCTATTTTACCTGCAGACTTTTCTTCTGAATTTTTCATGTTCCTTTATTCCTCCTCCTTTCACCCCAAGAGCTTGCTGAAGTACATTATAATGACAAAGGTGCGACAATACATATTTAAAGATGAAGTCAAAGAAAAGGAACGCTGCTCTACAGTAATGGTCTCCTGCTGGTATCTAAGAGCTGAGAAAAGTACATCGGTGAAATATATGTCAGGAAAGCCTATTTGGTTGTCAGTTATGATTACTTTATTTCAGCTATATCAAGTGTATGGTGCAAATGTAACTGTATTATTTGATAAATATTGGTACAGTAAAGCAAGAACAGTTCGCTCTTCCTTACTGACGTGTTTAGATGTCATGTATGTCACAAGAAGATCTTTTATGTCTTTCTTTGATTAGAGACCATTCTGTTCTTGAGGTTTAAGATTATGTATTTTAATGGTTTTGCCCTCCTGAGCAGCATCATGCATCAGCTGAAGAACACCATAAAGCTCCTTAAACTAAGGCCAGGCCTTTCAAGGTTGACCAGCGCTGAGGTACCTCTGTTTACAAAGGGCTTATTCCTGCACAAAGTTATTTTAAAATCTGCAGCATCTCCACCATACAGAAAACAATGAATTTTAAGAGGTTAAATATTAATGATGTGATGTGACCCATTAAATTTTTGTGCTTGAAATCTTCTCGGAACGTTGTCGAAAAATGTGTTTCAAACCAGCGGATGTAGGTCACTGCTTTGCTTAGAGAAGATTTTTATCTATTTTAAGTAGATAGAAGTGATAAATATTATTTAATCCAAAACTACATTCTGCTTGCAAACCGAACGATATGGGAAGCACAGTTTACAAACAAATAAAAAGCCTTAAGATAAATGACTGGTGACAACCAGATCTTTTGATTCTGCTCGTCTTTGAAATAGTCTGAGAAATTTGTGTCACGCAGCACCTTCCCCACACCGACATCTAATCTTTAATAAGAGTCCTACAAGCACCTGGGGCGTACACTCACTCTAAAATGGCATATCGTGAAATTTATCACAGAGCCAGTCATTGTATGGAGTTTAAGCAAAAGCTTAAAATGAAGATTCCTGTGTAAAAAATGATCAGTCTGGTCAACTGAGTCATACTCTGAGCTCTGTTGATTGTAATGATTTCTTTTGAGTATAGTATTAATGTCCAAAGCAACTAAAACCATAGTGATGAATGCACCTGAGGAATATTGATTATTATCCCTCTGATAATTCAATTTATTATCACTTATGTTTATTGTTACATGCCTAAATTCAACAGCAGTAAAAGACTTTCTTCCTCAAGGCAAGTTCAGGACACATCATCCTTGATTCTGGCCCAACCCGCATGGCAAAGCCTTTCACTGTGCTCCTCAAGATGCCTTCGTGGGTCATGTCTTTGATTCCCACCCCTATGGATCTGGAGGGACTACTCCTGTGGCAGATTTCCCCTTTGCTTGAGGGATTGATTCTTCTAGGATTAAGGCAGTCTTCTCTTTCTTGGAGGGAGAAATCCAGGGCTTGCTAAAAACCGCCCTTTCAGCCTTGTCACAAGTCGCCTGAAGCCCTTTCTCTGCCTACCCCAACCGCTGCGCTGTCAGAGACAGCTGGGGGGTTCTGTGGTACGTTTGGGGCTTTGCAGATAGATGCAGCTACTGTTCCCAGGAAAGACATTGAGACCTAACCAGAAGTGCGTAAGAGGTGGCAGTTACTGCTTAGTGTCACCTAGCTTAAAAACATGCCAACGGTACCAGTGAAGTTAGCCCTTTGGTGAGGGGCACTCCTGTTTCTCAGAAAGAAAATATCATATTTGTATCAGGCAGAAACATGTAAAGAGTAAATCAAGATTTCTTTTGAAGATAAAAGGAGAAATGTGGGCTACCTACTTCATGTATTTGACTTTGGTGCATAAATTAGGATATTAATCTTGTGCTAGCCAGTGGAGAGATACTATTCGGCAACGATTCAGAGCACAAAGTCAAGGTCCTGCTGTGAAGTGCACGGCAGCTAGAGGTTCCTATCTGTTTTCATTTACTATAGAGGAGGAAATAGGCAATTCAAGAATGAAAGCGATACATTGGAGAGCAGGCTAGACCACTTCCCTAAATGTAAGGGTTTATTTATTTATTTATTTGCTTTAATTATTGCCATATTATTCACCAGTTTGAATCACTGCAGAAAGAGGCAGTTTCCCCTCAACTAGGGAAAAATTGTTCATTGTTTTAGGTGAAACACTTCAAGAACAACTATACTGGAATATTTATATGTATATATATATGTATATATATATAACCGTTCATAATTCTTTTTTATTCCTTCAGGGATGGAACAAGATAAGATCTGCACTTGGAAGCAGGCAGCAACCCACGCGCTGTATGTCTGAGGGAAGGTCACCCGTGGAGCACGGGTCTGCAGGGAGAATGGGGAGGAAGGAGTCAGCCGAGCAAGTACCCCGGCTGCTCTTGCGTTGTGGAGGGCGGCACGGGCAATGGCATTGAACCAGCTGGGTGCAATTGGATTGGATTAGCTGTGGCACAGTTTCACATTCTCGTAATCCATGTAAGTGGAGTAACTATACTGGAAACCTACTGGGGAAAACCAGCATTGCCCCTGATGCTACTATCAGAGGCAGAGCACAATCCCATACAGTCTCTCTCGGTGTTTTTCCCTCTTCATTGTCTCCCTGTTCGTTTTTTTGTGCCAGTGCGTGTCTTCCCATATCAGGATTGGCTGCCTTTTCTTGGTCTGAGATCTTGGCACGTAAAGAGCAATAATTACCCAATAGTAAGGCTTGATGACTACAAGCAAGGGNTCCTGCTGTGAAGTGCACGGCAGCTAGAGGTTCCTATCTGTTTTCATTTACTATAGAGGAGGAAATAGGCAATTCAAGAATGAAAGCGATACATTGGAGAGCAGGCTAGACCACTTCCCTAAATGTAAGGGTTTATTTATTTATTTATTTGCTTTAATTATTGCCATATTATTCACCAGTTTGAATCACTGCAGAAAGAGGCAGTTTCCCCTCAACTAGGGAAAAATTGTTCATTGTTTTAGGTGAAACACTTCAAGAACAACTATACTGGAATATTTATATGTATATATATATGTATATATATATAACCGTTCATAATTCTTTTTTATTCCTTCAGGGATGGAACAAGATAAGATCTGCACTTGGAAGCAGGCAGCAACCCACGCGCTGTATGTCTGAGGGAAGGTCACCCGTGGAGCACGGGTCTGCAGGGAGAATGGGGAGGAAGGAGTCAGCCGAGCAAGTACCCCGGCTGCTCTTGCGTTGTGGAGGGCGGCACGGGCAATGGCATTGAACCAGCTGGGTGCAATTGGATTGGATTAGCTGTGGCACAGTTTCACATTCTCGTAATCCATGTAAGTGGAGTAACTATACTGGAAACCTACTGGGGAAAACCAGCATTGCCCCTGATGCTACTATCAGAGGCAGAGCACAATCCCATACAGTCTCTCTCGGTGTTTTTCCCTCTTCATTGTCTCCCTGTTCGTTTTTTTGTGCCAGTGCGTGTCTTCCCATATCAGGATTGGCTGCCTTTTCTTGGTCTGAGATCTTGGCACGTAAAGAGCAATAATTACCCAATAGTAAGGCTTGATGACTACAAGCAAGGGTGAGAGTGCCCCCTCCTGAACAATGAAAGCCCTTGTAGAGAAAAGCCTAACTAAACAAAACATAATAATGTGTAAAACCAGGAGGTGCTGACACAAAGCACTTTGCCAGCTAGAGAGCCTATATGGAGTATGAATAAGGGCCTACTGTGTTTTAGTCCTTTCTGCTTGTGAAAGATCCTATTCTATAAACAAATATCTGTTAATCTGTTCTGATTTCATACAAGTCTAAGCAAGTATAACTTTAGTTTCAATGAAGCTCCTCCTAATTTACAGTAAGAATGAGACCTGAACCAGGCGCAGAACTTTGGGATAGCATGTTGGGACAGAACTGTTTTCTCTCCAATTCATCTTAAGAAAATAAAAAAATAACCCACAACCCACTTTTACCCAACACTCAATACCTGGCAATTTTGAATATCAGTTGTGGCAGCTCGCAGTTAGAAACATTTATGTGTCGTATGAGCTTACAAGTTCCTGTATCAGAAATATAGCTCACCAGAAAAGCCCGTGTCCGTACATACATGCGCTCAGGCTGAGTCCTCTGTATGAAGAGCAGCATCGTGGAAGTTTTTTACTTTAGCCTACAGTTCCCCAGAACACCAGCCTTTTTAACTGGAGTAAGAGAGGGCTGTGTTTGAAAAGCAGATTTGAAGAAAAGTTAAAGGTTTCAGAGACAGTGAATCAAGCTAAATATGGCAAACTATACAGACTTACCTCGAAAACTGTTCCTATGAAGCACGTTCTCAAACTTGAGTAAAGTTATGCTAAGCATTAATACCTATATTGAGTGAAAACAGACCTTCCCTGGTTAATTTTCAAATCAAGAGGTGAAATGAAACAGTGAGAAAATTCCCAGTATGAAAATTAAAACTCTTGAAGTATCCAAGTTTTCAACAGAGAAGTGTCCAGGCATGAACCTTGTTGATTTTTAGCAAGGTACTACAATTGTAAATACCTGTAGGAACTCCTTTAGTATTGCAGAGGCGCCAAAAATCACCCCTCTCAAGACGAACCCCCTAACTTTCTGTGTATGTGCCTGGAAAGTACAGAAAATGGAAATACAGATCTCAGAGGTAAAGAACCACAAATCAATTAATGCACTTAACAAATAAACAGCAGATATATAATTTTGAGTGCATAGTTCTTAAAGACTTTGTTCAGCTTCTGCAGGTCCTGCATGGGGCAGTACCCTTTCCTTTGAAAAATGCTGTAAGACTGCAAACTATGTGCCTAAACGGGCTGAAAGTTTTCCTTTATTTTCTATTTGAACGGTGAATTCTGTCCACTCTCAATGGGCATCGGTATCAACGTCCTTTGAGCAGAAAGGCGGGCCTACAAAAGTAATAAAAACATTTAGCTCTATATGTTTTCCAAAGTCCTTTCCCTCTCAGTGAAAAAGTACCTAGGACATAAGCAAGCCTGCAGAATTCAAACCAAACATTTAAAAATTTCCCCTCAAGTATAGCGAAAGCTGGCATGATTGTTAGAATCAGTTTCCATTACTTTCACAAAAAAGGAAGACTTTCTCCTTTAACCAGGTGAAGCTCGCTTTCTTTTACTTCCGCTGCTACCAGCAAGCCTTCAGTCAGACCCATCCCAAGTGACCAGAAGGGAAAGCTTGAACTCTTTCTGCTTATCCATTTACTACATTTTAAACTACGTAGTCAGGGAGACAGCAGCACTGCTGGCTTTGAGAATAACCACCCACTGATTTGCACACAGTCAAGGAACCCTAATTCAGTTTTCCGCTCCACTGCAGGCTGTGTGCAAGACTTCCGAAAATCCCCTCATCCCTGTTTCTCACATCCCTTTCAGTGAAATGGGAATAATATAATCTTGCTGCATCAAAGGGTATTTTTAAGACTAAAATATTTAAAATGGCAAGTTGTTAACGTATTATAGGAAAGGAGACCAAATAAAATGGCTAGATTACTCTTAATCATAGTTATTCCATCCCATCATGGTGCTTCTGATGTGCAGGGTAACATTGCTTGATGCAGGCCCTGCCTGTACCTGTCATTAAATGTGAAATAAATCCCTGTATGTTGTAACGCGTTCTGCCACTTGTGTGGCTTATTAACTTTGCTGTCATCATCACTCAACAAGCAGATACATCAGTTGATAGAAGAAACGCCAACGTGAGAATAGTGAGTTCAGAGGTTAAAAAAGTCATCTTTTCTCTATAAATAGAGTTGGTGTAAATCACCAGAGTCTGCAAAATGGGCCTGGGAAAATTAGTCACTGACCTACAAACACTTCCCGCTGGATGTCTACGAATCCATTTCACACAGTTAAAACTGACGATAACTAAAGCAGATAAAGAAGCAGGCCCGTATGGTAAAATAAAGAACAGAGTGTCCTAGTGAACATGAAAATAAAACCAAGTACAAGTAATAAAAATATATTAATACTACTGTGCAATTATTCTAAATAATTAAAGGACAAAATGACCCATTTAAAGTTGGGGGTTTTTTATAAAAATAAAAATAAGGGAATACTTTTTAAACTCTTAATGAGGAAATGGTTCTGTATTTTCTCTATCCTGCAGTCCTTGGGGCAGCTCTGGAATTTTAGCACTGACCAGCCAGGAGGCCTTGCCATCTGCCATTGCATCCAGCAACGCGTGGTTAAACAGGGAACTCAGCACAGCAATTTCCACAGAAAACTGCTGACCAACACTGGGAAGAATCTAGTCAATTTGAATTACACTTCAAATTAAAGAGAATATAATTAATGAAGACACTTTTATCTCAAATAAGTATCTAGCTTGCTGGTTTTTCCTTCTAAGTTCCTTCTCTGCTGGAACTCTTCATCCAACACTTTACTAAACTGTCCTCTGCTGATAGACCTCTCTTACTCACAAAATACCCCTTGGGAGTGCTACAGGAAATAAAATATGTGCATTAGAGCAGGTATTTTCTTAGGCCCAGTTCACTGCATCGCCGGGTTTATTGTAGCATCATTTTGTTGCGCTCATGAGTGTGATACTTAAAAAAAAAAAAAAAACCACCTGACCAAATTGATGAGCGTCCCCTTATTTTAAAGCTAATTAACTGGAAAGGATTTAGAGACACCAGATTTTTACATTCCATGAACTTTGAACTGTCACATATTTTGACAATTTACCAAGTTCTAATAAATACCACGAAAGTGTATTACAACACATGACTATAAATTGCAGCCCTCCTGGATATGCTTGGCTCCAAACCAAGAGGGTCTCCAAGAAGAGAGACCTCGCCAAACTCATTTTTAAAAACAGGAAGGTATCTCGAAAACTACAGGACAGAATATCTGTCTGTAAGCATATACACATTTTCTTCAAATTTTATTATAAAACTTCCAAAACAGTAGCAAGATCTTTTCAATAAACAGAAAAAGCACAAGAAAGACTTTTTTTTGTTTGTTTCTGCAGTCTCTCAGTTAAAATGATTTCTAATACTGGGTGAATTAACATGAATTGCAAAATTTGGTGCAAGATTACAAAGCAAAATTCTGTCTTTGGAGTGCTTAGGCAATTCAGGCCAGATGTTTGCAGTTGCCCCTTAAAGCTTTAAAGCTGATGAAATAACCAGTCTTTGGACTTTATTTATGTATTCAAGTTATACAAAGTCTCTAACCTCAGCTTTCGTTGTCTTTGTCCAGAAGAAAGTTGCTAAAGATACATCTCACTGTTTAAGTTTGGTGGTTTATCCATAATGATAATACAGTATTTCAGAGTCTTTTAACTGGTCTCATAAGGTTCCCAGTTGTTCAGACTGAGATATGTTAAGAATCCACAACGGGTATGGGACTGCCTACATCGTTAAAATATGTGTCTTGGTGGTGGCTAGTACTTCTCATCAAATATGTGTTGGCAAAGTGTTTAGGTTCAGGATAACTCATGCTGCTGGCCACCATGTAAACAAAAGCAGAAAAAAAATATACATGAAAGTAATGCAAAATGCATTTTCTATCATTCCTTTAGAGTGTTAGGGCACATAGACTCTTAATTGGACATAATCCCATTGACAAGAATTTAAAAAAAAAAAAAAATGCATCACTAAAAACTGTACGGTAGGGTCAATCAATAGGGCGATTCCCAACAAGAGCAAGACCTAGCCTGAGTAGTTATTCAATCCTTCATCCTCACTCTACCAATCACTGCTCAGCTTTAGCGTGTCCGTATTTGTTAAGAATATTCATTTTTTCATAGAGGATAGGTCACGTTGTGAAGCGTGTATTTCCACTGACGCTGCACCAAATCACTCAGGCCCAATGACAGCAACACTTGCACGTATCTAAGAGGGTCAGTTCAGACAGGAGATTTGCCACCCTGAGCTGTTATAAAACTGACTGTCCCAATCTCCCGTACATGTGATCATGTCTGTACCCTTCTGCCAACATTATTATGTGTGTGGCCATATAGGATAGCAAGCTACGGCAGGAGCCTCTTCTGGTTGAAGCTAAATCAGCCAAAACCGTTTTCATCCAGTTCCTAACCCAGCTTACCAAGTAGTTGTGCTGACGTTATTACTAGCTCAAGAGAAGCAGTAGAAATCGGTGACTGGGGAAAGACAGGACTTTTTCTGGGTCATGGTCTCACTCAGGGGGCTTAAGGGACTGAGACAGAAGCCTGAATTTGGGAATCATGTCTGAGAGCAAATGTATTCTTATCACTCCTCTCTCTTTATTACTACTCCTGCACTGCCACTTCCTTTTCCAGGACATCTAAGATGCTGAAATAAAAGCAGGACAGTATTTTTAATCAAGTGAGTTTGACTAGTGCCAGACAGCTTCAGCGGTTGACTTGACATCTTCCACTGTGCCATTCTCTTTCCATTGCTAATACCATTTGCTTCCACTTCAGGAACCTGGAGCATCGCGGAGTGTTGCTGAGCACAAAGAATCAGAAACACAAAATATGGATAATCAAAACAAGCTCAGGCTTTTTATTAATCCTGTTATCTTTATCTATCATGCTAGAAAACGTAATTTTGAATTATCTCATTTCACAAGCTGAGCTGCTGGACCTCTGCTTGTGCCATTTTGGATATATATTTTTAAGTAAAAGATGCCACGCTTCCTGCCGTGTCGAAGGAAAACTAGAATAGCAATGTTCTGTCAGAGAGGGAGTTACATATTTTTGACAACAGAAAAAAGTTCAGCTGGAAACGAGAGGCTGTGTAACCAAGCGAAACTTAACCTCTTCTCATGCTGTTTTGCAGAAAGCTCCTGCACAATCACCCGCGCGCTCCAGCTTACTATCAGCTAGACACGCAGAAATTGCAAGGTACTGGCATTTCCTTCCCAAGTTGTGATGTCATGCTCGTTTTGACTTCTAGCAATCTACTTGAGAGTTAGAGGAGATGATGCAACACAGAAGACTGAGAAGGATATTATCCGGCTGATCCCTACATAAAAACAACAAAAACATATTACCTCAGAAAATAACCAATTATAATAAATTTGAGGCAATTTTCCCTTTGAGGACGGACCTACAAATGCAAAGCTCTCTCAATTCTTACTAACGCCTTTGAGATTATACAGTATTATTTTTATGAGAAGCTTTGGCATGAGAGTCCTAGAAAAGTAATTGTCATGCACTTGTAGAACAAGCATAGCCTGGAAAAATTAAATCTTAGCTTCCTTGCAGTTGTCTCCAAGTTTACTGAATTCCACCTGAAAGAAGAGAAAAATCACTCCTTCAATTCTTGGTTAAGAGTGGGCAGTTGTCGTTCTGGGCATTTCTGAGATAAGGATACTTGCATATTATCCCAAGTATCCTGTTAATACTTCTAGTTACAAAAAGAGTATACACATCTGGGACTTCCCCTGGAAATATTTCTATGGGAAGAGGTTGAGATTTTGTCCAAGCTTTCTAGACCCAGATATCGAGTGGACCCCTGCATTGTCCACGTCATCTGCCTATCAACTCTACATGCATTATTTTTTCACACTTCCTTCAAAGTTTCACAGCATTGTACGTTCACAGCATTCACAGCTGTGTATACCAAGTATAATCACTTCTTCTTGCCCGTGAGATCGGGGAAATCCTACTTTCTTCTCTCTGTCAAGACATTACAGTTATTCTTTTCATTTTATACAGGAAGGAAACAGGCTGGTTTTAGTACCTCTATTTTATTCGTCTTAACATCATTCACATCTTTGAAGCTTCTCTCACCCACAGTACACACAGCGCTGAGTAGTGGCTATTTTGGTTACCATACCCTGTATACACACCGAAAACTGTAAAGACTATGAAAAGTAGAGTAAAAGAGTGTAAAAAATATTTGGGAAAAAAAAAAAATTGTCTATTCACAGCACAATTTTAGAATATATAAATGTAGCTTAATAAAGAAACAATTTCTGCCTTCACAGTGAAGTTTCTGCTGCAGAACTTGGAAGGTTCATAAAGCACATGTTGGCCGACAGCCCTGAGAAAGAATTCCCAACATCAGCATCTCCCCATTCTTGTGTTTGCACAGGAGTCCACCACGTCTAGTCTTCATCCAGTTCTTAGGGCAGATCTCTGGGGAATAAAAGGTTCACATTAGAAGTGAACCTTGCCACAGTTGTGTAATTAGCTATCAAGTGAAAGGAAACAAGATTGAGTCGCTCTTACAAACTGAAAATGCATTTTTTTTTTACAAACAAGACTCAGACTCTGATGGTACAAGACCTAATCTGACTGCAGAACAAGTGGATGCAAACACCTGGCCCGAATAAACACAAACCCCAGCTCTCTAATAAGGCCTGAAACAGAAGTGCTGCACAACTTGGATTAGCATCTTTCATGTGCTATCTGTATATAACACGTGGGACTAACAGTAGAACAGTTTTCAGCTGAAGCTTCTCCACATAAAGATAACGCTGTCTTCATGAGCCACGAACTCAGCAGAACTCCCCATGTGAGTTACAGCATTTTCTTTGCAGGAGTATTGTCCCCGAGCATTGCAGAGGAAGCGTAGGCAACAACCTAAGGTACCAGTAAGGTACCAGGATTTTTTTTTAGAGGTAGCATTTAGAGCTTATTTGTGATCCATCCTCGAACTTGTTGGATATAGAAAGAATAGGAACTAGGTTACAGGCTCACAGATTTGAGGTTCTGAAATCACAGAAGTAAACAACATAATGAGATGCATATATGCCATTAACTAAGCATTATCAACACACATTTACACTACGCTTTTGCTTCAATTCCCATCATTTAGTAAGTGTAGCACACAGAAGTGCACACAAGATATTCTGTCCTGCTCAATCTCTTATTTTGAAATACCTCTTAATTGCACAGCCCTATTCTGTCATCATATGTCCAAGGAGAACGTAGGAATTGTCGTAACAGGGTGGGCACTGTAACCACCTACCTTTACTTCCTGCATTCTGGACATCATGGATGCAAGTTAAGCGGTGTTCATGGTATCAACCCAGTTTCCAACAAAAGGGTATCCCACTCACCTCATTTTATACTTTCCAGAGTTAACTTTTATGAAAAGCCATAAACCAGATGGCATCTTCATCACACCCGCTGGACTTTTCAGGTCAAATGAGGCCAGTGGAAGAGATCACGGGGAAATCTGTTGTTGCTGTATCCATTCTGGAGTTTCGTCCTCCTGGGCTGTCAAGTCAGAAGCATTCACTGGCATTGTATGTTTAGTTTAGGGCTTCTTGTGTGGGGTTTTTTTGTTTTGCCTTTTTTTTTATTTAATAAAAGAGATAAAACATTATTCCATTACAAACCAGGTATTTTTTAGGCAGCGATAGCAGGAGGCAGCTGCCTTTGTCACTAACTAATTTCCTTTATACAATAAAGGAAAAAACACTGCTGAAGAAAGTGCTGAGGTGCTGATGGGTTGGCAGTAGAGGCTAAGTCAGTGTCTGGGATTTTCTGAGGGAGAGGGAGCATATGTACCTCTCTGTCTTTGGCAACTAAGGAGCTCAATTTTGTAACTCTTTGTACCACTGTTACTGATCTCACTGAGTATTCTGGAGCCCTATATTTACTGCGTATACATGTTGTAACCCTATTATGTAGGTAATTTAACTGTATGGACCAAAATAACACCCATTATTCAGGGAAAACTTCCATAACAGACTGTTTCAATAAACTAATCTGTATTTCTGTATCCATATGTACTGACCATCACCAGTTAAAGACTTTTCTGTCCTACCTACTAGTGCAAATCAATTTAACTCCACTCTACCAGATAGCATAAGTAAACCGAATGGTAAGGAACACAGGTTAACACATACGAAGTGCAAGATCATACGAAAACCCCTGGATTCCAGAGGGGTCCAAATAGGTCACAGACATAGAGAATTGTAGAGGCAAGATCCATAACTCAACTCTGTAAGTCAAGATTTTTTTGTATGATACTGGTAGGACTGAAAGCATACACTTAAATACAGGATAACAAATAGGTTTCTGTCTGCACAGAGAAGTAGTCACACATGTCCTAAAGCTGCCAGCATCAGCGGCAAGTGGTACTGCAAATGAAGACAAAAATAACTTCAAACATTTTCAGATCTGCATTGATTATTAATTTATGTTGTTCATCTGAATAACATAACTTTTGAAGTTGACATGTGGAGTCCAAATAAACTAAATAACTATCTAGGTTAGACTAGAGATATGGGTTGGAGAACTTCACGGCAATGTACAATTTGTACATTCTACAATGTTCAATTTTAAACCTTCTTCCCTAACAAAAAAAAAAAAAGAAATCTTGTGAAGAGTTCAGGGTTTTTACTGTGAGAATGTTTCACAGCTAACAGTGAATTCTCATCTACACACCATTGCTGCAGATCAACTTATTAACAAAAATCCAACACATTTTAACAAATGGCTTGACAATACTTTAGAGTCTTCTCCTGGGATTCTGTGTTTTCAGTTCCAAATGAACATTTGACTCATTCTCAATAGTCAGAGCATCACGCATTAGTTAGTTTAAACCCTGCTCATATGCTTATGCAATTGTCCAACTCTGTAAATATCCATAAAATATTTCTAGAATATATTCAAAGGTTAAGAACTACTCAGAAATAATTAAGTTTTTACTAAACCATGGGTTATACTAAATAAGGTAAAATATGCTGGCTGATAAGGAAGACTAATGAAAAGAGAAAGAAAATAAACATTATCATTATCTAGTATTTAATGGTCATACATAACTTTCTACTTTAGAAGAAATGTGAAAGTGTTTATATCCACATCCACCAAGGTAGAAAAATTAGTGAGAACATGATGAGCTATTTCACTAAACACACTGCAACATGGTCAGATCTGAAGAAAGGCTTCACTATCCAAAATGAGGCATGAATGAACTTGGGTATCTCAGTTCTTGAGTAAGAGCTCCTGACATGACCACAGTTTAGCTCCCATTAACAGCTAGTTCTTTCAGTCCTCTCACAGGGCTGCTAACACTCCACCTAACCAGAATCCAGCACGCAGGTCTAATACCATTAGAGGTCTCAGCTTCAAAGTTGTAAAACCTACCTCATGCTTTCAAATCAAATTTGACGTATGAAGCTAACAAAGCTTTTACTACCCTTTAAAATGACATCATCCCTGCCTGGGATGTTTACGGAGCATCTTCTGTGGCAGAGAATCAGGATCACTCTCCCAGATGTGGGGGACCCACATTCGATTCCTCCTCTGCCCCAGAACATTCAACCTCACCTCTTCTGGGAGGAGTCTTCAATGACCATGCTCGTCGGTGCCTGCCGTCTGTACACCACTGTTCTGACAACACAGTCTCCACTTCATTACCATAGCTGTTCCTCCCAGAATTTTTTCTTCAATATAAAAGTTGATCTGTCTTGAGAAAGGTCAGGAATTTATAACCTTGGTGTTAGGTGTATCTTGACTAACTTTAGCTACTGAAAAGTCATCCCTCTCTTCCTAGCTCTTCTCTGAGCTTCTTGTATGTTCAGTGCAAGGAAAGGGACTTCATCAAGGGCATAATTCCATCCTCAGAGAGTTATGGACTGCACTGTGGAAACACTGCTTGCTATCCCACTGAAACAGAGAATTAGACAACAGACCAACACCTAGATTTTTGGATGAGTGGTTTTAGGTGAGAAAAAAATTACTTTGAGCAACTAACAAACTTGCCCAGGAGTCTGGAGAAAGAAGTCTTGAATTCTCTGTGTCTGCTTCTATACACATTTCTGAATTTTAATGTAAGCAGTCAGGCATTGTGTAGGGAGCTTCTGCACATTGAGTGCAGAAACATCTAGAGTTTGGATGTGTAACAATTTACTGTATGATCTAATGTCTGGCCCTTACAAGTAATACTATTTCCCGCAGTAGGTTCACAAACGCCATTGTAGCGCTCTTGGGTACCGTCAATATGGGATTCTCTTCAAGGTTTCTGCCCCTCTAGAGACTGTGCAGCGATGAGGCACAAGTAAATTTGCAGTTCCAGCTCCAGATGTGAAGCCCTCTGCTCTTCAGGCAGTTCTGCTTCTCTCATCATTGGACATACTCAGCTTCACGAGTGCTGAATGAGCGCCAGGCATACCACTCCCACCGCATTTTGTACCCCTCCTACTCTATGCTTGGCTAAGACAGTAGGCATTGCATTTTTTCCATCCCATCTCTTCCAGTAAACTCCTTCATTTTGCCTCAGGTACCTACGGCGTTTGGTTTTGGTGTTGTTGTTGGGGAGGGGCTGGTTGGTTGTTTTGGATTTGGAGTGTTGGGGGTTTTTTTTTGCTTAGATAAGTAGCTTATTTAAAAAAAATAAAAAAAGACAACCTTAGTATAGCATCTGTTGGTTTGGATGGAAAAGCTGCTGCCAGGTCCACCCAGGCTTTCGGCTACGATTATTGACTGACATGAGTAAACAAAACCTGCTGATTTGGGCCACATGTCACACACCGAGTGTCACCTGGTCACGAATCAGCTACCTTCCCTGTGTTTTTGAATACCTTTCATCTTGCATTATATTGGTAAAGATTCAAAGCAGATGACCTCATCAGGAATATAAACTTTAATCGTATTTAAAATGTAATTAGTCATTGTGCTTATGAAGGTATTTTACTCGATAGATCTATTTCCTTATCACGTACGTATTTTAAAACTGAGCTGCTGTTTTTATACCACTTCTCTATATTACTGCAAAGTTAATGTTTTATTTTAACAGGATTATTTTTATATCAGCAATTCCATTAAATGTGTTTCACTTTACTGGGCATCTGTCCAAGATCCCAGATAACTAATCTCTAAAAAGTGACCCACATACTTAACCATTGTGCCTGTTCACAAGGGACACCAAGTGACGCATTTTCTGTTTGATCTATACACAATTTCTCTTGTGCAATTGCATAACTCATTATACTTTAGTCGTTTTTTTCTGTATAGGGAGATTTTTTCCAAGAGTAATTCAGACAGATAAAATTGCCCCATATTCTAACCAAAAATTAAGTTTATAATGACACCGCTAATCATGTTTTCCTTTGTCCTAAGTAACAGTCTTTACATTATGAAATTTTAGAGCATGGCTTCGATAATTTTATTATGGCATTACCCTTCTTGCTGAGAGGAAGCTTTTCCTACCTTCAAACTTGAGCATATGCCTTTGTTTTACCTTAATACACTTGCAAAAGTTCTTCGACATGTCTGTAGCCATTCCCTTAGTGCAAAGTCTGTATGAAAAAGCGTAACAAGTTCCATCGTGAAAGGTGGCAGCTGACAACCTTTCTAGAGAAAAGTTTAAACTTGAATGTTGTTTCCTAGAGGCAGATAGGTCAAACTCTGCTACAAGAGCCATCACTCCAAGAGAAGACTTTGAAAAACAAACTAAAAGGAGTTGATAGAAAGTGATACTTTCAGAAATAACTTGTTTGAGTTCCCTTATATCTGACTTCGGGCAAATGCGCAGTAGAGAGTGGAGGTTCTGTTGCCAGATATTTATTAAGGAGATTTGGTACAACTGTGCTACTGTGAGATGGCTCTGACCTGAGGCCTGCAGATACTCAAGTGCATATCTGCAGGAGTCATTTCTCCTCTCCCCTCTGTGTTAAGCTGGACAGTGAGACCTCTGCTGTTAGTAAAGAGCTCAGCTGCATTATGAGGGAAAAATCCATTTCTGATCCCCAGGTAATGGCAAATGCGGGAAACCAAGCAGAAGACTTAAGCATCTCCAGGGATAAAATACTGGCTAAAGAAATGTATCAATTATTTCTTTCATTCTAGGAAGGGGAGGGGGAGCGCACTGGCAACAGAAGGGCTTTGTCTGTGGAACCAACTGATCTACTGGAACAGCAAGAGTGAATGTTAAATATTTGTTTGAGCATAATGATCTAACCTCAGGAATGCTCCAATCTGTGGAAGAGATGTACAACCAGATCTGACATTGGCCAAACCAGCTACGCTGAAAACAGCTGTGACAGTAAAACAACTGTATAAGCTTTGCAGTCACACACTACAGTGAAAGCAGATGCCAACGCTCTTCAGACTGTCTCAGTTGCAACNGTTTTCATAATACAGGCCTATTAACTTACCGTATGGAAATTCATTTGTTGTTCTAGATCTTGAGATCACATCTCATGTATTTGTCTAATTCTCTTGAATGAGGAAAAAAAAATTCTGTTTAGGTGCTCAGTTCAGGCTTCATAGGAGTCATGGACAAAGAGTACACTACACAGTCCTGTGGAACCTCTGCAGACATGACTGTGGGACGGAATACTATATATTCATGGTTGGAATGCAGAAGTGAGTAATTTATTAGAAAAGTGAAACCTATCTAGCCTAAAGAATAGATTTTCCTCACCACTGTGCCTTTATCTTTTTCCATTTTCTGTATTCCCACTTCCCCTCTCCTTTCTATTTCCAAAATGATCCTTCCATATGCCTCGATTAAAATTGCATTATTTCCTTTTCCCTTCACACCATTATGTTTCAAAAGATACCTAAGTTTTTTATTATATTTCATTTTTGCGACCTAGAACTAGTAACTACTGTTCTTCAATAGCAGTATTTCATAGAATCACAGAATGGTAGGGTTGGAAGGGACCTCTGGAGATCATCTAGTCCAACCCCCCTGCCAGAGCAGGGCCACCTTAGAGCAGGTTACACAGGAACGCGTCCAGGCGGGTTTTGAATGTCTCCAGAGACGGAGACTCCACCACCTCCCTGGGCAGCTTGTTCCAGTGCTCTGCCACCCTCAAGGTAAAGAAGTTCCTCCTCATGATTAGGTGGAGCTTCCTATGCTCAAGTTTGCGCCCATTACCCCTAGTCCTATCACTGGGCACCACTGAAAAGAGCCTGGCCCCATCCTCCTGACACCCACCCTTCAAGTATTTATAAGTGTTAATTAGGCCCCCCCTCAGACACCTCTTTTCCAGGCTAAAGAGACCTAATTCCCTTAGTCTATCTTCATAAGAGAGGTGTTCCAGTCCCCTAATCATCTTAGTAGCCCTATGCTGCATCCTCTCCAGCAATTCCTTGTCCCTCTTGAGCTGGGGAGCCCAGAACTGGACACAGGACTCCAGGTGGGGCCTCACCAAGGCAGAGTAGAGCGGGAGGATGACCTCCCTCGACCTGCTGGCCACACTCTTCTTGATGCACCCCAAAATATTTGTAATATTTTTTAAGTATTTAGATAACTTTCTATGATTATTAGGATTTCTATAAATCAAAATTAAATAATTCTCATTTTAGCTTTCATTAAAAGGGACTATTGGTCAGGAAGACTCTGCACTGAAAATTTGTCAGTTTGTTGTTTGGTTTTTTTTCAGTTAAAAAGCTATCAAATAATAAATCACTTATTACTAACTACATATTAACACAGAAATAACAGGAAAAATGAGTTTGTGTTCTCAACAGCCACAGAACACCCCACCTCCCTTCCCTTGGGATAAAAGAAATTCCCTAATACCCTTTGGCTACTTAATCCATTTGGAAATAAAGTGCGGACATTTATACTCCACAAGGTGTCACTCTAAAACAGCTGGAAAAAATCATGTCTTTTTGTTTCACACGAAATCCAAAAAGGTCATAAATGACTACCATTTCAGCTTCAGCAGAGCTCACTACCAGACTCTATACTCAAACCTACTGCAATGTAACAGTAAAGGCTGTGGGTATTTTTTCTTGTAAATAGTGTATTTCAAAACCAGTCTATTTTTAACTTATTTGCGTAGCTGAAGTGTGAAAAATTGTCAGTAACTGTCTAAATCTGGGACAGCATCCAGCAAGTATTTTATCAGGGTACGTTCCCTTGCCCCTCAGTCAACTGCTGTTGGCTTGGTGAAGAGGCAGAGAACAACTTCAGACCCAACAGCTTCGACCTGCAAGGCATATGCTTTGCCTATAAACACATGCTCCTTTTTAATAAATGTGGTGTATTCCACAGAAACTTCAGCATCCCCCAAAAAGTCCTTCTAGTTGTCAGCAGTAAAACTAATGAAACCTAATTTTCCATGTTTCACCTGCAGTCAGTGAATTAATTCCCTGGATTCTAACGGGAGAGAATTCCAAGTAAGTTTTCTTGTATCTAGCAAAGCTTATGTTGTAGCTTCTCCTTTAGTAAGTTCATGCCTTCTTTGGGAAATAACCACTTATTTTCATGAACTTTTGAGGGATCTTTGACACATCTATCAACTTTAATTGAAATTGAACAACAGGTTCAAAACATACTAGGAGAAATCAGACACAGACATGAGTGCCTGTCATTTCACAGCAACAAGATTAATATCTCAAGAAAATTAAATCATTTATGAGAAAAGACAGAGAATGTATGGAACAGATCAGTTAGCGTGAGGGAGATAGCTAGAGGTGACAATTCACACAAAATACTACAATGGAAACGGGAAGTAATTTTGAAATGTTAAGGCTTTTCATACTGTCCTCAGTACAGCAGAGCTCTGATCCCTCCTGTTGAGGTTTTGGCCAAATTGGCCAATGGCCAGCGACAGATGCTCCCCCCCTTACCAGAAAGTTGGTTCTGTTTTCCCTCAAACCAGGACACCTGCATAGACCAACTGGATTCTTTAAAAAATCCCCACCATTCTTACAAAAACCAGAAACAAGAACAAATCAGAAAAAAAAAAGTCCAACATGCAGATCACCAATACCTGCCTGCTTCTGTTACTCTGCTACTACAGCTTTCAAACACTTTATTCACTTGATCCTGCTTTTTTTCCTGTTTTGCTCTGGCCATATTTCATGTTAGGCCCATTTCTAATAGACATGCTTCAAAAAAACTAATTAGGTCAGACCTCAAATGAGAGAAACAGAGGAAAGTCTACTTTGAAGATCTCCACAGATTTGGGTTGCCAACTTGTGTCAAGAAGACAGCAGTTCCAGGGCCATGTCCAGATCTTTAAAGTACCTGACAACTTCATCAGCAAAGAGGCAGGTGTGTAAGGATTTAAGTATTTTCTTGTCTGTATGGCCCCTGACAATATTCTGAAAGCTTCTAGTTCATACAATCAGGATCTCGGAGAATCCAGTTCTTAAAAATTGATTTCATCAAGCAAAACACCTTAGTATGTGTTAAACTTAAAATTGTGTTTGCACTTCTCTCACCTCTGTAAGAACTAATGAAAACTAGGAACACAATAAATACTTGCTGAAATTAAAAAAAAAAAAAACAACAAAAAAAAAAACAAGAACAAAAAAAAATCCCACAAAACTTTTAGAGAACTACTTTAGAAGAAGCAGACCCTATGGTCCAGGCTGGTCTTGTTAAACAACTGTGCTGCAGCTGTTACCCGGTATGAGCACAACCACATTTGAAAAAAACTTTAAAAATCATGAAAATGAGGCCATTAAAAGCCTCACTCAAGGCCATTTGGAAATTATATTTTTGAAACCACAAAACAAAAACAAAGACTGGGCTAGGTAACAAGACTTCTGAATTGTGACATTTTTATAGTTATAATTCCATTCACAAGATGTATTAATCACACCCAATTCCACTGATAGGGCTATTAAAGGAGAGGAAAAACCTCAGCAGTTACCATAACAAAGACACTTCCTTCACTGTTTTTTCCATTCAAGCCATACATAACACAATGAAGTTATTTTTTTCCTTAGTCTACACGCAGCACTCAGCTCTCACATTACCCTCTGAGTTTTTGTGCATATACACCGCTTCTGCTTCGTAACGATGTCTAACAAGCAATTTGCAATAAGGAAGCTCTAACCCAGGAAAAACAGAACCCTGAGAAAATGGACTAGAAAAGATTCATTACAGACAGAAGAATAAACTGATTTTTGCTACCTGCCATTGCCAGTCTGCATGAGATACTGTCAAATTGCCCTAAAAATTAACTAACTCATTTTCTTCAGTTTTTATGTTAAGCAAATAGTAAAACTACCGTAACTTTTGCTGGAATAATGAAATCATTGTTATCCCTCATCCAGAAGAGCCTCATCGTACCTTAAAAAAAATAAATCCCTAAACAAATTAAACCCACTCCCTCCCCTCCCAAGACAATATTTCATCCATGAATGCTGACAACCAAAATGCAGCTGCTTAACAGCTCAGCATTCAACACATTCTTGTCACGTACACACCCACGCACAAAACACCAAGTGGATAAAACAGAAAGAAAACTGTGGGCAAAATGAGTCAATCCAAACCAGAAGCTGAGCAGACCCTTTTGTTTTTCTTTGAAGTGATTCTTCATTCAGAAAAATATCACACTGGATTTAGCTATTGCACTGGTGTCTGCAGAATAACAGTACAGCTCAGCAATTATGGTTGATAAGAATGGAAGGAAAACCCTGGAGAACCAAGTGGGAAACAACAGAGCTTGCATTCCTTGTGACTGTATCAAGTGCCGCACAAAGGTCTACGGTTATTCTTGCAAACAGAAAAATCCATGGGAACTAACAACTGAAGAAAAACAAGAAATCAAACCTGCACCTAATCACACAATATACTTATTTTAATCCCTTTTTTCACTGGTCAAAACAGTTGAGGCTGTTTTAGACAGCCAAGAGGCAGCTCTCCCTGGACAGCCTAGAGATTTCTCTTTACAATGCTGCTCCCTACTCTGTTTAGATGGGGAAGAAACCAGCTATGACTCAAAGCTGTACCTTAAGAGGAAGCTGACTATTACATTCCTCATCGCCCACAACTCTAGGAGGTTGAAGTCATTTTTCAAGAGACCATTTCCCCTGAGCTACATGAAATTCTATTTGAAAAAATGCATCCATGCAGTCGTGTGTACACCTTCCTGTGAAGGCAGATCATCTAGCTATAGGCCTCAAAGAAACGTGTCAACAGTTGCATGGTTTCAGCAAGGGAGAAGAGTTTTGTAGCATAGGGATGCAATTTTCTTAAGAAAGAAAATCACAATTATTTCAGCCTTTTGTTCTGGTACTGAAAAAACAAAATTCCTGGCTCCGATAAATCAAAGCTTGGGCAGTGCTCAAGTTCTCTTGCCATAAACTCAGATTCATGTAACATTTCTGCACTAAGAGTAATACTGTGTTCAAAAGGCCTTTCTGCTCCACCACACCAAGCACTCTGCTTCACAAATCTGTATCTGTATCGGATTCCTGTGGAAATTATACTAGTATCCAAAACTTAGTTATGCTTTTATTAGAGAATTAGGTGCTTCCCAGCCTTGTCAAATGAGAGAGTGACACAGCCATCGAGTAAGATAATTAAGACTCAACACCTCTTCAGTTGCTAGTTATATATCTTAGCAAACTCTCTTTCTGAGAGTAGCATCAAGTTGTGGGAAAAGGCATTAAAACTAATACCACACACAGGCTATAAGACAGAAGGTGGGTTTTGATCTTGCGTTCAAGAAGTTCTTCAGAAAGAGTATTGAACTCAAAGCCTGATTCAACTGAGAACTTCAGTAGTAAAACAGGGACAGAGGGAAGTCCCAGGATTCACATGAACCACAACAGCCATTGATAATTGTGTTTCCTTAGGTACATGATTGACAGCCACATCACAGATCTTTCGCAAAAATCAACAGTTAGCTTGCATGCTTGCACTGTACAATTTTAGATTATAACACTTATAGGAAAAGGGATGGATATATCATTTACATAAAGAATGAGACGTGAAGAAACTCAAAGGAACAGCTCTTCCAGCCACTGTCACTGAAGGAAACACGTGGAGCTCAGTGTCTGATCCATTTGGTAATTCTCTGCAAATAGACTGTTTGGCCTTTGGATGAACAAAAAGTAGTCACAAAGTGAAGACAAGCAAAATGAAGAAAACAGTTTCCTCTCTCCCATCAAAATGTATCCTCAGGAACAAGATCAGTAACTGATTTCAGTAAGAACCCTAAGATTCACCCTAAGAAGTTCAACACAATCATTATAAACTGACCTGTTCTCTATCTGGTATCCAGAATGTGGGTGGCAGTATAGAAGCATAGGCAGTTCTGCCTGGACTGTTAGGCAGCACAGCTCCTCAAATGTGTTAGTGTCACCTCCCAAGAACTTTGTCAGTTATGAATTCAGGCCTCAGTCAAATTTAATTTTTCTTCCATGAAAAGTGAAAAGTAATGATGAATAGTTCCAGCCATTTTCACTTTTTCTGCCCTCAGAGAGGAGCACTAGCAAGCACAGGACTTGCATGCACAAATGCATGCCTGATGGACAGCAAGTCAAAAGAAAAATTGTCTTCTCATTCATAGCACATGTGCAGCTAGTCTGAATTCCAGCGCTGACATGCATTCAGAAACATGACACTGATGTAGAATAAAACAAGTCCCACAATTGATCTAAAACCAGAGGGCTATATTGGCACTGTAAAGAGAAAAAAAATAAACGGAAGGAAAACTTAGTATGATTTATTTTCCTTTATAATCTAAACTAATTTTATATCCTAGCATATATCCAATCTATCGCTTTAACCCTGTGATATGCTGCTTTAACAGAGACCCAGGTGCCAGCAGCCCCATCTCGCATAAGTATTTCGGTACCCATCTCATTGAAGTATTTTGGCATTATTTCTCTGATAAATCCCAGTGGTACACTGAGTTCTCCTGCAAATTTTCATTTAATCTCAGAGAAGACTATCACAAATTTTTCAATGTACATCTCTCAAAAGAACTCAGAAGTGGATTTATTGTTTTAAGTAGTAATTTTTGCAATATCTATTTGACAACAGATGCTTGGTATTTGTGCAGACCTGCCTTTGCTCATTTTCAAAAAAAATGTTTCCTTCACAACAAGATGCATCTTGGTTCTAATTTACCGACAATACATCTTAAATCTTCTTATTCACCAACAAACTTGTTCATTTTCACTTTAAAATACAGAAATGCACATTGCTAATTCTGTCAAAATTAATGCTATACCAAAGTGAATTCTGAGAATGAAAGAATAATACCTCATAAACTTTTCTTTTTTTCTAGTCTTAGGTAACAATGAGCCAGAGTTTGAGCAGTTGACTTTCTGAAGAAGGATACTTTTCCCTCGTGCAGATAAACAGATCAAAAGGAATTTTCCAGAATGACCAAACACGCCAAGAGCATTTGGATTTAGCTCCCATTATTAACAAAGCATGCCTGCACACACAAGTTATTATTTAAAAAAAAACCCACCCAGAACATTAAACAGATGTTTAAAAAGTATTAGCAAATAAATGACTGTAGACTACATAGATGTGGAACAGACAAGGAATCCTCCTGTCAAATTTCTAACTACAGTTATGACCAGATACTATTGGGAAGACAAAGATAAGGTTTTACTGGAAAGACATCCACCATGTGCCCAAATTTCTTTCCACTTAAGTTTTCAAATCCCTTGCGAGTCAGGAGCTATGCCTGCCTGTAACAGAAAACAGATTCTAGTGATAGAGCCACAACAAACAATTTGCAATCTAGAGGCTGCAACACGGACCTGCAGACTGTACTCACCGCGTCCGACTTCCACAGAACCTAACCTTTGCTGACTTTAGCACTTAAGATGTATTTTCACAGTAAAACAGATGTTTCAATGTTTACTTTACTTTTGTTTGAGACCTGAAAGCAGAGCCTGTGCATCCAAAAAGCAGCCGGTTTCCTTTTTAAATCAACTGATGCAGCTGCTGGAAGTGAGAGATAACACCCCTTCTTACAAATGGTCTCACTTAGGTACCTAGTGGGATTTTCAAAAGATTTGAGAAAGTCATCCTGTGTATTTCAAGTAATTTGGGAAAATTAAAGAAAACCATATAAAAAAAAAAAAGATACACATACACCCTGCCCCAACAGTGTCAGAGTGAAGACTGGGTTAAATGTGAATTCAGTTTAAATTAAGTGAAGAAGTCTCAGTAACTTTAGTAATGGTACAATTCCATCCCTCCCCCCCTCCACACACACTCCCCCCCAGTAAACCAATTAAGTAGGAACTAAGCCTTTCTTCCTACCACATCAGTAAGGCGATGGTGCTGCTAGTTCCTGCAAGGCTCAAGAATATTCTCCCATAGACTGTACTGGCCAACAATCAATTAGATCACTCCTGAATTAAAGAAATACCCAGAAGCAATTTTGCATAAGCACTATTTTCTTTCAAAGCACAGTGGAAAGTTAGGATGTACTACATTTACCAGCAGTTTAGTCTGGTTTAAGCACAGGTTTATTTTAAAAAAATCTTCAGCTCTCACCTACAGGCTATTCCAGAACCCTGTGAATCATCAGATAGTTGCTCTTTATTGGAAACCTTCCCTCTTTAAGTCACCTTTATTTCTTCTCAGTACTTTGCAGAAAGCGTGAAAAGAGCTACACCATCAGCCATCACTACAGGCAACTATCCCAAATCTAGAACAGGAAGTATTCAGGATGCAAAATTGATTTTTGATACATAGACCTCGAATAAATCAAACACCCTACAGAATGTAGAAAATTTAAGAAAAATAGTAGCCATATACAGACAACTTCTTTCAGGTATTTACAATATACTTAGCACCACGTCACGAGTTTAGGTATGCTTTTTGCTTTTGTCCTCTTCCAGATATTCATAGGTTTTAAAGCATCTCCAATAACCAGATGTTTAAAGGAAATCAGACACTACACAGGTTAAACAACATGGTTCTATTAAAAACTATTTTTTACCATGGCACTCAGTGACAGCAATACAATACTTTTTTCCACAAAGCAACTAATAGAAAAATATGCCATAAAATCATCTGTAGGCTAGTACGCTAGTACATATATGTAATCATAACATTCTTTTATAAACTCTTTCCTGAGATACCTTGGGTTGTTTGATGGTCTTGTATTACTGGATGCATTATCTTTATGATTAATCTAAAAGAATTGTAAAATATTTCGTATGTGCAGGACACTCAGTAACATGTAAAAAGTAGTATGTAAATATATGGCAAAGAAACAGCTCTTAGAAATTATGCGCTTTTTTACTTTGTTACATTTTTTTAACATTTGGCTCCTTGGGAGATGGAAGGGAGGAGCATGAAAAACCTGAAATTAGAGCTATGAATTGATGAAAAGCAGGAAAGCATTTTGGGAATGTTAGAAGTTGGAATATGTTATAAATGACACAAAGAGAAAGCCATAATTCACGTTGGCTATGTATTGCCTTAAAAAGCAACTGGACATATTTTAGTCAGTTCACAGTATAATAAATATTTTTACTAATCTGTTTTGGAAGAGCAAATGTCTTTTAGGGTTTCAAGCTCCTCTATAAGTTTCTTGTTCTGAACTTCTAGCACTGCAACACGACTCTCCAGACATTTTATGTATTCTTTCTTCCGACGTCGACATTCTTTAGCAGCTTCCCTGCAAAAAGCAGAAGTAAAAAGTGCAAACAAAAAAGCCATTTGCATGCCATTAGAAAGCTCAGCAGAGTATGGAGACTATGACAGAATTCCAAACTTTGGAATATCTCCCAAATCAGTCTTAAAACACTAAGCAAAACTGGGTTCCACAAGGGCCTCAAGTGTCTCTTTCTCAAGTTCATATGGCAATCTGTAGAATTGCTTCCTCTCATGCCTTGATTAAAGTTCATAATAAACAAGGTCCAAATGAAAGACAGTTATTCTGCTTTATGACAATAAAGATCTTTGAGGGCCTTGAGTTCCTCAATGAGAGTCTTGTTTTGGTTTTCAAGCACAGCCACACGATTTTCAAGACATTTGACATATTCTTTCTTCTTTCTGCGACATTCTCTGGCAGCTTCCCTGGAACCAATACAAGGCAAATGACTACAAGAACAGCCACAATATGGCAAAGACTGGATAAATGAAATTACCTGCAGGCCCTGGGGTTCCACAATAACAACAACAACCACCACCAACTGTTGGATTGCACAGAAAGAACAGCAGATAGCAGCCATAAACAACAACATGATTGAAACACAATTCAAAACAACTAGAACTTGAAACAAATTCAGCATCAACAAATACAAAGATGGAATTAATACACAGAGGAACTGAGAAAAACAGTGAGTAAATGGTAGCGTATTGACTTGAGCTGTACTAAACATTAAGACTAAAAGCACCATTTCTTCTTCCAGTCACACTCCATTTTGTGTGTATTATCTTCAGGAGTATTATCTTCTGCAATAAAGTTTTAAAGCCAAACCCAGAGAACTTACTTTAAAAAAAATACAAGCATAACACTAATCTTTTCAGCTAAAAAGCTAGATGCCAAGCTTACAACTTGACATAATTTTTTTACCTTAATGTAACAATCCACAGTAAAATTTAAGTGCCAACAAATACAATTTATTAGCACTTTAGTATTGTCCACCTGGGCACATTTCAGCCACACACATCTGTGGTTTTTTGTTGCTGGCAAATGGCAGTCTGGAGCCATTCTCATAGCTCTGCTCAGAATTCTGTATTCTCAGAATACTGAAGCTAAACAGTTTGGGTAGTATTTTCAGAAGCATGTGACTGAACAAGCATTGAATACCAGGAGAAATTTTAGAAGCACTGTGAGTCCACTCCTCTAACACGACAAATTGTGAGTGTAACTTTCCAGCAAGTTATATGAAAGACAGCATAGTCACTAGTTTTAAAACTGAAGAGAGAAGAAAAAAGGAGGCACAGCAATGCAGCGATCCTTGTGAGTAATTTAAAATAAAGGACAGGCATGAGAGCAAAGCAATACCATGAATTCAATCATAAAGCAAGCAGCTATTCAATGTATTAGAGACCTACATAGCAGACTATTTCTTCCATTAATCTAACTACTATTGATAGCAGCTGAAAAACACTTTTGATGCATTGAAAAAAAGGAAGAGTCTCCTATGTACAGCAAGAAGAATGAACAGAGAAAGACTGGCATTTACAGCACACAGTCAAGTCCATGCCAACTAATTAAAAAAATATACAGCCACCTTGCACAATATGCCTCAGAAAATGACAGGGGCACTGCACAATAACTTATCCCAGTAGCCAAGTATTTAGGAAAGCCTGTAATTATCATTCCATCCTAGAATAAGTCCTCTTCACAGCATCATTAATGGACAGCTGCTAATGAGATCCTCAGATATTTTCCTAACCAATTCTTTGCTGGGATGTTTCAAGATAAACAAATTCATACTGATCATTTTACTGCCAGTAGGGGGAAAAAAAAAGTAAAAAATTATTCAATAGTAAGTATACCTCCAGATCATCACAAAAATTATCAGAAAGGGACAATAGTAATACTGATTTCTGAATTACCATAATATTTTACACCTAAAAATCCACGGTGGCAAGGTCAACTCTAACTTTCCAGAGTTGACAGCCAATGCTCAATGCTATGAAGATGTGAGATGACTGACAAAGAATTTCTTGCCTTCCTTTCGTCAGTCACAGGCAGTGCTCATGACCTTAAGAAGAAAACTTCATTAGAATGCTTGGGATTCTTGTTTTTTTGTGTTTTCTGTTCTTTTTTAATCACTGGCTATTAATTATTATGTAGTCTTACCTATTTTTCATAAGTCTCAGCTCTCTTTTGCGTGTTGCCTCTTCTGCCAGTTGCTGAGGGCTATGCAAAGCTCCTGGTGAAGCTGCCATTACCACTCCCTGAGGTAAGGTAGTACTGGGAGTTCGAATCTGGTAAGCTGGCATGTCTCCAGTGGCAGCTGTATAAAAGAACCGTATTTTAAACTTTATGGCAAAAAAACCCCCAAACCTATGCAGAAGTCTTTCTGGAAATAATAGATTTCTGTTGACGTTATCCAAGATCCCCACTACATAAAATATTTCACAGGCCTGCAATGTCACAACTGTATTTGTTAATCTTACCAGCTTTTACTTCCACATTGTAAAATAAGTTATCTAAATTGCTGTAGCCTGTGGCCCCATTAGCCAGTCAGACTGAAGCCTTTGAAAGCTTCCACATGGCTCTTTTCAGATGAAAGCTGTTTGAGAAACACTGTCACAGCATCCACGCTTATTTCCTGTTTACATCATCCCACGAAAAGATGGTTCTGCTGTTGCAGCCAGTGAGAGGTTTATATGCTACCCCTGTCCTCGTTAGGCTTCAGAAGTCAACTTTCTCCTCCTTCCTTGTGGTAGCAACAGCACCAGCCTTACTGCCTCTCCTCCCTTTACAGCAGCAGTTTGGCAACCCTTGGAAAACCAGTGAGAGCTGCTGTTGCCACAATGAACGGGAACAGACAAGTGCGCATGGTGAACAGGAGCATGTTCCTTGAGCAAGAGGACCACAAATAGGATGCTGCAGTATTGGCAGGCAAGAGGAAGTAGTGGCGGTTGCACAGGAAGGGGTGTAGCTACACAGTAAATCAGAGTGCAAAAGTTCAGATTCAGCTCCTGAGTCTACCATTTTGAGCTCTCCCCAAGCTAAACACAGTTCTGAAAGCTGACACGTTACCTGGAACCAATACGTTTCTGATAGTCTCACCTCCTTTCTGTATTTCTGAGGTACTCTGTTCCTACCTGATGTACCCTAACTTTAAAACACTGGGAAAATCACAAGTACTTGTGTCTTGTCTGACTCAGGAAAAAAAAACCAAATAAACCAAAAATGTAACCCTCTTCAAATTATAAGCAAGTATTTATCTATTTCTTTCCATAAATATTTTATATTATCACAGAACAAAACTTCAGTTCTTGTCATTACAGTAATTGAATACAAAAGATGAAATTTCAGGGGCTGATATGTTATGTTTAAAGCAATTCAAATAATGGAAAAACTTAACTTGGAAAAATAAAATGTAGACAGAAACACTGTGGAGGCTGACAGGCAGAGCAGTAGAGACATCAGTGAACTACAGGGGGAAAAAACCAAATCAAAACCAAAACCTAAACATAATTTTAAAATTACTATTATTTTTATTAAGTTCATGCAGGTTCTTCACTAATTAAATACAAAAAAATAGGATCAAGCTGTGTTTGGAATGCAATTCTACAGCCATGTCCTGAAATCATTACCAGTTTATACACTTTGCACCTCCCCCCTCTCTGAATCCTGCGGGTAAAAGTGTTTGTGGAATTACAAGATGAACTGGACCAGTGAACTGACCTGGGTTAGGGATAATCCCCTAGGGATCAGGGAGGGAGAGAGAAATCAGCCGAGGCCAGCCCTGTGAACACTAACAGGCACCCACCATGAACACAGGGCTTGGTCGTCTTTTATATCTACAAGAGAATGACTCAACCTTTTAAGTTCTCCACATCTGTTAGCAGCCCCAGTTATGTCAATTGGATGATGCTTCCGCTCACCATTTATAAAAATGGAATTTTAGAAACTCTTCAGGCTCACCTTTATGCTGGCCATTACATACATAATATAGACTCTATGGGAAGAGCTACCTTTTTCTGTCTCTCAACACTAGGTAAAAAAGAGATGCTATTTAGTTTGCATTAGCTACAGTGAATTAGAAATCCCAGTGAATCATTTTGTATATCAAGCCATGTGGAAAGACCCATAACCAAGGTCACCTCAGCCTGAAAAGACCAACTACTTTGTTGTCTTTGTTTGATTTATACTCAGATGTTAGCTAACAGGACTTACTGCTGCTGTTAGGAGGACTCAGTGTGATAATGTACCTGCAACATGGCTTAACAAAAGTGAGTCCCTATCTCAGCTGGGATCAGCAAACACCACTGTAAGTAACAACATGTTGCGTGAATAGTTTGACCAGGTTCCAGTAGTGTCTGTCCCTGCCAAACAGTTGGCTCGCTTATAAACCTCCTGGCCTGGTAACAGAGATAAATAACCATTTTTAGACCTTGTAAACCCAGACACCACTGTTCAAAAAAAAGAAAAATCCTATCATTGACAAAGTATCTTTTAGTTGTGCAGTAATATGTGCTTCATGATACATTATTGCAAATCAATTGTTTCAAAGTCTGCAAAATTTTTGCATATTATCCAAAAAAGACATTGGGAAAGATGAAACAGGCTTTAAGCAGGGAAGATTAAATGCTCTTGAAAAAAATCATAGTGTAAGTCTAATAACGTATCTACGTATTGCCGAGAAGCGTCCCTTCCATTTCAGCAGCTGAGACAAAAATCCCACACATCTTGATCCAGCCTGACAAACTTCTGTGGCTGTTTCTAATGAAAACGCATGAAGGTTTAAAGTCATTCCTAAAATATCAGCAGTAGGACTGAGACTGTTAACAAAGCAACAAACCTGGAGATAGTGGATTTCTCTAACACATTGCCTCAGGTCATTTTTTTTTTCCTCCTTCACATTGCAAGGGACTAAAAAGTCACTGAAAATCTAAAGCTCTGAGTTGAGACCTACAAAAAGGAAATTATTAACAGGAAGACAAACAAACGAAAAACCAACCTAAGAACCAAACCACATTCAGGAGAGTACAACTAATCTTGTAAATTAAGCTCTGAGAAATGAAAAAAAAATATAAAATAACCAAACCAAACCTTGTATTGGTAGGTTCTTAGGAAAAGTAACTTGCTGAACACTAGAGAGCATCCCTGCACTTGAGTTCCTTCAGTGACTATCCAGGAGAAAAAAAAGACCGATGTATTATGTATGGAGAAAAAAAGCCTGATGTATTATGTATGATGAAAAAAAGCCTGTGTATTACTATGGCTATTCTCCCCTTATGTGAATCATAATGGTGGGACTAGATTATCAAAGGGTTTTTGACTTCACCACTAAACTGGCTAAACAAGGCATGAATCATTATTCCTTTGAGCATAAAAAAAAATAAAGGAAACTGTGGACTTGTAGAAGATACTTATCTTTGGATTAATGAAACAATATGTACCAGCAACGAGCAGCAGCATGTAGGTACTGGCTGTGAACTGGTTAACATTACAGATCTGCCGGAGGCAACTGACGAAGCAGAAAGGAACTGACTAAATCGCAGCATGACTTGGAGCTGACGTCAATGTGTATCTTGTTTGGAGTTTAACTTTTCCAGTTCCCTACTGCAACACGATTCCAGGAAATCTAATGACGTCAGCCTTTTGAACTCAATTAGCTGAGGAACAGACCATTTTAACAGCAGAGGAGAAAACAAGCAGGCGTTACAATACTTAAAATTATTGCTCTCAAATTTGTTTGCATTCAGTATTTTCTTTGATGATATAAGCACAGGGTTTATTTACACTACTGAAACAATGCACACCTTTCTTTTACAGCTATGCTTAAGCCTCTTTTAGCTATCAGATCTGATTGATAAACAAAAAAGCAGTATTATTTTTACAAAATAGAACAACAATTATAAACATAGTAACATATACGACTACCTCCACAATAAAGAAGGATTTAAGAGTGGTGGATTTTTTAGCAAAATCCTGCATCAAAAAGTAAAGATTAGTTATCTGAATCAATCTGTGCAAGAATTCATGCACTAACAGTGATCTCCCCCTCTCAAAATGAAACTGTTAAAATTGCTCTGAAATCCTACACTGACTAGATATACCCAGAAGCTATTTGTACCAGTTTTGAAAGACAAAAAAAGTTACAGCAACAGGTTCAAAAGAAAATGCCACAAATACCAAGTAAGCACTGCTAAATCCCCCAAAATATCATGTGAAAGACTAAGAAAATTTTTACCTGTTTCATCTCCTGTTACAGCCATGATCAGCTTCTGCACACACGATTCTCCTGTTCCTCTACCAGAGCTCAGCATGAACTGTTCCAAACTAGCAAGCATGTGCAGGATTACAAGCAAGAGCACTGACATCACAATGACCTCACTTGCTTACCACTGTCATTAATATGCTCTGTCACTGGAACAGCTCACTGAAACTGCAGCCTGAAGAACTCCTTTTCCAGTAACCCCTTTTTTTCCTTCCTCTTCCATATTTCTATAAGCCTAGCTTTGTTCTTTTACCCTGAATTATTCATAAAGCTACAGAAAGCACTCACCACTAAGCTGGCTGCAAAGCAAGACCTGCAAATTCACAGCACTGACTGACAGAAATTAAAACGTGTCTCTAGAATTCAGGAATGGATCAGAATGACAAAGTCACGACTGGATAGAAAATAGTGAAATTTTAAAAAGACATGCAATTGTTTTGACTGGAGCAGTTCCACTAAAAGGCAAAGAACTGTCGGACACACGTGCGAGACAGGAAAGCTTAATAAGCTATAACAAATAGATAAATGAAAGGCTAAAGCTCCTTGCAGAGAGGGGGGACCCACAACTCATTTAATTTCAGTTAAAAGCTTCAGAAAAGACTGAAGAAAGCTCCAAAGTAAGTCAACCTAAAGCCAGTGATTTCAGATGCTGTAACAGGCAGAACAGTAACTCTGGATAGGGGCTACTTCTCCCCTGTTCCCTCCTTTTTCAAAATAAAGCCAACAGATCTGGTTGACTTAGTTTAAAAAAATAAAAATAAAAAATAATCTCAGTTCTAACAGAGTTACTCCGTATTTCCATCCATTTACATGAAATTAGTTTCAGGCCAGTCCAGGCACTGGTCGGTATATAGAACACAGCAAGCTTCTAAGGCTTTTATCCATAATAAACAAATTCAGCCTGGTAATTCATCAACTGTGAAACTATACCAAGGATAGCAATAATGGAAGCATCAGTGCAAAAGAGGAGTGCCCTGTGACTACAGAACCACTTCAGGACCATACGAACAGAAGACCAGAGCTAAAGCATGCAAGAAATTCAAGCCACGGATCTCAAATATCACAGTTCATATCACTGATCATATTATGAAAACACACACAGATCCCAACAGAATGATTTTTGATACAACTTTTCTACACTCACTTTCACTAATATTTAAACACTTCCTAGCTAACAAAAAAAAGCCTTAACCTGTATTAGGAAAATGTCAGGACATCAGAACTGACTCTTATTTTGCCTATGAATGTAAACTTGTAGCAAATGAACTATCACCCAGCTGGATCAACACCTTTGGTGCTTCTATACTATAAACCCTTTTCACTACCACAGGTTATCAGAAAGTATCAAGCACGGGGTTTTTTTGATGCCATCCACGATTACAGGACATTTAGAAAAAATATAAATATATATGCTATCTGAAAGATTCTAAAACAGATCTTGTCTGCCCTGGGTCTGATACCTGGTGTTGGGTTGTGTTTGTTTTCTTTCTTTTACTTCCATGATTATTACAAATGAAGTTTATATGCTGTCTGTCTACCCTAAATCATTATAAAAATAGACATAAGTGGAAAGATTACTAAGCAGAATGTTGCTTTTCTATTATCATCTGTGCTATCACTATATTGGGTGAACAGTCAACTACAAAGCGTAGATTAAATGACAAATGTTCATAAACTATATTCCTACAGACTTCCTAGCATAGGCAAGATGACCTGTAGTAAGGACACATTAAAGACTTGTATCTCCAACTAACTCCATTGTCTTACTCCATCCCGAATAACTCAGGTTTGTTGATTATATGCAATTATTACCATAGAGATCTGTATTACCGTAAACATCCTCAGGTGCTTTCATACTCTTTTTATATAATCTTTTTTTAATTAAGGTTTGTTGTTTGGGGTTTTTAAGATTTTCCAGTACCAATAGCGTGTATAATAACTTGAAACCTTTTATCTTCTCATCATCTCTGAGTTCATGCTCACTTACTATTTCCTTTACATTTTTCCTGGTATATATGTAGCATTTTTCTTCTGTGTCAACAGCTATGAGCACCACTAAAGCACTGGACTTTGTTTGGCCTGAAGGAACAGAGAATTCCAGGAAGTCAACTTCTCTGTGCATGGATAGAGAACGAATCAATTTAGTTAAAAGCATCTAGAAGCTTCCAGAAACAGCATATAGCAGGTATTCGGTAACTGTCTCTGAATCAGTTTTGAATGTTTTCATCACAAGCAAGACAGTTAATGGGCTGTACCATCAAGTAGTCGAGCGCATCACTGCGACTGAATAGGGAGGTTAGAGGACAGCCCTGCCAGAGCACAATCCTGAAACAGAGAGTCTGTAACGGAAGGCCAGACAAATGAAATTGCCAGCTATTGAAATGCTGCCACGTACAATCCCTAAATTCTGTGCTTCTTCAAAGACTGGGGAGGTTTTAGGAAACAACTGAGGAGCTACTCTCACTGCCCTCCCCCCGCCGAAGCTCTGAAGAATCAAAGCAATATATACAAAATACTACAGTCAACCTGGAGAGATAGAGAAGTCCTCTAATTTAAGGGATGTGTACGCACGTGTATAGAAAACATATTAGACTCATACTCAGAAAACATGCACTACCAGAGTGGGAAATCTATCTGGGGGACAGACAAAATTGGTTCTTAAGGCTTTGCTAAAAATGTGTTCGTAGTAATATTGAGGGAAGTTATAACAATACTCTCTGCATGACAAAAGCTAGTAATTTGGTTTAGGCTTTTTCATACTACAGTCTTAGAACTTCTTTGAAATGCTTCTGAAGAGTTTTGGAAAGGCAATGTATTTCAGCAAAGAATTAACCACAGGCAATGGAAAAATTCAAATTAGGTATCATTATCCAGCATTGTCTCAACAAGTTCGGGTATCTACAAGCTATTAGCTTTATTTACGTCCTGGGCTTCCTTTACAGCAAAGGGAGAAAAACAGCCACTTAAAGACAGAACTTACTTCAAGCATCCATATTAGGGCAAAAAAAGCACCTCAACCTGGACTTCACCAACTATCTCAGATCCGTGTCTATCTGTGTCTACTCTCATCCACTCCATGAATACATATTTAAAGTCCTCCTAGCTCTTCTGATGCTTTATTTCAGATAGCTGTTTGGCTTAAGACAGCATTCATACAGTCCTCCCTCCCTACTTCTCTGTACAGACTAAAAAAAAAAATAGGGAAAAAGGAAAATAAATTCCCTATATCCTTCATGGCAGCCATTAATTTAATGTCTCCATACAGAAATCTCTTACCCATTTTCAAAGGTTTTCCTTGGCATAACCCAAATCCCAACCCTACTTTCCCCGGTATCAATATGAATCCAACTTACCTTTGGTTCTCCATCTGCCTCAGCATTTCCAAAATGCTAGGAACAGTAGAAGGAAACAATCCTACATAATCTACAGCAAGGTTCAAGAATTCACTATTTACAGTTCAATTCACATGTGTGCATTTCACAGGACCTACAAAATGTTCTTCTGTGAGATAACTAGTTTCAGTAAAGGACCTCCTTTCTAAGAACTGCAAGAGTCATAAGTTGCAAGATAATTTTGCCCTAAACACATCCAAAGAACTTCAGAACTTCTGTTTATTAAGATTGATTGACTGCTGAAAGAAACAAATTAGTTTCATATATTAAATGAGATGTAGCCTCACCTCACCTCATTGAACAGCACCCTTATTGCAATGAAACATATCTCTCAAGGCCTAGACAAAAGAATTCAAAGCAGAAAGTGTTTTTGTACCATTATTTCCTCCTCGTAACTTTTTAAATAAAAAGAAGTAGCTGCTTTACTGAGCAGAGGAACTGAGTCTCCTTCTAAGACTGTCTTTCATCTTCTTATGCATAAATATTTAATAGTGCAATAATGTCAACACAATATAAAAAGCCTTTTGAGAAATTTTTTTTTATATGAAAAAACTGAAACACAGTAGACTAATAAAATATACCTTGAACAACAACTTGGCTTCCAGGAACAAAAAACTGTTGTGTACCATCAGGTGACTGTCCCGCATATTGTACAATGGTAGCACCTGGCTGAGGAGCTCCTGAATTTGTCATTTTTAATGTCTGTAGTCCGTGGACACCATCAGAGGATGGATTAGAAATCTGGATTGTACCACCTTGAGCTATAGTAACTAAACATAAAAAGAAAAAGAAAAGTTAGGTAACAGAAAGAGATATAACACATGTTAAAAATCATATCTCCCTTTTTAAAATAACACGCAGGTTCCACAAGGCATTAAGGAAGGAAAAAAAAAGAAATAAAAAATGAGCAAGTTGTTGTTTCAGTCTGGCCTCTAAAGAGGAAAGTGCCCCATTTTAGGGCAGGGTGGAAGAGAGAGAAGCAAGAAGAATATATCACTGACTCTATTCGTCATGAGACCCAGGACAAGAGCAGGTTACCAGCAGCACACAGGCTTCCCAGCCAGATTTGTCACCTCTATCTCCCAGAGAAGTTATTATACACAGCCAAATTCTGCCTCTCACAGTTCGCACCAAAAATGGTATGCCTATGTGGTGTGGTGCTGTGATGGTGTAAAAACAGTCAGTTTGGGTTCCTGAGCAGTAAAACATCAGCACAGAATCATACAAAGTACTTGGCTCCACAGTGAGCCTGGGTAAACAATTACATCACACATGTCCTGCAATTATTCATTCAGATCACAACCCAGTACTTTCTAAAGAAGAGTGAACTAACTCCAGTAACTCTCTCCCTTACAGGACTGATTCCTGCCACATTCCCAGAACAACACACTGTCCCCCACTCCATTCACTGTCCTAATCTCACCACTGCACAGACTTTTGTTATGCTGGAGGTCTACTGGAAATTGGGCCTTCAATGAAGAGTGAAGGACGTTCCTGGACAGCCCGTGGCGCTGCACATCATGCAGACGGATGGATGTAAGTGGCATCTTCTCTTCTAGCTAGGACTGAATGTGTTACTAATACCATTCTCTGAGTGTAATCAACAGCTCTAATCCAGAAAAATCAGATCTTTTCCTCCCTTCCAAAACTGGAAAAAGCAACTAAAGTTGGTCTTTCCAAAAAGATTTCTTAATTCACCAAATATTAAAAAACTGTTCTAAGGCAGCAAGCAACCCAAACAGATGGCAAAAGAATGAGTAATTTTAATTTCCCCTGCCCTGCTTCAGACAGAACATCATGATATGCATAAGTAGGCAAAGCGGGGGGTGGTTGATTCAAACACTCCAACAGAACAAACAACTCTTGCACGGTCAGACCACCACCACAGGTGAGGCAAACCAGTTTTTTTCAGTATTCAATAACCAACATGACAGGTCTACAGCCAACAGAGCAGGTTTGTAGTCAGATCAGGCTACAAGGCTCATACACAAGACACCGCCTTATGCAAAACTATCCATTCCCCTTACAGAAAGATAACACATACATTGATGGAGGTAACTGGGAAAGACATTTCATCTAGCTGGTCATGCCTGTCATCCTGTCTGCTTCCATAAGCCAAAGCCAGTAAGCTCTGAGAAAAAACGTATCTGGGAACCATGGCAACATACCATTTTGGCTGGTAAAAAGTAAGCAGAGAACAGCCATCGCTGCTGCTAATAGAAAAAAATATTTTTTTTTCATTCAAGTTCTTCCAAAAATAGTCATCCCAGACGTCCATAGAGTCAAAATCATCTTTTCAACTATACTGCCTTTTCTATGCAGGAACAGAGAGAACACTAGAGAAAATAGGGAATCAGCAAATGCAGTAAAATATCTGTTTTAAACCAGGGCACAGTACAGATGGCTGAAGTGACACTGCCAAGGCCAGTTCTTGATTACCATGGACACTGCACAAGCTTAATTCATGAACTGCTGGATGCCTGCACAAGAGAACCCACACAAACAATGCTGGCCAAGAAGAGAAAACTACTCAGATACAATAACGATAAGCAGAAGTAAAGATCTATTGGCAGGAGACATAAAGATAAAACAGATACACGTAGTGACCTTCTGCATCATATCCAGACTGAAATCAACACCGGAGATGCTGCATTCCCACACAGTGTTCCTTGTTTTAGCTGACAGCAGCTCCTGAGGATCACAAGCAGCCAACAGGATGGCTGCTCAGAAATGCTGCAGATCTGTCTTATATGTGTAAGGACTAGAACTAAACAGTCAAGCTCTCTTCAGTAAATTCCAAATTAAGACCCCCTCTACTACCTCGCTGACACTTGGATTCAACTTGAAATCTAACTTTTCTGGCAAACAATAACTTTAAGGATAATGACCAGCATCGTAGGAAAGATTTTGATGTCATTTTTCCTAACCAGAATTAGAGAGAACATACAGACTTCACTCCAGAAAAAATATTTTAAAAGTAAAAATATTATTATTTTAATTAATTATATATTAAAAATATTAATATTTTAAAATAAAAAACATTTTAACTCACAAAGTTTAACTTAAAAAAAATAATGACATTAATGAACTAATAAATTGTGTAAGAAAAAANTTACTAGAACATGATACAGACACTACAGCACTTCTTATGCCTTGAAACTGCAAATATACACACATACACATATATAAATATATATATATGTAAAACTAAACCTAAGACAAACCAAAAATAAAATTAAAAAATTAAAGAAAATAATTTATTTTGGTAAAGAATACCTGACAGATTTTGTACTGAATGAATGTCATTTAGCATGTCCACAAGTGCACAGAAAAGAGCCCTTCAGATGCTGGACATCACAAAGCAGACATTTATTTATGTCTATGCCTTACAGAAAGGATAAGAAAAGCAGCTTAGGAGCCCAAGCAAAATTACTCTCTATGCTGAAGGGGTAGATAATATTATAGGCAATTCTGTTTTCTCAGAGTTCGTAACTACTTTAGTTGCATAAATTAAAAATAACTGAAGAATTCTAAGGGTGACTAGAATACAACTAGAACTCTATCCTCTTTTATATGCTATCACAATGTTTTAAAAGACTTCCTCTGTTCTCTTGTTTCAGGAAAAAAACCCACAACATCTCTTTTGCAATTTTCCTGTCATTATGTCAAAGGAAAAATACCTGCATTTCACAGGAAAAACCATGAAAAAATAACTGTAGGAGTGAAGCTTTATCCAACACATAATTGAAAAAGAGTTGTTAGAAAGTTATCCCTTAGATGATATATGGTTAAGTCCAAAGAAATCATAGGGAGCGAGTTACACAACATTTTAAACATTAATGCAGGAATTTTAAAAAAATGATAATAAAAAAATCTGTAGAACAGAACTGTGAATCTAACTTTTAACTTGCATTTGGATGAAGTGTCAAATGTTGGAGACTACGGTTTAGGTTAATTCTGCAGTTACAAGTTTTCATACTTGGCAACTGGAGAGGAAGAGATATAGTTCTTTTAAGAAAGAAAATTCGAAGTTAAGAAATAATTTCATACTCCAATCTTACACTTTAAAAAAGTCTAACTCACTAATTGTCATTTAATGTAATGAATAGCACTAATACATAGCAAATCACAGTAATTTGAAACTGCAATGATTTACAACACTGAACATTCACATAAAAGTGTTAACATTTGTCATTTCACCTGAGCCTCACCTCCACATTTTTAATGCATAGGAGTTCTAAGGAGGACTAAATCTAGCACCAACAAACATTACAAGAAACAGACTAAAAGTCTATAACACACATGTTAGGAAAAATTAAATATAAAAATTTTAATTATTTAGAAATACAGAAGCTCTCATTCTTTTTTACCAAAATCCTGTATCTCTACTTCTTTATGGAACTCTTAGAAACAAAGTTGTTCCTAGAAATATTCTGCAACATCACGTAGTATCTTTGCAAACATACTGTATTGGCCTGTGTTAGTATGATACAGGCTGGTTGGCATGGCCATCGCAGAAATTCCAGAAGGCGCTCCTTCATCATCTGACTTTTCTTCTTCAATCTTCGGTATTGCAGGAGCATCCGATGAGAGTTCATTCAAAATTTTTCTAAAAGAGAATGCAAATAATTTTATATATGTGAAAATCCATATCCATGAAAAAACTAAGTCACTGGTTTTTATCAGACAGTTTTGCTGTAATACATAAGCTGCCTTTAAAAACCAGCAAAACCAAAATAAAAAGTCCTTACCGGTATGAAGGCCGCCTTGAAAGTATTTCCCTACGTTTTTGAGAATCAATTATCCCTTCTGATTCTGCAGATTCATCTGCAATCGATGCTACCTGTAATAGCAAAAGTTTCTGAAATTCATAACTGCATAAAAAGAAGAAGACAGCAGCAGAGTAAAATATTATTTTTAAAAGTTCCTTCCATGTTTGCATACAGGAAGTTTGTGCATTTATTTATCACTAATGATGTGATCTTGGACTTTCCAAAGCAAATCACAAATTATGAGGTTAGCAAGACAAAGCCACTTAGACGACATCTTCCATTTGAAAAAGAAAAAATCAAAATAATTCAGGTTACTTTTTTGTGAATGACACTAAGAAAAAGTACTGAAGACAGAAGATTAAACATTTAAAAAACAGAATACTGCACTAATGCATCTTATATAAGAGTTCAAAAGCCCCTTCAAAAACACACCAAAGCTATTTAGAAAATAAGTTTATTTAAATATATACATTCATTACACTTACCAACACATGTTCATAAATACAAACACATTGCTTAGCAATACTGTGCAAGTTCTAGAAACTCTTGACAAGTCCACAATGTCTCATTTTCTCAGACCTTTATCAGTAGCCTTTTCACAGGTTCTCTCTTAAAACTACCAAAGATGACATTAAGGTCTGGAACTGAATGACACTCTTTACCAGCAACTATCCTATTACAGAGAACTGATTTCCAAACTGAAACAGTGCAGTAAAGTGAGTGTGGAAAACAATCTTTTCATTTGAAGACAGACCAGACTGGACCTTCAGACTAAGTGCCGTGTTAAGCTATCACTGAACAAATATGAGTTAAGTAACTAGAAGGCTCAAATGTTCAACCTGGGTGCAGTGGAGGCTTCCCTGCAGCTCGGAGAAGACAAGGAAGACCTCTACAACTGATGTGGCTGCCAGGCCTGAGTGCTCAGTACTAGAAACAAAACCTGCATGACCCCAACAAACTGGATGGAAAGTTCTGGAAAGTTATGGGACTGGGTTACCCCAACTCAAACTTATAAAACTACACCTTGAAAGAACTACAGGTTACTGCAGAATGAAATTCTCTCTTCACTTGATAATTTTATTACATTCCAGTTCTGTTCAAAGATATTTAATGTAGCCTCATTTTGCTCAGTAACATGTAGGAAATGTCATTAAAACTCTACGCCAGCCTAACCAAAAAAAAAGACCACCTAGAAATAATGAGAGGTACTTCCGCCTGTCTACAGATGTATAGCTCCAAACCCGATTTCACAGCTGACTGGCAGAGATACAAGAGCTTCAAGAAGGTTGTATTCATCCTTTTGCAGGATGGACTAATGCTGACCAGCAGAGATCATCTAAAAGGCATTTCTCTCCAGTACCCTACACGATCTGCTCGTGGATCAACCTTCAAGCCTCTGGCATAAACCTTCAAAACTAAGACAACATTACAGAGCAGAGTCTTGGCATCGTGTCTCAAAACAGAACTCTTATTCTACAAGGGTGGGGTGGGTGGGTGGGGGAATAAACATCTATTTGGCTCAGGCCAAAGAGCAGGAAAACAAGACCTTAGTGCCTTTAAACCTACCCATTCCACTAAGGGTTACCAATAGCCACCCCTAGTTTGTGAAGAGGGCCAAAGAACTCAGGAACAGTCATACTCTGGGAACAAGGTAAGGAAATCAAATGTCCATTTGAGTATTTTAATGTGAGGAGGACACTTTCTGCAAGGTATCTCAAAAGTTCTAATTTTCATCAAGACAGAGACAAATTTAATGTTTCAACTTGTTCTAATAGCAAGCAACCACATTCACAACGCTAACCAGTGAAAACCACTCTAATTTTTTTCCTGGGCATCATTCAGACTTCAACTTTACCACACCGCTCTGCATTTGAACACATTTAACTTCGAGCTCATGTTTGTCTCCCAATACCTGATACATTACAGGGAGCAAGGAGAAAAGTCAAATAACAATCTGAACTTCAAAGCTTCCTACAAGTAAAACAACATTAACAGAACAGCAAGGAACGTGACATAGCTAAGCATTTTTTTAATCCCAAAAGCAACAGCATTACAAGAAAAAATATTGAACACCTTCCAGTTTAAAGCTGCAGGTGTTTGAGGGAGAGGTCACGCAAGCTTTAACATCAGCCTTCAGCATATTTTTTTTTCTTAAAATGAGAGTAAACTGGTATCATTTCCCAAGTTCCCTACTGTCGGGCAGAGATAGGATATCAAGTTAAAGCCAAATGATCTGCAGGAAATGCCAGGTGGCAGGATAAAGTACTTAAGAGGATCACAGAAGGGCTGAACAATCTCTGTAATGGAGTCTTTTACAGGACCTTCAAGCCCTTCTTGTAGAGTCACCTTATTTGCCATTAGCATGCTCAATTAAAACCAAAGCAAAACCCTGGAACTAAGTAAGTATTAATCAAGGCACAACCTTCCTGTCTCTATTCCCTTGGGAAAGTTAAGACAGCCAGAGTTCATTCAATACAACAAATAGTCAACTTCCACTACCCTAAGAAGACACAGCAGCAGCTGGCAAGAGATTCCACACAAATTCTTCTTTCTGAGATTTGCAGCAAGTCCTCTATTTTTGCATGTATGTCCTGACTACTACTTGAAGAAAAGCAGTAACAGAAACTGTGAATGACTGTAATTATCTGATAAAGTTCACTCTGGCAAATTACAGTTAGAAAGAATACCATTAAAAAAAAAGTATTTCTTTTGAATAGTCTGATTTGACTTCAGGTTTGACTAAACCTAGGTGTCTTGCGCCTGTTTCAACAGTGATCTAGAACTTCAAAACCTTACCAGGTCCCATACTGCTTACAAACAAATATTCAGTATCTGGCCACAGTTTTATTCTTTCCCTCTAATCTCTAAGCTAAATCATACTTACATATGTCTTTTTATTTATTATACTTGAAAGCTAATAAGAAATCTCAAACACTAAAGGTGGCTTCTCAAGAAGACTGACAATGTGTGTCTTTTCCTTAACATGTTGCAATGACTGCAGGTAAAACAGTTCGTACATAATGGGTATATAGCCTCTCACCAGAGATACAAATTCTATTTGCAAAAAGCAATTCAGTTGACATTTTACAATCAGATTTTAAGAAAACTAGTGCAAAGGCATTCCCTAGCTACAAGAAAAACACCAACGGGAGGCCAAGTCATTTTCAAAGCCCTTCAAGTTCATTGTCTCTAGTCTTTTTCACTATTTAAAAGCTCTGAAAACTCTTAAGCATTTTGTACCAGTCCCTGTTTTCTAACATCAGCAATTTTAAATATGTGAAGATTTGCCAAATAAATGTTTATTTTGAGGCTGCCCTTATTTTTGATCTTTACATATCCACACCCACAAAAAGCAATACCAGATGCTCTAACAGGGCCTGCTAAAAACAACAAGGACTCATTTGACTATAATGTTTACTGCCATTACATACAGATGCTTTCCAAAAATACAGTACAAGATACTTGCAAATTTATGAGTTCACAGTCTCATTAGAAACATGATGTCCACAGAATTTAACAAAACAGAAAAAGAACGCAAGATACCCTAAAGTAAGGCCACGTTATTACACAAATTTGCTGTTGCATAAGGTTCAGGGTTCCAAGACACAATTACTTAAAAGATAAACAGGAAGCATTAAGGGATTGCTACACAATGCTAGTAGAGCTGCTACTGGTTGGCAGTTTGCCACCTTCCCCCCTGCTGTTTCTCAGACCATATAAGTACATCTTGCAGCACTGGTAAGAAGGAAGAGAAACTGAAGATGGGATTGGGGGGGAGAGTTATGAGGCACCAAATATCCATGAAAATGTAACAATAAAAGAGCTAACCTGAATAGCTTGCATGTGTGGTGACTGAATGACTGAGGGCTGTGTGGCTTGAATGACACCCTGGACATGAACAGTTTGACCAGAAGGCAACTGCACTAGAGTTACAGCTGGAGATCCTCTTCCAGCACTTGATGCAGCTACAGAAACCTGCAAAGATTACAATCATTGTGTTTAAGTAACATGCCTTAAAACTTCAGCAAATGCTTTCAGAAGTGATACTAAAACAAACTGGTTTTGATGCTACATCTAAAATAGCTTCTATGTATCTAATTATCAAATGCAAAAATTAACAATTTTACTAGTAGAAGGTTGGTGCGTATCTTTCCAATGGCATGGAAAGTTTTAAACTGTCCCCTAAAAAACTGCAAGTCTTTCTTCTTTTTACAACTTTTTTACCAGAGACTTTGTGTTTTCTTTTCAATTAAAAACAACTCTAAGCTCTCACACATTACATCTGCTGTCGCTAGCATAAAGGTTAGGAAAAACCTCAAGAACTATAACAAAAAATATCAATAGTAACTGAAGTGGTATGTTGCTGCAACAACTCACAGGGCAGAATGTTCTTAGTCAGGAAAAAAAATAGTAATCCAGAAATGCTTTGGTTTTGCTTTGTTTGTTAGGCAAAAAGTTAGTTTGAACTTATGCTTTTCAGATACATGTCTCAAGAGACATGAAAACATTTCAGATAGCAAAAAAACCTGTTAAATAACACGATATGTGGATTTGTATGTTGTTTTAGTTTAAGAAATCCTCTTTTTAGATATATGTATATATATCTCACTCAAGAAAAACAAAGTTGGAGCGTATCAGTGCTCCAATATAAAAATAAAGAATAGCTGTTATCTTCTTTAAGCCTACCACAGCTGAAGAAAGTGTTTTGTTTAAGAATAATCTGGTCCCTTTTTCTGATGACATTTTAGAGCATACACAGCTTTCCCCAGCCCTCGGCTCTCAACCATTGGTACTGAGAATGAATGGGTTAAGAAACAGTTTAACACCTACAGGCTAAGAAACAGTTCAGTATTTATCCTATTACTGTTAAGTCTATTAACAGAAACAAATACTGAAGCAAAGGGAAAACAGTATGATTGATCTCAAGTTCTATATGATGAAACATCTCTAAACTCAGAAAAGGGAAGAGAATGACAAAAATAAATCACATGATAAAAACATCTGCATGTAAAATCCAGGATCGTATCTAAATTTCTGGTATTATTACCTTCCTAACCTAGTTCTCAGCCCCAAAATGTGTCTGGTATGAGCAGTAAAGGTAAAAAGAGATGACAATGAGGAGAAAAGCTGAATATAAAAAGTTAAAGAAAGTTTTATGTTCTTCTGTGTTCACACTTATGGCTTTTTTGAATTCCAAATATTAAAGAAGCTTTCATTCCTGCTCCATAAGACAATGCTTGTCTGGGAAACATTCATTTCCTGAGGCAGGAGAAAAATTTTAGCTACTATTAAGATGCAGTACTATCAAAAAGACCACATGTTGTCTCAAATTATCTTGAAGAAACAATGTTTCTAGGAAATGGAGACAGGATCTTGTCAACATTCACTATGTAATTGTTCAATTGTTATAGGAAACTGAACCACTTTTCAGGAAATAGAACAATTAAGGACATTTCTAACCCTGAAATGGAAACTATCATTCCTTAAATGGCAATAAATAGCAATATATAAACATGACATACAAACCTTCTTCCCAATCTATAAAACAAATATCAATATTATTATCAGAAATTTATCAGAAATAGATATTTGAGACGGAGATCTAGAAAGTCACGAAGATTTGAAGAGTATAATCTATTTTGTGCCAAAGCTGACATCAACCTAAACCCAAGCTTCAAGGAAAGAGCATGAAGCAGTCTAAACGTTTACAAAGCATGCTAATATTTCAAAACATTACAAAGGCAATTTCACCAAACCTTTCAATTTACTCCTGTCTTTGTGAGAGCTGCAATCTGACATAATGCTCTGTGTATCAGAAAGAACTTTCTGAGTACAAAACATACACTACAAGGTGAACAGTTTATGAGTTTGTTTTTAGTACACAATGGATCAGGCACATATAATCAGGAAGTAATCCAGTACTCAAGATTAAGAAACACTACATTAGTTTAAAAGCTCCTTACTCAGTATAACCACACAAGAAAAAAAGAAAACCTCACTCAGCTAATACTGTTTTAGACTAAAGTTTACAATATCACGTGAGAAATTGTTTTGTCCCCATTAATTCAGGTAAGAGATTAAATGGGGGAAGTAGGGTTGAGGGAAGAGGAGATGGTGGTGTTTTAAAACTGAATCAAGCCAGAAGTGATTTGTCTCTTCATTTATATCTATTTTAAATGGCTCAATTTGATTTGATCACTGTTTGCTGAATTTCCACAAATATCCGAAGGTTATACAATGTGTAATGTACAAACTTTAAAAATTTCTGTAATTCTTTTGTATTAGATTTGTTTCTACAACTAAGACTGAAATAAATCTTTACAACTTCATATTCTGCATCTCTTTAATAAATATTAGCAATTATTAAACCAATTTCGATTCACATTTCCCTTTGCAGTTTTCAAATTGAATACTCCCACGTCAATCGAAATACTAGAACCTTTTGATGCCATCATGAATAAATGCAGACTGAGACAGACTTGGCAAAAAAATTCTTAGTTCTGACATCAGTGATGAGCAACACTAACATCATTACTTCAAACGGCTGTCTGGTACAATGACTGAAAACAATCCACAGAAGCAACTTAGGAACATAGAGGGTGAAGGGGAAGCTTAACACATTAAGCACCTGGTTAAACAGTGTCAGGGTTATGCCCCTGACAACGGCAAAGAGACTTCAGATGTTGTAATGTCCTTTTGGGTTCTATCCTGTTAGGTATGCAACAGTCAAGTCTAATAGCTTCAACAAACATCAACCATGCATTCTGTCATAACAGCATGGTTCCAGACTTTGTATGTTCGGAAATGTAAGCGCTCCCTCTTCCAAGAGGGGAGAGAAAAATAGCCAGCAAAAAAGATCATGCACTATCTTCACAGTGAGGCACACATTCTTTCAAAGAAAGAGCTTACTCATCAGTTATCTGACTTCAAGATGCATTTCCATCTGAACAGTTACACTGCGGATGTACGCACTCTCATCACCCGAGGTCAGATAACTTCTCCCTACAGAGCACTACAGAGGTTACTTTCACATTCAACCCCTCACACCTCAGATATTGCTGATACGAAGTACGCAATGCACAGCTCCATCTGATATCTGTCACTGCTGTAGAATCTAAACACTACAAGGACTCCAGAAGTGAAAGGTACTTCTGGTAAAGGGAAAACCAAGGCAAACTCATCCTGGATTCACAGAATCATAGAATGGTTTGGGTTAGAAAGGACCTTAAAGATCATTTAGTTCCAACCCCCCTGCCATAGGCAAGGACACCTCCCACTAGACCAGGTTGCTCAAAGCTCCATCCAGCCTGGTCTCTCATCTAGTAAGAGAGCAAAGGACTCACCACACTAAAGCACTGAGTATGGAAAGGCTGAACAGAGGTAAGTTTTGGTCAATTGTAACGCCAAAGCAGCAGCACATAGTTCTAAGACAGACAAGGCTAGGCTGATTTCAACCATTTGGTGACAGCATACCCTTAAGGAAGCACAAAATGGTGACAAGGCTGCAGGTTTATAATGCTCTAACATCAACTTTACTAAACATCCTGGACTTGCATTTGGCAGGCTGGTTTTAGAGTTGTATTTACAACAGCCTGGCAAACTTCTACAGGGCTCAATCTGTTGGTAGCAGAATTTAAGACAAATTTTGATGCTTAAAGCTCACGAGGAGGATTCCCCATAAGTGCTAAACCTAAGCAGACCCTGTTTGCAATGGCTATGCACTCCAACCTCCAGAAAACTCCCTCTGCTCGCTCTGACAGGAGTTCTCACATTGTAAATTCTGACCCATGTCTAGTTCAGGGCCAGCACTGAGACCTCAACAGATGGTATCTCATACCAAGACAACAGACAGCTCTACTGATAGATAGAACATGACAAAGCTTACAAAAACTGATACAGAGAAGAGCTCATCAAGGATGTAGGATTAAAGAAAAAAAAACCAACTGAAACTATTTGTCAAATCTGAAAATGGTCTAAGTACATTCCTCTTACATTTTTATAATGCCCTGAGCACAGGGCAACACAGAAAGCAGTGTGGCCTTTAGACATCCTGCAAAAGGAACGTTCAATTTATCTTTGAATACCAATGCAGATGTAACTGTTCCAAGATACAAGTTTGACTATCATCGTCATCATCATATTTCATTCCAAATTAAATTCCTTTTAAGAACAGCTCTATATGTATTAGTATAAGATCCATGCACGTGAGACAGAACCCTTGGAGTCCATATCAAAACAGGTTGTGAAATTTTGCACCTTGAACTTTTGCTCTTCCCTGAAGAAATGGTGTCAAGCTTCTGTACGCACAGGTGTTCTGTACTTTTCCAACAGCTTATAAAGACAATCACCAAAATTTTTACAAATAAATATTTTATTACTTAATTATTTAGATGGCTGGATCACTAAAACAATACCATGCCAATTCACTAACTGGCTGAAGCAAGGGATGCAAGAAATTCAACTATAAATGTGAACTCACTCTATACTGAATATTTTTTTATTTAAAATAACCCTTTAAAGACAAGAATTGTCATTTTCACCTCCATGGATGAAAGATACACCTCATTTTTGCTAGTTTCTAATTTACTAATGTCTGCTTTTGCTGAAAAAGTAATTTTACTTTCATCACCAAAAAAAAATGCAGTATGTAGCAGTATCTATTACACAAGCTAAGGGGGGGAAAAAAAGATGCTATCTTTTCTCTATTAATAATGTATAATAGGTGCTCCTTAGCACTGGAGGTTATCCCATTACACCACAGTGCTCCAGCTCAGGCATTCTTAATGTTTCCTCTCCCCTCTCTCCCAACAGGGGAGACATTAAGAATGCTTCAGCACAAAACAATGTCTGCCCTCTAGAGATTATCATCTTATCGAATACCTCGTCTGCCTTTTTAAACCTAAAGGGCAGGTATTTCTTTAAAAAGCCTGAACTCCAGAGAAGGGAAAATCAAACCCACAAAAAAACCCACCAAAACACCTCCTAGGCATCTGCATCCCTCAGCATTTTGCTAGTCTTTCCTTGGCCAAAGTCACAGTCAAACAAAAAACCAAACAAACTAAAACCCACAAAATTCTATCTGAACATAAAAAAAACCCACTTTTTTACTGAGAGGGCAGTCAAATACTGGCACAGGTGCTGAGAGAGGTTGTGGAGACTCCATCCTTGGAGATATTCACAACCCAGCTGGACATGGTCCTGGGCAACCTGCTCTGGCTGACCCTGTTCGTGCAGGGGGGGTGGGACAAGATGATCTCAAAAGGTCTCTGCCAACCTCTACCATTCTGACACACTTTGATAATACACTAAAAGCTACAAATTGAGTATTAAAGATACTGTATTAGAATGCTTTACTTATGACTGAACAAAACCAAGGCCGAACAAAACAAATGGTTTGTTTCAAGGTTTGAAAACAAAACAAACAAAAACCCCAAAGATGTCTGAAAAGGAGCCCTCAGTGACCAAGCCTTTTACGTCTCAGTAAGAACCAAGTCATCCTTCCTTTCTCATATTCCTGCATTTTTGCAAGAAAATTGGTAGGAAAGGTGACTGGAAGTTGGTGCAAGGTACATTTAAGTCACTTTAAGTGGTTGTCTTAAGTGCTGTCCTCAAGGAGGCCAAAGAGGGAGAAGGAGCTATCTGTGCCCTTCTGTAACTGTCAAAACACACAGATGCCAGACCATCAGCACAGACATGAAGGAAATCCTCAGAAACACCCCAAATTTCCTATCCCATCCCAGCAAACGCAGACAGGAGATGGCCCACACCCCCCAACGTCCGCCTCTAACCCTCGCCATGACAAACCGTCTCACCTTCAGAGCCTGCCAGGGCGGAACATAAGGTAAGAAAGTCCTCCTCATCTTAAGACCAAGAAATGTCACAACAAGGCCTTTCAGCAATAAGCTTTCCGGAGAGCTCGTTTTACCAGAAGAAATGCTGTGGCAGTTGAGCCTCCCTGCTCAGCAGGGGGCCTGAAGGCCCCGGCCCTGAGGGGAGCGGAGCAGCCGGCCGGGCCCACGGCACTGCCCTGGCCGTTGAGGCCTCTCAGCTTCACTATTTTTCCATAGAGTGGCACGCTTGTATCAATCCCACTTTTCCTGATGGCCCAGGAGAGGAACACTGACCCCAGCTACGAGCGCTGAGTAGCTCCAGGCCAGCTCTCTATGCCGTCTGACCAAAAAGAGGGACTCCCAGATGTAAACTCCAGGCTATTATCCGGACTATTATCCTGAGCCTTCAAACTGAAATGCTTGTGTTTCATTTTAGTGATAACTGACCAAGATGCATCAGCACTCCAGAGTTACCAGTTTTAACGGAAAGGCCTGAGGGCCACGCCCAGTGTGGCTGAACCTTCACACACAGTACTCAAGCGTTAAATGCGGATAAACATAAAAAGGGTTTTCCCCGGGACCCAGCAGAAGCCCTCCTACAGCATCAGTGATAACTTTGTCTCTAGACCCACATTAAAAATCCCAAATGACAGAATTCACAGCTATTTTCTTCAGACTATTGCACAAGCCAATAGATTTCACAGGTAAATCATCCTGTGAAGTTAAAACACAGAATCTGAAATGAACTATGAAAGAAAGAAGAAACAAGGGGATGACATCAACAGAGCAAACCAAATAAAGTTCTTGGTTTCATGCTCCATTCTTAAAAAAACCCCAACAGTATTCCCAATGCTGCAGGTATGAAAACCACAAATGCCATAGGTAACAAAACCAACAAATAAACGCTCATAAACATTTTGCAGTCTACTTTGTGTCTGAAGACCTGACAAAAAGCAGCTGCATGATCTTGAAAATATACCTATAATGTAAATCAATTATCTAACATACCAAATACATGGCATCAAATCTTACCAAGTAACTTCTAACTTCTGATGATGAAGAAATTCTGTAAGACTTTTTTTAAAATCAGTTCCTTTATTTCACAAAGGGTTTTTGCAGATGCTTCTTAGGGGTCTATACAGCTTCCTGAAGCTATAAATCTCAGTATAGGCACAAAGACTATTTCTCTCATGCGCTGAACCTTTCAGAGCATATTTTTAATGTTTGAGAATTATTATTACATCATCTTTTATCCATTAACTACCAAAGAAGAATCCAGGTATGAGTACCATACAGAACATGTAAAGTATATTTTTAGAACTCCAGACACTGTCATCAGACTCACAGTGATGAAACAAAACATGCATACATTCAAAATATAGTTGCAAAAAAGATGAAACACATTCTGTACAAAAACTGGAATGAGGAAAGGACCATGGTTATTTTTATTCATTTTTCATTTTTGTTATACAACACATCTTCAAGATACACACGTTTTTGCGATGTTTGATCTTGCAGCCACCTCAACTCTTTAAGACCCTATTTCCATCTCCATAACAAACATAATCGTCTTGGAGAAGTGGAAAAAAATGTGCCTACTGATCACTCTGAAAAGCCCAGTCTCCTAAAAGCATTACTTTTTCACAGACCTGATGTTATACTAGCCCTTGTTAAACACCACAGGCACAATTTTCAGTATACGTTTGCTATATTTTTCCTTTTTATCAATAAGACTTACAGAACACAAGAACTCCATAAAAATTGAAAATTTAAAAATCACAGCAGTTCTGAATATCATTTTATTGATTCTTCTCATCTTTCCATATTTCAGCTTACCTCAGATTCTGGGGAAATCTGACTTCGGCCTGTCTGATTCTGAAGGTGACCAGCATCTCTGTCGGGCACAAAATCCGCTGCATTGTCATCCGAATGTGATTCAACCATTTCCATGGTCATCCGTCTAAAAGTAAGTACATACATATCTAAATAACACTGTACAGGGAGGTATATCATTCGTTTAGGGAGAAAACAGCAATTCCAAACTATTTTAGATTTGGACCAGACAACTAACAGAAAATACGTAGGTTTCTCTCAAAGCTGTCAGATTAACTGAAGACCTTTCCTCCCATTCCCCCATATTAAAATATTAATTCATATAGCCAGGAGCTTTACAAGTACTTTGGAAAACTGCAAGGAGGGGCAGGTCTGGAATGGCTCTCAGGGGAGAGACGAGCAGAGACCCAGCGTCCCGTGCAGTGTCAACAGTGGGGCTGGGAGCGCAGCGCTCCAGAGCAGCCCACCAGCGCTGCAGGTAGCAGGTCCCTTGTGCCTCGTGTCTCCCACCAGTCAAGGCTCAAGTTGACCATCAGCCATGAGCTGCTACAGGCCTCTCGAACCTTCTGAGATACCAACCCTCGGCTGGGATCTACGCTTGAATTGTCTGTAAACTACTCACAGCTCAAGACCCACAACGATTCTTCTTGTTTTGTAGGTTTAAAAGTAGGGTAAGTTTTCACAGAATGAGCAACTCCTTGACCCTCAAAAATCTATGAGTTTAAACTCCACAGAGAAAGTTTCCAAATATATCTGCTATATAAAAATGCAATTACCTGACAGTTGCTTTTCCATATTTCTTGGCACATTTAGTCATAACGGAAGGTGTGTGTTTTAAAACGAGAGCTTGGTTCTCTTCGGCTGCCTTTCTCTCCTACCAAACCCTGCACTGAAGGTGCAACAGGTGATGTCACAAACATTGCCATGGCAACAGGTCAGTTCACAAACAGAACAGAGACAGGAGAGGGTCAGGCAGAGGCAGGCAGGACGCCCCACGGGCACGCTCCCACCTACACCTTCCTTAGACAAGGAATTGAGGCCGCAAAAGGAAGACGTGATATAGTTGTGGGATTTAAGAGGCAGCAAATCTCACTTCCTCAGGTTCATTTACTGTAACTAGGGGATGGCAACCCCGTCTGAACTCAACGTTCAACTATTTCAACTGGTTGATAGTTATTGCAGTTTGTTCTCAGGTCTTACACTGAGAGATGGAAAAGACGGGGAAGGAAATGTGCTATATGCCTGACTCTGAGGCTCCTGAATTTAGTACCACATGTTAAAAGTTAATTACATTAAATCAAATTAAATGTAAACCCAACTCCTTTTGCGGCACTATTTTACAGAATATTCCACAATCTTTGAGGAGAACAAGTAACTTTTTTTTTTTTAAATAACTCTGGTTGCCTAGAATAAAGGCATGAAAATATGAAAAGGAGTCCAGTCAAATGATGCACAGAAGCATATTTCTAGTTTCCATTCCTCCAATGGTATTCTACTGACCAGACTTAACAGTACTACAAGTAGTGGTAGCCAGGCTGTAGACGATTCAAGATTTTATTTACATATTCTATGCCAGTATCAATTCAGATTATATCCATAAGGAAACATTTTAGACCTAAAATCTTTCTACATTCCTGTCTTGTTAGTTACCACTAGTTACCTTTTTCCTCTAGATACACTCTAATTAGAGACCTACTGAAATTCATCGAAGTAGAACAACTCTGAGGAGAATGTTTTCACCAAGCTTTCCACCATAATTTTCCATAACAAGATGTTTATCTTACTAAAATATTTCAATTTATTCATGCATTCAATATAATAATAATAATAATATCTTAAAAAGTAGGGAAAAAAAGAGTTCCTCCTTAGTAAACTAGGACCATCCATAGAGTTTCAAATATGAAAGCTCTATCTGGTTCACGTAAGACTACCTCCATAAGCTTCAGATGAGCTCACACACCAAGCAAGATTAATTGATGTATAAATCCTGGCAACATATTCATTGCAATCTCTTCCTAAAGATGGGAAGATAGTCAGAATTAATTCACTTTATACAGGCCCTGAAGTATTTTCTTATCCAAAACCATCTGCCACAGATAACCTACTGCTGGAAAAGGCACAAGTACTTTTATTCCCAAAGAATGCATTCCATAGAAATTTTACCTGGAAACAGACATTCTTCATGTTGTAAAAAATAGGGTTTAGTTTCTAAATTTTAGCTTAATTCGTCATTTATTGCAGAAAACTATTAAAAAATTATTTATGTTTACTACTTTGATTATCAGGATTTTTCTCCTAAAGTCTTTTCCTCTGCTGTTCTCCAGCAAGTAAGCAAATAGCAATGAAAAGAGCATCAGTGCAGCAGAAAATCTAACAAAAAGTTATTCCTAGTATTTTACAGAACATAGGACTGTATTTTTCAGACTATTTGTGTTAAATTAGAAAACAACAGCATTACTCATGCCAGTGAAATGACAAATATAATTACGACTTATGACATACCTGAAAAACTCAAGAATTTAACTAGATTTTCCATCTATAATTGGGTATATTCTGAATCTTAACACAAATGTTTGTTGATTTTAGTTCTTTATCAAAGTGGAAAAATATCTCAAAATTTTATACTGTTTTTAATTAGCTTTTGGGTTTTTTTTTACTGCCATAAAATGCACCTGTTTCCCTAGAACACAGCGAAATACACTTTCAAGATAAGCTAAAATTGGCTTCTTTTTGACAACCTGGTAATTCTATTATGCTTGTAAACAGAGACTTAACTAAAAATGCTGTCCAAATATAAAGACCTAACTATAGCCTATAACCATGAAACAAAAAATACCAAAGGGCATAAGTAACTTTAAAAGATAGACTAGTTATCCTGGCATAAAATTCAAGGAGAAAGATGACTAAAGAAAAAATGTAGCACATTAGTATCATAATGCAGACAAGATCGTGACTCTTCGGTAGACATACCCATAGGGGGTTACTAAACCTGCAGGTGAAGGTCAGTTGCAGTCATTTGAGCCCACAGGGCTAGAAGCAGAACAACCACAAAGGGCCATGTCACTTCGTGTGGGCTTGTGCACAGCTGGAGACCATGTGTGCTAACGAACTCCTGAATGTCACGATCCAGCCCAGCTTACTGCTGTCTTCAGTGTACTCTCATAAACTCACAGATTCCCATAACCTGAGGTGTGCAGGTTTTGCATTTCCTGTACTACCTCATTATTATTCTACCATGAATACATCAAACTGTTTTAAATAAATATACATAAAAATACAGACCAAGTTCATAACTATGTTTTTTTCTACAATATCAGTAATACAGACTGTGGTAAAAAACAGTTATTAATTCAATCCAGAAACTACCAACATAAACAGTTTTCATGTGAATCACATTGAATCAGTCTCCACTGCAAGCAAATTCTAACATATTTGTTGCTTTTAAGTTTCAAAGTAAGAGAAATCTTTTGCCAAACACCTAAAATCCTTTATAAAAGTGTATCAGTAGTAGTACACATCACACTTTAAAGTCTATATAACCTAATTTAAAGGAAAACCAAGCAAACAGTTTGACAGTATATGGTCTTAGGTTCTGTTTAAAATTATATGATGTTTTTATTTGCTGTATTACATACTTGATTTAGTTTGATATTCAGCATTAATACATTAATTTCTTACATTTTCCACCTTGGTTGCTACCATCATTTAACAGTAATTTTAAACATTAGGCTGGATTTTTACACTAATAAGATACACCTCTCACCTCCCATATAAAGGAGCAAAAAATGGCTTTCCATAATATAGACAAAGATAACTGCTTCTTCCTATGTAATAGCAAAGAAATCTTCAGGATCTGACAGGAGGTTTAACTGTTAACCAGCTAGTAACATTTCAATACATGTTAACACACGTTCACTGAAATCACTGAGACAAAGGTACAGTAGGTCAGCAGCAGGTAAACACCGATTAAGAAGATGCACATCAAAAGCTTCTTCAGCTGACAGCAGCACACCCCGGACAGGACAACACTGGCAGACAGCATCAGCTAAAGGAAAATATTGCCCAGGTGACCTAGAAACCTGGAAGTCATTGACAGCTAAAGGTGTGAATCTTTTATATTTTGTCCGTAAAAGAAGGTTAAGGAGAGCATCCCTATCAAGATGTGCTCTCGTGTATAAAGGTCACAAGCAATCCCTTCACTCCTCCCCAATACTGCTGTCTTACAAGTGCATCACTGAATATTAATATAGATATTTAATATCTGCTGGTGAAGCTAAACTGCATAAGCAAATGGGTACAGTATTTTGCATAACTGGAAATGTGTGGATGTCTAATTAAATACCCAGAGACATTTTAAAGACAACTTCTTTATTTCAACAATACTTTATACATCAGAGACTATTTACAAAGGTGGCTTATTACAAAGAAAATTATAAGGGGCTAAGAAATATGTTTCAATCCTTGCTCCAAATCTCTTTGAAGGCTTTTATGAACAGGGAAAGCAAGGACAGAAATTTACAAACACCTATTTTGCATTTATTGATGACCTCACTGTGAGTGGGGATACTCTCAGAATGTACTAGTTTCAGAAAAGGACTGTGTTTTCACATATGAAGTCTATAATCTGTTTTACTACGCTGCTTTGTGTAGCACACCAGCCGGCAAGGTGGTCACAGCATTCAGCCTGGCAAAATGAGTGACAGGGCAACAGACCGGATCCTCAGGGTCATCTTTCTGCTGGGTTTTCAGCATCATCAGAATACTTACTAGTTTCTTGTGTTTCCTAAACTCTAATGTGTTTTCTCGCTTTCCTCCCCATCCTTTTCTTCATAGAGTATCTTAACAAAACCGTCAAAAAAGAATTTAAGTACCCAACCTGCCACTGCTGTAAACACAAGCATGCTCCCTGTCACCGCATCTGCCATCCCAATAACCCGGCCAGGACGGTGCTGAGCCTGCTGTAAGGACACACGCTCCCCCTTCAGAAGAGCCCAACCAGTCCCTCAGCAGCTGCGAGGGCCATTTATTCAAGCGCCTGTGCCTGTGGAACCCTTTTAACAGCCCCAGGACACGCTGCCCCGCTCAGTATCGGGGAGCCCCTGCGATCCTCTCCCACCTCGGGTGACCCTGCGGGGACGGATATAGCGGGCCCCACCGGGCTAAGGGGGACAAGCCACCAGGCACCACGGCCCACCCCCGCCCCGGCCAGCGCTCTCCCCTCGGCCGGGGCAGCCCCCCGGGGCCCTGACCGCAGCGGGCAGACAGGCAGCNCCGCCGCGGGGGCGCTGAGGAAATGGCGTCTGCGGCGACTCCCAGCCTCAGCGGCCGCCGAGAGGGGAGGAGCCGGAGGGTTAGGCGGCGTCGCCGATTGGATACAGGGCTCCCAAAGGCCGGCGGACTGGCCAACCGCCGCCCCGGAGCTGCCGGCAGGGCTTCTCATTGGTTGGGGGGGGGGACGAGCCGCCCTGTTGGTGGGAGGAGCGGGCCTCCCCTCGGGCCGAGGGGGTCCCGGTAGGCAGAGGCCGTGCGGAGCTGGGCGGCCGCCGGTGGTGCCCGGCCGCGCTCAGCGGCTGGGCGGCCCCGCTCCCCGGACGGGGCTTGCACTCGAGGGTGCGATAGCAGGGGCGCGGTGCCGGCCGCTCCCCGCGCCGGCGATAAGGGCGGTGAGTTGGGCCGCGCTGGCCCGCGGCGGAGCGGCCTCCACACACGGCCCGGCCCGGCCCGGCCCGGCCTAGGCGGGCGCTGCCCCCTGCGGGCGCCGCCCCCCGGCGAAGGGGAGCTGGCTGTCGCCCCCTCGGCGGTGCCGGAACAGTGAGGTACAAGGAAAGCTGCCGCGGGGGTGGCCGGCGGCGGGGCCGCCCCACAGAGCCGTGCCCCCAGCTGGGTCTTAAATCCTCTTACTGAGAGCACGCAGTTATTCTCACGTGCTGTATTTTCTTTTACTTTTGAAGTATGTCATTGTATTTTATATTCGTTCGGCTAAATAAATCATAAAATGCCAAGTGATAAGGAGTGGGGGTGACGTGTGTTTTTACCCGCTCGGTGCCAGGGGATACGCTCAAATGTCATGAGTCATGTTTGGGTTGCTCTGTATGTTGGAGCATTTCTTGTTCCAGGAAGTATAAGGTTCCCGTTCTCAGTTTTAATAACTTTAGAATGCCATAAATGCTTAGGCCCTAAATGCTGTTACTAGTGGTGTTTTAACATGATATCTCTTACTGCTATTCAGTATTTTACAAAGAAGTGTTAGAATGGATTAAACTACAGTATATTTTAAACTACACGTCTATACATCTCTCCACTTACTTTCTGAAGTATGTAATATATTTGCCCATTTTGTGTGGGGATTTTTTTTCTGTCAGAAACTATTCAGTGGTGTGCTAAATAAGAATGACAAAGTGAAGTTAATTTCACATGACTCATTGTGATTGAAGAATTGGAGGATGTGTGTGTCAGGATTGGTAATTCGTACAGGTCAAATACTCAGTCTTATTCATGGAATGAAGAGAACTTAGATATTTATTTCCCATGTTTAAAAAAAACCCAAATACCTCTTATCTTTGACTTGATGAAAGATGAATGATACTTATTTGCAAAGGGTTTTGCCTTTGAGCATTTAAGTTTGTTCATATGCCTTACAGAATTATTTAACATAGACATCAAAATCATAATGTTGTCTAAAGAATACAAAACTTTTAATATCCGTATTGCTTATGCAAGTTTTCAGTTTTCATCCTACATTTCCTTTGTTGAAATATTGAACAACACCCCCTTCCTGTTTTGAGTTCTGTTTCCCTCCTTTTGTTTGTTGCATGTATTTTATGTATCTTTTCAGGGTTTTAAATAGGAGTTTCTCTTCCCATGATTAGTAACCTTCTGGTTTGACAGCTAACCCATTAGGTACAAAATTGTTATGCCCATTTGTCAAAAGATGTTCTTTACTAGAAAACCTCTGGTGAGTAGAAAATATTTGCTAGAACAGCGAGATAATCAAATGAGCAAGCAAGTATAAAACTACAGAGAATAACTCTGCTGAAGCTTTTGGAAAAATATCCGTCTTTGCTTAGTATACTCAAAAATCTAAAAGTACCTGTTGCGATACTAGTAGAGCCTCACAAATATTTTTGAAGGTAGAAGTCTGATTACAAACAGGAAGAAATTTCAAATGACTCTGTTAAATAATGGAAACCACTGGAATGAGTTATTTATAAACAAGCACAATTTCCATGGAACTCTTAGAGTGTGAATTTGGAAAAGCAGTTATTTTCTATTAGTTTTCAAGTAAGTCATAAGCAGCTTCAAAATGTTTAGGTACGAATTTATTACTTTTCTCTCTGATAATTTAATGAACTGAATCAGAGGAGTGAGCAAACTGCCAAAGGGATTTAGTCCTTGGTGATATAAAGACCACTAACGAGCTTCAGCTCTTGGCGTGGGTTACTGAAGTTGGTCAAGTTCTGCCGGGGTCTAGCCTGGCCACAAGGCTGGTGAGCTGGAAGAGGAGGGCAGTGAAGAGGAAGTGTTGTGTTCCTACTGTAGCAGGGCTGGGGCACTTTGTTTGTTAGCTGAGGCCAAAACAACCTTTGCTACAAAGGTGTGTCGATTTTTTATGGTTGTCATAATTTACATAAGATGGTCCTGACCGTATATTTGAAATCCAGGCAGCCGTCAGAATGGCTACCTGGGTCGTCTTTTCTCTCTAACCTGAAATGTCCAACCTGAGACCTGCTGCGTCCTGCAGATTCAAGGAAGTGTGAATGATTCAGTAGGGGTTACTTTTTTCTTGTTTTTTTGCTTCGGTGGACAAAGTCAAAAGCTCTGTAAAGAGAAGTTGAAAGTGTAACTGAAAGAGCAGTGCCAAGTTAAGCATCCCCCATCTAGTTCCCATCCCCTCAGTTACATTGATAGGACTGCTCCGGCAACTGCGGGCAACGCAACTGTCTAGGGAAGTAATTTGAGTTAGAGACAATATATCAAGAAAGAAAGTTTCTTTCAGCCTGGATCAATTCTTAAGTCTGGTCCCCTGCACCATCACAGAGAGAAGTACTACCATAACTGAGGGGGGGATAATACATGAGCAGGGAGTTGGAGCAACTTCAGCTGGCACCAACACCGAAAGAAACATGATGCTCTTTGCAGACAACATAAATACTTCACCAATGCACATTACATTCATAGCATTTATGTTGATGTAATCTTCAGACAACTGGTTTTACATATTGGGTCGTCACAGCTATCTTTTAAATAGATTTTTTTAAGGACTAGGCTTAAAAGAACTTGTTGCATTTTAGTTATACACTTATGAAACACTTACAAATTTTTTTACCAGAAAAAATATATAGATTGTCAAGGCATAAGTAAAGATAGAAAAAGGGATATGCTGCTTATATTGTAGATTTCTTTTAATTAGGATTCAGACATTTGAAGATAGTATAGGTTAGACTGACAGAAAAACAGACTGGCATTCTATTTGAAATAACACTGATATTTAATAATTTTGCTTTGGTTATGCATTATAGAAATGATCCTCATATTGCCATCTTGACTGATGTTTAAATGTTTGTTCTGTGATTTTTTTTTTCATCCTAGAGCCCTTTGGTGTGTTACATATCTCTCTTTTCAACCTGTTCCATGCCTACACTTCCTAAACATGATGAAATACAACCTTTAGGTTAAAGAAAGGCTAAAGAAAAAACTTTATTCAAATTATGTCTGAAATGCCCTAAATGTTATTTAAATAAATAAAATGGTAACTTACAAGTAGTTTATTATGCCAGAAATAATGCCCACTGAATGCTCAGCTGAAAAGTGTAAATGTTTTCTCATGTAACATTTAATGAAGCTCACTATTAGGCTTTTCTAACAGTATTCTGGTTTTCTTCACTTACGCAATCTGATATTTGATGTCTACATCTTTGTCTCCTTAAAGATTGCATATTTATAATTATTGTCATATCTCATAAGTCAATTCTTTATTGGGTATATGAACCTAGGAGAGACTGAATTGCCATCGAATAATTGCACCACAGATCTCTTTGCGGACCACTCAACTTTTAGCTGGTCATAAATAAAACTACCCTCTACTCTTTCGTTATCTCTAGAGGAACCGAAGGACAAGTGCAGAACTTGCAGAGTAGTCACAGGGAAGTGCAGACAACACACAGCCACTCTTTTCACACTTATTTTGTAAGTGTGGTGGAAGTCAGAAGTAACTAATACCCTCATGCTGCAACAGATCCGTCTAAAACAGAGAACAGATTAGGCAAGTACACTGTAATGAGTATAAAATATAAAATACTGTAATGAATATAAAATATGACTAATCATTTATTTTACCAATTCCTTTTTGATAACCTGCTAGCAATGCAAGAAAAATATGTGTTTCACTTGACTTAAAAATAGAAACAGAAATTACATATCCTTAAAAAGGCAAATATTAACAATATTGTAAAAGGTAAAAGCTTTGTAAATCATGAGGTTTTTTCCCTAATGTATATAGGTTTTCAAAAAATGTTACACATCTGTAGGATTATAAGTATTTATTTATGTTTCCTTTCCTAAACTACGTTAAGATGGAAGTAAGACTGAGTGACTGTATGAGTAGTGCAAGAGCAAATTACTGATCCTTTTATTCTTATTTTTTGCTGCTGCTCATCACTGGAACCTCTGAAAATTGCTGCTGCCTAAATTAGTGCTGTGCTAATGTACTGCCTTGACTTCTAGGGTTTGCAGAAACCATAAGACCAGGAAGGAGTAGCCTTGAGGAGTCCCAGGTAACGGCTTAGTGGGAAATCTGGCCTAACAGCTGTGAGGCTTTGCAGTACCTCAGCTAGCTCAACACTGCCTTGTGCCATGTAAATAACAGGATTTCTCTATTTGGAAGGCTTGGAGGTTATTGTTGTTGAAGGGAGTATCAAGTGCTAATCTAGTTCAGTTTTTAAGAATATTATTACTTAGATTTTCTTGGGTTTGTAATGATTTGATTTTGGATAATAATGCTACAATATTTTACACAGATGTACAGTCTGGAATACAACATTTCAATGTGGTTTGTAATGTGTTTTTTTTTTTTTACTTTTTTAGGATTTATAATCATAAATCTGATTTTATAAATACTTAACAGGAATCACAAGTGATACATTACTATGTAGTAGGAGGGGTACTTACTGATGCACACATGCATACATGCAAAGTAAACCAGAGCAGACTAGCAGCTAAACTGCAGTCACATTAATCATTACTTGAACAACACCACAAACAACTACAATGACTTGTGAATGTGTAGTTAGATATTTGGTGTGGTGTTTGTATGAAAAGCTTTATGAGAAGGAGAATTGACACAATTCACAGTGTCTATTTTCTCACCTACCGTTCCTAGGTCAGATCTCCCATCACCGTTGTCTTACCACACACTGGAGCAAGAACAAATTAAAAAAATGGGGAACATAGTTTGAAAATAACTTGACATTCTATGAACTGCTGTGTACTCATTTGTCACTTTCTCATTTCATGACAGAAATTATAAAGGAAGAATAATATTCTATCTAGGTAACAGTATAAGGTGGCTGAAATGTTTAAATTGACTGGTGAGTTTAACTTATGTGAATGATGGTATTTCTGCTGCAGCAGGAAGAAAGAATGGCAATTGAGATCTATTACATGAAATCCTCTCATTTCCTCTGCTGAATAATGAATTTTCCCTATATAATAAATTTGTTATAACACGTTATGGTGTGAAGAACCCACAGCAATCTATTGTTGTTTAGACAATTATTTCTGTCAATAATGACCCCTCCCCACTGTGAAGGGGAATTGGGAAAAACAAGGAAACCCAAGGCTTAAATATAAACAGATTTAATAGAATAATACTAAATAGTTAACATTAATTATACTAAAGAACCAATATTGATCCCAGTACCAATATAAAATATATGAGGATTACATTCAGCTAATTCTTTCAGTAGGAAGCTGTGCACTCCCAGCAGTGGCCAGCAAATGTCAGACACTGCAAGTGTTACTGCTTCAGGAGGAAGGGAAGGGCTCAGGGGTCTGGCACCAGGGTAAGAAGTTCTCAGGATCACAGCCATCATAGAACAGGAGAAACTCCTCAGCAAACTTTCTAATTTATATTGAATGTGACGTTCATGTTATGAAATAATCCTGTTGGACAACTTGGGTCAAGTGCCCAGGTATCGCTTGTCCTCGTTCCTGCACCTGGTGAGCTCAAAAATCCTGAGACTTGTAAACCCACATACCATAGCTGCCTATAAAGTAAATATTTTCACAAATTCAGGCACTAGAGTCTTCTAAAAATGCAGTTTTCCCTAGCATTAGAAGAGACTTACTGAAGAGTAAAATTACTGAAAGAGAAATTAATCCTGTGTCGCCCTAACCAGGACACGTGAATGTCATATGTGCTTCACAGTATCCTTAACCATTTGCAATTTATTAGTGTTTGTAGAGGTCTTTGAACTTCTTTGGTGAAAAGTATAAGATTTGTATAAAACATTATTTTATACTTATTAATATTAACTAATGTCACTTTCCTAACAACTGCTTGAGTTCTATTTAAAATTTAAATACAGCACACTTTACTATTAAAAGTCTTTTGAATAGCCCGTGTTAAAAGAAGTACAGAGAAAACAAGAGTTTGTCGGTATGAAGAGCTTCCTGAAAGGTTTACAAAGGCTCACGTACCTTAATGTGACTATACTGTACCACGGAAATGTTTGCTGTTGTATGGCCATGCTTTGCAAAAGACGTCTGCTGTGAAGCAAGGTCAGCCGATGCAGTAATGGGGCAGGCACTAATACAGACACGGAGAAACTACCTCACGCAAAGGGGAATGACATCAACCATTCAGATCACGCAGTAAAAGACAAACACTTGTAAAGATCTCATACTCATTCAAAAATATGCAGTGAAAAGATGAACAAAATACTAGGAAGAATTTGCATTGGGTTAACAGTCTGGCTGCAGACCAGGTTTTCTGGCACCTGTAGGTTGTTTTCAATGAGGGAGCAGATTTTGTTGTTGGTGGTGGTAGATGGTTGTAAATGACAGTGAAAAGCAAGAATGAAGAATAAAACATGAAAATCAACAGAATAAATGGAGCTCACTAGCGGCAAAGTAGAGGTATCTGGGAGCTATAAAGAGAAGGAAGAGATATAAGTGAAAAATAATTCAATGGAATAGTATTCAGTATAACAGGAGATTATCAGGCTATTCACAGTGTAGTTTGTGTGATAAAGCTTTTGTATTTCTTTCATGTCAAGATTTGTTAGTTCTTAATCTACCAGTAATACAAATAAATAGCTAAAGCAAGATATTTTTCTTGAAAAGGAAATCTCTTTTATCAAATGTTAGCTCAACTAATCGATCTCCTTGATAATGCTATTTTGCCAGATGGCTTAGTTATGAACTGTTTTTTCTCATTCTATTTATCTGCCACTTCTGCACGTTACACAAGCGTCAGTCTCCATTAAGTATGAATAGTGTGTTTTACTGAACTATTTGAGAGACAAATATATATATTTATAAAATCATTTTTCAAAAAAAAATCACCCAAGGAAACTGTCAGTGCGATGATATCTAGTTTAATATGGAAAATGATGTTTTAGAAATGGGCACTAGATGTTTCCTATTTATCATAATTTCAGTGAAGACGGATATTACTTGCTCTTTTTTCCTTTCCTTTTTTTTTTTTTTTTCCCTGGACACAACAGCTCTGCAAATTCAGCCTTGTCTCAAAGCTAACTTGTATTGTCCAACATTCATCATCACTAAGGGCTGTGCAATCACCAAGTTCAAATGTTTTCCTTCCATTTATGTGTATCTATACATACCACACACCCCCCGCCCCAGATGTCAAAGAGCAGTATGCTGGGGTTTGCATTTTTAGTCTAGTGATAGAACCACTCAATATTTACATGACTATTTTCTCCAAAAGATAGTCCCTAACAAACAAAAAGCAGCAAACTTCTTCTTGCAGTATCTGTTGAGCAATATTTTTCACTGTGTTACAAGCATCTCCTTGTAAGGATTATTTTAATATGATATTAAATAGGATTTTACTATGGTGCACATGATCTATGCAATTTTTATAAGAAATAGTCATACTGCTAAAAAGGGGGGTTGAATCACTATCTGAAGGCAATTACACAATTTCTGAATTAAAGAGGGAGAGGAGTTTAGAATAATATTGGCCTGGTTGTCATGTTCTCTTTGGCTCGCTGCTGACGGCATAAACAAGCGTATTTCTTACTCGTGAGTGGGGAGAGGGAAAATAACTTTCTCTGGAAATTGCTGACTTTCCTTCCATTGCGCACAGTGCCCTCACGTGGCTCTTCCATTTTCCTAAAGCAGCCGGCAGAGAGGATATGTAATGTTTTACCAGTGCTGTGCACTCTATTACTGCACTTCTGTCTGTAATACATATCTTTGGGATTTGGTGCATATAAGACAAAGCATGAAAACTACAAAAAATGGTTTATTTACTATAGTAAGCTTCAGGGGCAGTTTTATATTAAAATTAAAACCGTGAAAGCAAAATCCCAATAATGAATTCAAACCCAGCCAGGTAATGACCCAGTCAGGACTCCTCCATTTTCAGCAAGCCAGAAAAAAAATCCATCAGAGCTTCTAATGAAGTTCTTTTATTTTTTTTCCAAGTTTGCTTAGATTAGCAGTACGATAAATAGGAATTAATGAAACCCTTTAAATGCCAAATTACTTGTTAGTAAATTAGTAAATTGTTATATCCAGCTCATAACAAGCAAATAGCTAAGCTGTCTGTATTTGATGGAAGGACATACAGTCTTGTAATGGAACAAATGGAAGCTCCAAAATCTACCATTTTGATACCTCACATACAAAGCTATTTTATATCTGAGAAGTCCTCTAAGTAGAATCATTTAGATTCAGAGCTACTGCATTATTAAAGTTTTACAACTCATTGATCTTTAAATACAAGTTCTAAATACAAAATTTTACGTGTCAGTTATGTTTGAGATCAGCAGGTTTATAGCTTTTTTTTTTCCAAAAAATATAGGAAAGAAAAATTATCTAGGATTGCTCATACATACAGATAACTGCTTATCTACAACGACATGAAAATAAATTGGGGCCACTTAATAATCAATGAAAAAATGAGATTTGGGATTTTTTTTCAAGTTATCTCAGGTCCTGGGGAAGGACAGGACAAATCTGGGAGTTGAACTAAGCAGTTGACGCCTAACTAATAAATTCTGTTTGGAGGAGCTCAGTTCCTGTTTATTTTCCTATTTAATGAACAAAAAGATGTATATCTTTTTAGTCTTAGTGTAGGTTGTGCAGGTTTAAATTCTTAAACTGCTATTTTTTATATATTCTGCACTGACATCTAGTGGACATGATTGCACTGAGCTTCCATTTCTTAGAATTAGGAAGGTTTAAGCAGATAAAATAGTCACACGTTCAAAATTCTTCATAAACTTAAAAAAAAGAGAGAAAGCTATAAGAATAATACTTTATTACTGTGGATTTGGATTTTTATAATCACAAAAGCTACACTCAAGTTTTGTACAACACCACATGAAAGAAACAGCCACAATAAGTCTAGATTAAAAATAGCTGTAAAGAACTAAAGGCTCATTACTGCTTTCATTTATCTTGTTTTTAGAAAAAAAGCACTAAAATTATGTTAATATTATTATCTGCACCAATAACACAGACTAACTCATTTAGTGAAAATTTAATGTAACATGAATATAACTTGAGTAATCCAGCATAAATCTTGTGCACAAACTAAAGAATGTGGTTGCAAGGGAAGGAGAGACAGGTAACTTGCTCAGAATTTAGCAAATAGTCTCTTTTTCTATATGAAAAAGGCTAAAGGATCTGTTGCTGTAAAAAGGGGATTTGAAATCAGAGGCATAAATAGCAGGTAGTAACGTGGAAGGCATCTGCAAATGGAATGGTGGTGGTGAGGAATGTGGGCTGTTTGCTGTCCGTTCAGACTGCGGTCTGTAAAACAGCTTTAAATGAAGCAGTAGGTCATGGAGTGGCATATTTCATACAGTGTTTGTATTATCAGAGGCCTGTGGGATTCCTAATTTTGGACCAGAATAATACAGTGTTAGATGTAGCATAAACATAAACAAAATACACAGCTCTTGCCTGAAGAATTTATTATATAAGAGAAAAGAAAACAATTTAATACAAACAGACAGAGAAATAGAAGTATCAGATAAGAGACCACAAATGCATACAAACAGCAGTGGAATTTCTGGAATACTGGTTAGAATGAGGAACAGACTTGATAGCAGATGTAATCATGGAAACGTTACATTTGTATATGTGTTGTGGCAAAGTTTTAAGGTGGCATATGCATACACTACAAATTAACCTGTATATGTCTCAGTACTGTAATCAAGAATTGATATAGTATTGATAGGAATTTACTGAGAAGTTGTTGACTTCTCCATAGGACCATCCTACAAAAACTTCCGGAGCTTCCATCTGTCACCCATTTGCTACAGCTGCCAAAAGATAACACTGAGCCCAGGTCAAACTGGACTTAAAGTAGGTTTGGACATTTGCTGTCATCAAGAAATGTGGCAAGACATGGCTAAAGCAGCCAAACACTCCGTTAATGGATAAAGCTTTGTCAAATGGCAGCTTTCGTAGGTGGTATTCTCAGGCATGTCTCCCCAGCAGGCTTAATCCACCCCATCAACATCCACCGATGCATAAATCATGTATCGAACACCACCAATGCATAAATCACGCATCCACTCACGTAAAGCACTGGTGCATACACACATTTTAGCCTTGTTCTGAGTGGATACATTAAAATTATTTCTTAACGGCCTGTAGGAGAGCCTCTCTGTTCCTGTGGGTATGCGGGCAGCACTGTGGGAGCGCCGGGGTGAGTTCAGCGACACAGGCAGTAGAGCTCACAGCCTGCTCATCTCAGACTCTGCTTACATCTGAGAACAATTTTTAAATACCTTCCATAAAAAGCAACAATGAATGCTCATGTCCTTCCTCCTAATTATGTTTCCCAAATCGTGGTTCCCCACCACAGTCTTCCAGAACAGAGTTGACAGAAGGAGTAGGGATTTAGTACCTAACTTAAAGATTGTGGAAACTGTGAATATTCATCATCTCAGGAAATCAGCACATGATTCTCCCATGCTGAACACCCAAAATTATTAGATTTGAAAATACCTTCCTTCCGTACCTAAGTTTCCAGTTCACAACGGTTAACTCAGGGCAATACTTTCTTATACAACAGAAGTTTAGAAAATCTGTGCTGTGTAAAGTTTGGGTAGATATGCTTTCCATTAACTGCCATCTAAGTTGTGATATCTAAATGATCTTGAACAATTAATACACGCACACAGCATGATTAAATAGCATAATTTAATTGTGTCAGCATATATCTTAACTCCAAAGAGCGGCTTGTTGCTAACGCTACTGCTGGAAAGGAGCCTACAGGCCTACAAAAGGGAAAGTGTGCCACAGCTACAATGTAACACTGGCAGAAACAACAAGCCTTGAAAAGCTGAAAGTTACAACCACACACACCCCGCCCCGTCCCTGCAAACAGCAGAGCCCAACCAGCCAAACAGGACAGGAAGAGTTTTCAGGTTGGAAACAGACAAGTCTGAAGTGGTGTTTAGAATGCCTAGAAAGAGTTAATAAAACTAATTAAACTCAAATAAAATTATTAAGGCTTAATGAAAAAGTTGTAAGCACTGGAAATGAAATGGGCAAAGGCTTGATTTAACAGCAAGAAAAGCAATTATTTTGGTACGAGTTTTGAGTGATTTGAACAACGGAGAGCTTTCCGAAATGTCTCTCTTCCAGAAAACTATGTCTCTGTAGATCCTTAGACTCTATACTCTAAATGGATCCTATTTTTAGCTTTAATAAAACAAATATTGATGCAGAGACATTTTTGGAGAACCTCCTTAACAGGCGTAGGTTTTACGTAACACCTCTCCCATTAACGAGTTTTAAATTTTTCAGTGAAATGCTGTAGAAGCCCCTGTAGCCTTGACATTCCATTCGCCCTGGTGTATTTTTCTGTGTCACTTAGGCACTTCTAGAAAACCAATACTTTTTAAATTTGAAATTTAGATTTTAAAAGATGAATAATGAGGTTCCATTCCACTTTGACAGGAACAAAGTTGGACCAGCTATATTCAGCAGCAGGTACTAGAGGGTCCTGAAGTCTGACCAGTATGAAATACATTCACAGCAGCAATCTGTACTCATATTTAAGATGTTTCAAAACAAAACACTTAAGGTGCAGTTTATCTGAACCGATCTCACTAGGTTTCCTTTGTAACAGAGCCTTGGAAGCTATTTATCCCATCATAACGTAGGTAAATGAGGTAAATGACTTGCCTGCTTCTCTCAATATAAAAGGGGGATCTAAAATGAGTAGCTCAGCTCTAGAAATCTTCTTGGTAGATGCAGAATTAGCCTCTTTTAGAATGCCCATAACTGCATATGAAAAAAAAAAAAGTCACCATAATATTGCACACTACTTGAAGGCAAGTGTACTAAATAACCTCTGCAGTGAATGGATGGAAAGGAGATTTCCAGAAAACATTCTGGGTGTTTATCACATCACAAACGTGTGTTTTGCTGCTCTTCGGCTGCATCTGCACTCACAAACGTGATGCAACTGTAGAAAAGAGCTGTTGGTGCGAGGACTCGATACCCACCCCGTATGGTTTTCAGAGGTTTCACTTCAGACTTTTGATCCCGTGAACATTGACCGTTGATGGGCTGGACTACCTGCTGATGTAATTGCCAGATTATTGCATAATTTTGGACAATTTATTTTTACAGCTGCCCATGTGAAGATCCCTGCCAAACTGACAGCCTGAAATGGTCATATTAAAAAAAAAAAAATGTTAATTAGATGTGATACTTTTTAAATATACATTGAATTAAGATATTTTGGAGTACCATAATAATGTAAACCTGATACCTACATACAGTTTTACAAAGATGCAGAAATATGCACCATGACAATCTCTTATTCAGTGTAGACTACAGAGCACTTTTATTATATGCCTTTAAAATTTGATTTTCTGTTTTCTAAAAAAATGTCTTTTCATTCAAGACATATTTAAGCTTGCTTCTGCAGAACTGAGGAACTGGGCTTGACTTTTAATAAAAAACCAGGCTAAGCAATAGTTTTCCACAAACAAGGAAAAAAGGTATTTAAGAGTTTGAAGTCAGTGGTTTTATTCATGCAGAGATGTAGAAATACTTCTCTGGCTATCATCCAGGCCTGAAGAAGTTTTTTCTGGAAGTTACGAGGAGAAGTGTAAAAGAATCCTCAGTCACTTTTCAGAACACAGCTTCACTGTACTAGCTGTGTATTTCCAATGTTGCTATTTTCAATTGGAAAGGAAAAAACAGTAGTACTTGAATAGCATGTAGAGGAGGATACAGGTATGAAAACTCTTGCACAATAAGAACAGCTCTGTGGCATTTCCATCATTAAATAAAAAAACCCAAACATGTGGCCTGAAATCAAACACAGATTTCTTCTGGCAGGAAACATACTCCAAATAACAGAAAAAAAAATAGAATTATAAATGTGTTATATTTTGGCTGATGCAGCAATTATATTAGTAATTATTATTCCAATTTTTTTTTTTTTGAGTGGGTTGGTTTCCTTATTGCTCTCCTATCCCTCACATACCTGAACTTCCTAAGAGAAAAGAAAAACAACGCTAATCAGCTATTTATAGTGAGCTATTGTTTAAAGGTTTGCTGAACACTGATACCTTTTACAAAGAAAATAAAAAGCATGTACTAAAAATTATTTTGTATGATATAATGTTACACATGCACCTAAGGGAAGAAAGGAGATGATACAATAGCCTAAGGAGCTACTATGTATTTCTTTGTAAACTAGTGATTGTCTGTTAAAGGATCTCTTAAGAGCCATCTTTACCTACAGAAGGGATACAGTTACTAAAAATAAAATATTGTAAGTTGTTCAAATATATAAGAACGGATGGGTTCAGGAGCATTAGAAGATGAAAAACAGATTTCCAGAGGGAAGATGCAAGAAACTGCCAGAAGAAAATTCAAGTGTGAGTTTCTGTAGTGTTGCATGTTAAACTAAACCACGGTTCATTTGGAGAGGGGGAGGAGAAACAGGCTTCAGGAACCAGATGTCTTTCCCCTGCTCTTAGGAATTACAGTAGCTATCCCTCTGCCACACAGCTTGCACAGCCATGGTAAATCGATAAAACAGCTACATTTTTGCACCTAACTTTTAATGGTTTTACATGTTTTCTGATGTACTTCAGAACCTTTCATCTGTCAGTCCTGTAGCCTTTCTCCTATGAAAACCGGAGATGGCTTTAAACCATACGCTGTTTTTTGCTTTTGGGTCAAGCCTCAGGAAACAGGCACACGTTTTCCTGCAAAATGGAAGGCAGCAGACTTCAGTCACTGCGAGGAAGAAGCGAGAGGGGCGGGAGCTGCGGGGCTCCCTGAGCAGAACACGGCCCTTTAGCCCTGCCCCAGGGGTGCCTGCCCCACCGGGCTCAGGCCACCTCCCACACGGGAAACACGCGTGCAAAGGCTTTAAACTACTCTGCCTCCACAGCGGTTTTATTTGGTTGTTTCAACTTAAAACCTTTTCCTTGCCGTTTTCCGCCAAGGAGACGGGAAGGCCGGGCCCCCTGCGGAGGCAGCGGCCGCAGGCGGGCGGGACAAGGCCGGGGCCCGGGCCCCGCCGCTGACACGGCGCCTCTTTCACCCCACCAGGTGCCGGCGGTAGTTTATCCGCGGCCGGGAGTCTCCGCTGGGAGCCCGGCGGCCGCCTGCTCCCTCCGCAGCGGGACGGGGACACCTCCGCCTTCTGGGGACGGGGAAATCTCCTCACACGAAGCCCTGAGCGCCGGGACACCCCACACAGGAGCCCAGAGAGCGACTCCATTTCGGGCCCTCCCCGCCTCCAGCCGGAAGGCGCCGCGCACGCGCGGAAGGAGGAACAGTCACCAATGGAGGCGCAACGCGTGCGCAATGGGCCCAAGGGGCGCATGCGCCGTACGGCTCCGCGCCGACGCGCTGCGGGGTAATTGCGGCCTCCCGCGCTTGCCGTAGAGTGGGCTGTACCAAGCCCCTCTCCTCAGGTTGGGGGGGGGGGGGGGGAGGCGGGGTCAGGAAAGTGACGGTGCGGCGGGGCCCCGCGGGGAGGGTGCGGTGCGGGTTCTCCGGGGAGGGCCGGTCCTCTCTTCGCCTCGCCTCCGCCCGGTTTCGCTCTTGTTTGGTTTTTTTTGGGGGGGGGGAGCTGGGAGGGGGAAGGCTGTGTACGCCTTTGAGGCGAGTACTCCTGCCCTTGGCTATTCACCCACCTACTAGCTTTGTCGTGTTGTTTCCCGGGGAGGGGCTTAAATAGGTTGGAAACTTGGGGAAATGTTTTGACGCTGGCTAAAAAAAACTACGTTTGTTTGTGCGAACAAATGCATTGAGCGTGACAGCGGTGTGTTTTAAAGAATGAGGCGGTGGAAGCAACACCCTTTCGTTATCCTCGCGCGTAAATATGTTTCAACAATATCTGCTTACCTTAGGGCTTGTCAAACAGGTATGGTTTTCCACCCCCTGAGTAGTATAAACTCCAGGGTAGATACTCTGCTGTGCTATAATTTTTACCATGGAAGTTACTTGTATCAGCCGGAGACATTTAATACTCTAAGCTGGTGAGCTAGTGCACGCCAGACACTGAAGCACAGCAAACCCCCAAAACCCTAGTGTCTTACAGAAAAAGCTATACTGCATTTGTTAACGTGTACAAAGCAAGTATAAATTCGTATCAACATGAAAACTGTAAGAGAACATCAAATAACAGTCAGCTCTGTCTTAAGCTATTAACCCTGGAATACCTTTATGAGTATGTGGACATATAGTGCTTTACATATTATTAGGTTTTGTTGATACTAAACGTGGCATTAATGATTCTGTGTGATGTATTGTGGGGAGGGAGGATGTTTTCTTCACCTTGCCTCCCTCTCCTCAGTTTTATTTGTGAAGTGAATTGTTCTTTTACCTTGGAGATACCAAGTGTGCTTCAGAGAGAGCAACCTATAATGTAACACTAGGTATGACTTTGTTATCACAAGAACTTCTTAGCATTGTTAAAATGCTTGTGGACCGTGATTATTTTTTCTTGGGGGTCAGCTGAAAATGCTCTTGTGTTTTCCAGAAGAAGAATAATATCAGAGCTTTTATAAGACTACTCTTTCTTGGTTTTGTTTTCCTGGAAGTGAGTTCTACTGCGGGTCACGTTTCTCAGAAACATACCTCAGTTTGTGCTTTTCAACTTACTTCTTTGATGGATACCTGTTTCTTTTGTTGGTTCTCACTGATTTTTCTATGTGGTAAACAGCTACAGGCATACGTGGATTGAAGATTATTTTTTTATTATTACTTCCAAAAGTAGTAATAGCCATGTTGCAAATATAACAACTTAAATGTTTCTTCTGAACTGAAAGCATTTATGAACAATTTACTGAGCTTTTAGTTCTTCTTAAAAAAGTTTCCTGTTAATAAAACCTAGGATAATACCACTTCCTTGATATTGCTTAGTTGCTACTGAGTTTCTTTATGAAATCAAAGCAAAGGTGGGTTGGGTAATACATTGGTTACATTTTAAACGGAAGCTGTTGTGTTGCAGGTAGAGGAGAACAACACTCAGCGGTTCCTGAATTAGCAGTTAAGGAGCTTGGTTAGTTAGTCAGGGTGGCATTTTGTGTACAGAGAGTGTAAAAGTTGCATCTGGTTGGGTTTGGGGTTTTTTTGTTTTTTTATTTATTTGTTTATTTTTAAAACTGTGAATGTGTATCTCCTGCAGTTTGAGAGAGCTAATCTACCTGAGAAAAATCAAGAGCCGGTAGCGGTTAAGGTAGTGCCCTGGTTGCTAAATGTTTTTTTTAGCATGACATTTGATTTTTTTTTTCTCTTATAGAGGTGTGCCTCTCGTGCTGAAAATCCATTTGTTACTAGTTTCTTTTTTCCCTTCTGACCTTGAAAATTTTGTGAGACAAGTTAAAAGTTACTTGTCAATGTATTTAAAATGAAAATAGGAGTGTTCTTTCCACTTTTTGTTGTAGTCTTACAATGTCATGTTTCTGAGCAAGAACTAGACTTGCTTTGTGCGTGGAATGTCACACATCAGGTCCTTTCTAGATTAGGTGCACAGGACAGAGACAAATAGAAACAAAGAAGAGGCCATCATGGTTGTGTCTCTGGAGACCTCTTTTTTAAAATTACCTTACTTTTTTCCTAGGTTTGTTTCAGTAATTTAATGGGGTTTTGTTCAATAAATGCATTCCAGTATTTTTGATATGAAATTATTAACAGAGCTTCTGTATTTTCAAGCCATGTGTTATTTGAAAGAATTCACCATTTGTCCTGCTGCACCATGCAATAAGCTGCACAAGCTCTGCGTAATGCTCTGTGTTTAGATGTGTTTTCTCTTTGTCATTCTGATCAAAGCTTTTGGGTTTTGTGGCTTTTTAAATACAACACCAAAAATGTCTCATGAAAGCTTGAGGTGAACACAGGCTACAAACTGACAGTAGTAATTTAAAATACTCTGGTAATACGTTCAGTATGTTCCTGCCCAGAATGCTCAGATGCAGCTGAAACAGTCTTTGCTTAGAAGTGAACAAGCAGTAATTTACAGGAAAGTAGTTTTTGTCACTTGGCACTGTTAATGGGCAGCTTGGTGAGGTGATGAACTTTGAGGCATGATGATGTTAGATTAATTGGTGTTATGTTATTGGCTATTCAAGCAACATTGATGTTCCATTCCATAATGTTAAAAATAAGGACTTGTGAGCTTGATTTTGGAGGATGGGGAAGCAAGAGTGGGTGGTTTTTGTGTTGTATCATGGTGGTGCAACAGTGTACAAAGTTTAAATTGAAAAATTCAAATTAAGTATTTTTTTTTTAATCATTGTGCAATGTTGTCTGACATGTTTAATTCTTCTACAGATTAACACTAAAGCCCCACAATGTCCTTGAAACCACGAGTAGTTGACTTTGATGAAACATGGAACAAACTTCTAACAACAATTAAAGCTGTTGTCATGTTGGATTATGTTGAAAGAGCAACGTGGAATGATCGCTTCTCGTATCCTTTAAGTGAAAATCTGACTTAATGTGTTTAGCACGGAGTAGACCTGCATTATAGAACAATTTCAGTGATCTTGGTCAGAAACTTGTTGTAAGGTTGTAGCTGTTACTAAGGCTGTGGGTCAGTGGATATGTTGATGGGGGAGCTCTGCGTGTTTGGGAAATGTTTTAAGTGAAAATCATCATAATAATAAAAAGTAAGCCGGACTAAGTTTTGCTCACTTTTAGTAGCTCTAATACTTGGCTTATGATACAGCTGTTCACAAAAGTATAAGCATTGAATTTCCCCTGTCCTGGTAATGAGCTTTTTGCGTATGCCCAAGCATGTGTGTGTAGCAGGGGAAGCACCTAAGACAGAGAATGCTTATCTTTAAATTTGGGGGCCCAGGGGCTGGTGAGGTTGTTCTGTTTAGAGGTGTCTCCCTCTTCTTTGACTGTCTAAGTGTACTGATGACTACCGTAACAGACATTTTTATAGCAAGGGTTTATAAAAAAGCCTTCCTCCCTTCCCTCCACTGTTATTGCCTCTCTATTCCTGACAGTTAAGCTATGTTTAAAAGTAATTACTCCTTCTAGGTGTGATCTAGGATCCTGCTGTTCAAGTCACAGCTGTACATATATTGTTGTAGTGAAAGGTTTGCTTTTTACGTGTAAAATGGACTTGTAATTTTTTACAGATTTAAGTTTCAGCGAACTTCTTTTAAAAAAGTGTAACTATTCTAACTCTGTGCCCTGCGTCTATGTATTCATTAGCCATTATAGTGTGGTAAATAACTGGAGAATTGTAGGAGGCTTTGCAGCTGTTCTGCAGCAATGTGACTGAGTTTGGCTTAATTATAGGGGAGAAGAATTGCTTAGATTTATTTATTGATTTGTTAATTCTTCTGAGCGGAACAAGAAGCTTGTGGTAAGATTCTTACACATAGGTTATTTTTTTTTTACAACATAAGCTTATTCTGTGTGCAGGAGCTAGACTCTGAAGTCTCTTTCCAAATGTGTTACAATTTCTCAGAATTGCTTTCTCATGTGCTGGTGTTTGTGCATGTGTATAAATATATAAAAGAAAAAAAAAGTTGCTCGTAGTCCTTGTGGAGACTTTTTTTGCAATATGGTGCAAAAATCTTTAAAGAGCTCTTTAATTTTAAAACTTTGTAATTAATTTCTGGGAGCGTGACTTCATCTTGTCATGGAGTCAAGTTCAAATGACTCCAAAATTTACAGACTTTTTAAATTAATTAGTTATGCATTTATGTGCTGACAAATTAGGCTATAGTCATTCTTTCTAAGCAGCTTTTGAGAATTGCATGTTTCAGTCTTCGACAAGTGATTACTTCTGTACCTTAAAGCTCTAAACATTTAAACAAAGGCACCTAAAATAGATTGAAATCTAAAATAATAATTGAATGAAGTGTTAGAGTGATTGTTCTCATCACACTGTTTCACTGAGAATGCCTTATGTGGAGGCCTTGTGTACAAGTCTGCTGTTGATCCTCTTTTGGGATTTACTCCAGTTGATTGAACATCAGAAGGGGAACAGTTATGAATAGCAAGCTCTGGAAGCAGTCTTGGAAGAATAATTTGGCATGTAATTCTTAAGACCTTACTTACTATCATCTCTTAATTATGTTCCTTGGAAAGAAGCACTATTAGTGCCTAATTTGGCACAGGCAAGAGGCTTTTGGCTTATTCTGTATGGCTGAATGGCCTGAGGAGCTTTGTGTGACTTGTAACTTCCAGCATAAATGTTGATTATTTAGTACTTCTGCTGCCTTTAACCAATCTCTATGTTTTAACACAAACTGCTCACTGAGTATTCAACAACTTGGTGAAACTGGTAGTTCGGTACAGCTGGTGTGTAAGCTTTTTCTGGGTTTTAAATACATAAAGAAAACTAACGTAATGATATATTTTTAGGAAGATGTGGCATTTAAAAATACATCATCTTTGTTACTTTTCATTCTCTGTTCAATCCAATTTAATTAGAGTAATCTGTTTCTAAACATCTACAGGGATTTTAAAGGAAACATCACGTTAACTCTGTTTTTCTTGCTGCTTAATAAGCACAATGAAAAGGTGACAAATGATTTGATTAGTCGAAAGAATGACACGGAAACAAAGGGTAAGATACAGCAAAGAATCGTGACTTCAGTCTGCAGCACTGTATTTGAAGAAGTGGTTGCTTTCTCTTGTGCTGCTTGAGACAGCTGATATCAAATGGTGTATGCTGACTAATAGTATTTTAGGGTTGAGAAGTTTGTACTGTGCATATTCCACTTCTAGAAGTGTTTTTTGCCTGAGTGCTTCCCCAGAGCTTTTTTGTCTTGAATATAGTAATTCTTTGTAACTCTCATGGTAATTTTGTTGTTAAACATAGCTTATCTTTAAATATAGTTTATATCTCAAACCTGAAATGCTAGAATGGCAATGAGCTCAGAACCACAACCGTGTAAGAGTTAAAATCTTCTGGAAAAGATCACTTGAAAGACCATATGTCACTTTATTTAAACTGTGAGTCATCTTGAGCCACCTTTGACCTTCAGATTTCCTTTAAGGTTCTCTGCAGAAAGAAGTATTTCTGGAGTTGTTTAATTGTCTGGTAAATGAGTGACAGTTATGTCTCTCTATTTGAGATGTTATTTACAATAATTTGGTTGTTATGAATGCTTTGTATAACTTTCAAAACTTTGTTACTAGCTCTTCAGTAGGCTAGGGAGTGCTTTTTAAGTTGAGAGGCTGATCAAGCTTGAATAGAGTGGTAGTTCCTCTGCACTTTGATAACTACCTTATAGCAGAACTTTTTTGAATGGGTAGAACATCAGGATTTTCCTGTTGTCTTGAGTTTTACACCAGCCAAATAAATGGGATGAACAGTACCGGGGGAGGAAGTAGCCATACTGCAAATAGGATTATTTTAGAAGTATGCAACATGGCCACCTGTTGGGGTTTTTTTTTTCCATTTTTGTGCATGTTTGTTCTCCCTCCTCTAATCCCCTATTTTACACAGATCCTGTGATTTACCAGAAACTTACAAATGTGTATCTTTAATATAAGAACCAGCCCAAAGAGAAGGAAGAGTAAATAAAGTTCATATGATAATGATTCCTATGACTGTGGGTCCTCAAGTACTCTATGGATTTTGATTCTGGTATAGAGGAAGACCACCCATCACTGAAATTTTCCAAAAGCTCTACTTTGTTCTTCTAGAGAAAATTTATTCAAACCCTTCTGTCAATTTATGATCTTAACAAGATGCTTTTCTAACCCTGAGGACAATATTTGTGAGCTTTTATGGCCTTTGATACAGTATTTTCTTAATGATGGTAATTATTTTTTTTCCTTAGTTTGGAATTGCTTTGGTTTCCCATTGCTGGGTAATGCCCCTCAAATAGTCGCACAAGGCTTTTGGTGTTCTTGTTCTCAACACAGAGTGAAGGCCCCTAAGCAGCAGTTTGCCTTCAGCTTCCTTTGAACTTTCTTACCCTGCAAAACTACGTGCTTAACTGGAAGGACAGATGGCTTTCACCATTAAAGATAAATTATTGAATAGTAAAGGCTTCTTCCTGGTCTTCTAAGGGACAGCAGCACAGAAAAAATGTGCTTTAAGTTTATGGAGTAAAATACGAGTGATGATTAATGATTCATCTCCCCTGAAAGGTTTTGTTTGTTTGAGGCGTTTTTTGGTTTGTGGTTTTTTGTTGTCTTTTTTTTTTTTTTAAGAGATTCATAACATTTTGAACACTACAGTTTGAATGCTGGACTGAAAGATATAGTTGGATGAATAAACTAGTACCAATTGAGCAAGAATGTGAACTTCCTGTGGCAAAGCTGCTCTGTAATGTGTTTTTGAGACTCATGGTAACTTTTTTGTAGAAATCCAGAGAAACTTGGTGTCCAAAAAGTAGAATTTGGTGTTGATTTTATCATTTGGTTTGATATAGGAAAACCTGAGAGGTGCCTGTGGAAGTACTTCTGTGATTAAGCTGTTAGTTTAATTTCAACAGGTATACAAACTGAGTGTTATATGTCAAGAAAGAAGACTAGGTTCAGCTTTCTTCATTTGCAAGAAAGTTTGACTCATCTCTAGAAAAAGGAAAGGCATGTTTGGAAGATGTGCATTTTTATGACGGAGCACAGATACTGGTTTTGTTCTTAAATAGGTTTGTTACAACTAAAACTTGTTTACAGCAGTCACAGCATCTGGACTCTTAACTGAAGCTGAGGGTACAGAGGCTAGATAAATTCAGAGGTATTTGTTTGCTGCTTTTGTGAGATAAGCTGCTGTTATTATTTTCTTGTGCTGTTGCGGTAAACAGTGCCAGTGTCCTCTAACTTTGAAGTTGTTCTTGCAGCAGAGATCCATTATAGTTTGGTGGTTCAGGTCGTCTAGTTGTGGATCTAAGGAGGAAAAAAAAAAGTTGTGTCCACTGTCCTTCTGAGTAGCTTACAGAGATTTCTAATTCTGGAATTTACTATCTCAGAAATATATTTGCATAGTGAAGATGCTTGAGATCTGAATGATATTGAGGGTGCCCCCTCTCCCGCAAACAAAAAACCAAAAAGCCCCAGTTGTTCTTTATAATCTGTTTAAGAAAACCTTTCATTCTTTGCTATTAATTTAATAATTTTTTTTTTGTATTTTATTGGTCATAGTTTTGTTAGTTGGTGTAATGTAATGCTAGCTAGTGTTACAAATTAGTGAATATTGGCCGTTTTGTTTGTTGGGGTTTACACTTAGTGCTCTTGACATTCTGAGGAGAGTTCTGATAAAGATGATCTGTGTGGATGAAATAACTGTGCTCGAGACTTGACTCTCAGTAGACTCCCAGAGATTCCGGTTGCCAAATAAAGGCTTTTTTTTTCCATTTAGTTGTCCAACATCAGTATCCTCTCTGTTTTGAGTAGCATCAGTATAAAAAATGAAACATGCTTTTGAGAAAAAATGTGTGATGAAAGCTTGACACTGTTCTGTAGACTAAGCAGGTGACTTGTTAACTGTCCGTATGTCTTCTAGCTCCTTTTACACAGGCATGTGCTTTTAAGGTAAGCTAGGGGAAAGCAGATCTTGTGTCTTCCCTTAATTAAAGAGCTTACCTTGAAAATTAATCTATACTAAATCATTATTGCTAGCATGGCTGGCTTTATAAAGTGCCTTGACTTAGTAGATAGGCATGATGTTTTAAATAATATTTGCAGAACTAGTTTATTTCCCACGGTTGTTCACCTGAAGCTTGATTTAATCCATCCTCGACTGTTCTGAAAGCAAAGTTCTTAATCGTAAATTCTGTTCCTGACAAAGTTTTTAAAAAGACAAAGTGTCTTTTTAAAAACTTCATATAAACCTCGCAAACCAAAGGTGTAGCTCTGCAGGATACTTCAGGGACAAAACCACCATAAGGGGTTTAGCTGTTTGCTGCTGCCTACGTAAGGGAGCAAGTATAACTGTTTTGTCTGGCTGTGATCTAACCACAGTTACTGAAGTTATAGTAATGGTTAAAAATAAAATGAAGTTTTTGCATCCACACCACCATTGTGATGACTTAATTTCCATTGTCCCACAAAACTGTTTTACCTGTGGAGTTGGGGGGAAAATGCAGGGACAGTAAATTGGTTTCTATTTGGGGGAGGAAAGCTTGAAGTCAGCTTCTCTTCATGTTTGCTCTGCTTCATACTCGGCTAATCGCATTCTTAACCTAATTAGCGTTTCTTTCAATTCTCTGAAAAGAAACTCAGTTTCATGTTGGCTGCAGATACAGAGGAAGAATTTTGGATGAAAGCTGCTTTTTCACTTTGAGACAATTGCATGTTATTCATAGGTGGCAAATAAGCATTAGAAGCTGTGTCAACATGGGGTTCCCAGAAGTTCCGGGATCTTAGCTCTAACATGCTCTCACCTTCTGCTACTTAAAATTTATTATTGATGCTGAAAACTTAGATTGTTCACAAATCAGGATTTATACTAATTTCAGAAAATGATCTGGTTTATCTTTTGTGTGTGCCTGTGAGGGGAAAAAAAGGTTCTGTAAATCTTAAATTTTGTTGATAAGTTTTCACACTTTAAGCAGGTACAAACCTTGACTCTGAGCCCAGAGACATTTATGCTTTGTGTGTGGCCTATCCTGAACCTCTTGGAGAGAGACTTTATACTGAGACTAAAATTTTTTTGGAAAATCATGTACGCCATTTGTACAAGGTAACCTATGCAGTTACTGATGTCCGTATATGTATTGTTTGTCCTTTTTTGACTTTAGGGAGGGGGTTTGTTTGTTTTGTATGTATGAAGGTATGCAGATTTTATCTAGAGACAGAACATATATCTATATATTTGATATACATAATGCATATCACACAAAACAATGTAGACAGATACCTGTCTGTATATCCAGCACAAAAGGAAGAGCTTTATTTTTAAGCTAACAATTATGGTTTATATAAAATATTAATTGTCTTGAAAAGTAAGTTCGTTCTTTTCTGTTGAATACTTATAATAAAACAAGTTACAGAAATGTCTTCCTTTTCCAAATGTGATACAGTTTGCCATTAGCCTTATGTTACAATGTAAAAGTATCTACTCTGTTGTCTTGGAAACTGTTTGTATATACTCTACTAAAGAAAACTTCTGAAATATGTGGGAAATAAAATAACAAAAATGCTTGGGAGAGGAGCAAGTAATGACAAATTATTTATTATGACTATTTATATATATTATGACTATTCCACCTAAACATGAGGAGGAACTTCTTTACCTTGAGGGTGGCAGAGCACTGGAACAAGCTGCCCAGGGAGGTGGTGGAGTCTCCGTCTCTGGAGACATTCAAAACCCGCCTGGACGCGTTCCTGTGTAACCTGCTCTAAGGTGGCCCTGCTCTGGCAGGGGGGTTGGACTAGATGATCTACTAAGGTCCCTTCCAACCCTATGATTCTATGATTCTATGACAAATAACAGTGCTTGCATACCTATATAGCTGTGAATTAACTTTTCTCTCATCTGCTAGGACAGCTGATTTCAACAGAATCTTGATTCATCATTTTGAATGTATAGGATTGATGAACAGTGTCTCCCTGTATGTCAGTAAAAAGAGAAGTAGATTTAAATAAGATGCCTGCCTGTCTTTGGTGTCTGTATAGGGAATGAAGAATTGCAAGTTCTGGATAGTACTGCTAAATGGCTTGATGCTATTTTTTGAGCTTAGGTATCTGTGTATTTGGCAAGACAGACTGGGTATCTTAATGAGTAGTTCCACTGGCTGCAGAGAGGATACCTCTGATGCTTAGGTAGACTAAATCAGTTCACTACGCTGTCAGATAACTCAGCCATAAAGTTCTTCTTCATTTATTTAGTGAGCTGAATGAGCTCACTTAGCATTATCAGGCAGGTGCCAGCACAGTAGAAGCTGCAGGAAGTAGTGGAAAGCATAAATGCATTTTTTAGATTGCCTATCCACCATTTGTCTTTGAAATAATGTTTGAAAACTTTTGTAAAATTCATACAGCAGAGGAAAACGCTCTTGATTCTGTTTTGTCTGTTAGTTTTCCTCTTTTACATTCTTTTTGCATAGGCTTCTTTGCTGCTTGAGCCAGAGTTTAAAATTTCGTACTCTGGAGAGAACTGTAGTTGAATTCCTAGGATCTCATCCTCTTTCATAAATCATATGAATTTGTTTAAATTGTTGAACTTATTCCTTTGAAGTATTAATGTATTTTGAGAAGCTCAGTACATCAGCAACTTCTTAGATAATTTTCCTAAATTGCAAAAGATTTGTGTCTAGATTTACAGAATTTAAGATGTGTTTAAGTTTGCACATATTTGCACATTATTAAACTTGTTTTATTCCAGGATTCTTGGTAAGTATAAGGGCTTGTGTAACCAGTAAGACATACTGATTTTACACAGTTATAGTTAGGCAACTCCTCCACTGTGCGTGTGGCTGCATGAATTTAAAATTTATTTGTGTCAGTGAGGGAATAGTTATGTGAGTTATCCCACCAGTATGATGTGAGCACATGAACCGTGCTTATTCAAGCAAGTACTTCTGCTAAGGCAAATAGAAAATAATAGGTTACAGAGATTGTTCTTTTTAAATGCAAAAAAACCCAACTTCAGGTGTTGTGGGTGGCTAGACAAAACTTTGTAGTGTGAAGGTTTGTTAGTTTTCTGCTTGTTGCAACAAAATTATTTTTACAACGGTTAAAGTTTAGATGTAGTCTTAATTTTGAATCTGTGTTTTTTTTATTCCAAAATTATAATCCTGTTATAACTTTCTATGTGTGTATGCTATCTTCATACTAATTTTAGTTGGGGTGTGTGTCTTCCTTCACAGAGAGTTCTGGAAGCTGAAGAACAAGTACTGGTTATGTATCACAGATACTGGGAAGAGTATAGCAAAGGGGCAGACTATATGGACTGTTTATACAGGTAAGCTTTGCAAATTAGTAACCTGCCGCTTAAGTCTAAGAATGTTGTTTAAAGAGAGCAATAGCTGAATATGCCCCAGGTCAGTTTTGGAGAGAATATAGTTATGGTAGCAGAACATGAGAAAAAAGGAATAATGCTCCAACAAGTTTTTCTGTGCACTGCTCCTTACCACTGAAGTAATTATCTAAAATGATTCCTACTGTTCTTTCATTACTAATATATTCTACCTTTGTTGTTTCTGATGTTACGGTGCCAAATATGTTGTTGCTAGTCAATGCTGCAGTGAAGTAGCTCATAATCCTAGGTGTTCTTCTGCGAGGATAGCGTTGTACTGGTGTCCAGTTGAAGCAGCATGGTTTGTTTCAAAGCTTAGCCACATACCTTGGCAAAAACACGGCTCTCCCTTCTAGAAGAGCCTTTCAGACAAGGCTGTGTGCTCTCTGGCTCATTTTTTTCAGGTGAATGTTTGAACTGCAGTGATTGGAGATGGAGTGAAAAATTCTCCTTGTTTCTTCTCTGAGAACTTCAGAAACTAATAGACTGTCTACAGGCAATCAATTCTACAGTTTTGGGGTTTTTTGGGATTACAGACAAGTCGATAAATAAAAACACAACTAACTCCTGTTATTTCTGTACTTTTGCTCTTTACTGAATTACGAGTGTGTTTCGTTGCTACTAGTGATAGCTTAAGCATATAAAACTCACCCATTCATGAGTTGCGAGAACTATAGCTATATTGAGGTGGCTTTGAGTTTACTGGGATTTGGATTTTAATTCCATTCTGACTGTAGGTGGAACATGCTAGTGTCCATTACACACGTGATACCCAGCAGGTAAATACAACTTACGGGGCACTGTTAATACTGTACTTATTTGATGGCATGATGTGAGGATTTACAAAGGATTTCAAGACCTTTAGTATTACATGAAGAGATGTGTGTGATCTTGTAGAACCCATTAAATTACTGCTTGCAGATTGGGAACAAATGTGGCGTTATCCATTTTGGGCTTGCAAATTTTAGTTCCATAATGTCTCACTGACTTAACCGGAGAGTTGATATGGGGCAGGAGTGGAAATCCTATTAAGTGTGTATGAATCTCACTGGTTCTGCTTTGTGTAACAGGTTTTCTGAGCCCTTGAGTGCTTCTGGTCATAAACTAACAAATTAACATACTTCTCCAGCAGCGTGAACCTGATGTTTTGTTTTATTTTTAAACAGGCTTGGGCATTTTTTTTCCCGTGACAGTTGTTAGGCACACGAACCAACCTGTAAATATATATAATCTCAGTAGAGTGGTATTCATATGTCAGTGAAGCCAAGTTCTTAAACTCTGAAGTTATTTATTTCATGACAGCTCTGCCCATTCTAACTCTTCTTTCTGCTTTGCATATGGTGTTTTCATCCAGAAAATGTACTTTTTAGGTATTTTGTTGGAAATAATTTTACCTCAAAGTTATATCTTCTTTCTTTGTGTTGGAATTCTGAGTTTTGTTGTATACTATCTTTTAAAAGTATCTAAAGGGTATAACTTCAATTAAAAATATATACATCGTAATGGGAACTAAAAGACCCTCTCACATGAAGGCAAGAAATAATTCAGTGCTTGATTACTAGTCATAATGACTTTCATGCATTAGAAACATTTCATTATGTATTATGTCACTCTTTTTGGTTTAAGAGAATTTTTTGGGTGAAAGTACTTCTGAAGACCATAAGAAGGTATTCTGATTTTTATAAAGCTGTTGGGAGTTCTTTTCTTACTTGCAAACCTGCTCTCAAAAAAGTACCATAATTTAGTTGACTCTGTTATCAGATCCCAGGATCTAATTTGTGTAATTCTTCCAGGAATGAAAACGAATTAATCTTTACAGCTAGTAATCTTAATGTTATTTTTAAAAAGGTTCCTATAAAACTTAAATAGACTAGCATCTCTGCTTCTTAATCCTTCTACCCTGATAGGTAATACTTGAAATACTACTAAAATGTGGACAGTATACTTTTGAGCAAAATTTATAAAACATTAGACTAATCCTGTGACTGGCAATGCAGTCAAATGATTTTGTTCTTTGTTGTTGGTTTTGTTTTGTTTTTTTCACCCAGTCCCTGGGTGCATTTTACTAGGAAAACGATTTGGATTCAATTTGAAAACTAAAATCCCATATGTGCTTGACTAAACCAAAGTGATAAAATTGTTGGAATAAGGAACACCTGGTGTTAAATAAACTTCTTCAGTTGTTTTTGTTAGTTCTGATGATAAACATAATAGATAAGCCCCAATGTCCAGCATTTCTTTTATCAGTGCCTTGGTGCTGTAATTGTTTTCATAGGTAATCCTCACTGTAAAAATTCTGTTTTGTGTACCTTTATTTCAGGTAACTGGAGACTTTTCTTACCCAGCAAATTGAAATTAATTTAAATGATTTTATTTCTTTTAAAAACCTAAACAACTGAAGCTTTAAAATCTACTTATAATAAAATACTGAAAAATAAATGCACATAGTTCAGCTTTTGCTTTGTTTGGTTTTGTTCTTTTTTTTTTAAACACTTGTAATGATACCAGTATATTAATGTATAGTAACTTTTAGTTCTGTAGCCTAATCTTAGTTCGTTTTCTTTTTATACTTTTATGTGAAATATCTTCCTTCCCTTTCAAGATTAAACTTCAGCCAGTTTTGTATTCTGATACAAACTTGGTATCACAGTAACCTGTAACATAGTTCAAACTGGTATTAGTTCTAGTCCCCTTCTAATTTTTTAAGTGTTAAGCAGCTACTGATTTTAATCTTGCTTACTAATTATGTAACTTAGTAAATGTGGGGAAGATTTAAACAAACAAAAAGTCCCTTTACCATTTGCAGCCAAAATTAATGGTATCTTTCTACTGAAACTTCTTCCACTGAAGGAATTACCTTCATTTGAGACTATAGTGTTAGCATTTGGTAGCCCTGGGAGGTTTACTTCCACATCAGATATTTGCTATTGGTCTCATATTTTTGAATAAGTGCGTTGGATTCATAAAATTTTAGTATCTGCAGTGCTTTGTTGTAATGAAAAGGCTTTCATTTTTAGCTAATCCTCAGATTGTGGTAGATGACTTTAACCCTATTTTACAGATCTGTAAACCAGTGAATACTTCATCTCTGTTTAAGAGCGAATCAGAACAGATAGTGGATTATGAAAATTTCCAATGCTGAGTGCTTGTGTCTACGCTGCTAGACATGTTCAAGCATTCTGCTTGCATAAAGCACGGTGGTTCTGCTGCTTTCAGTTTAGCTTCTCTGAAGTCACCATTGCATGTTTTCATTGGAGCAGTAAAAAAAAAAACAGTAGGTGTGAACAAGCCTCTGAAGGTCGTCCTTGTGCTCAGAGTAGGGCTAACTTCAAAGTTCAAGCAGGTTGCTTAAGGTTTTGTTGAATCAAATTCTGAGCTCCTTCAAGAGCAGGGATTTTGACGCCTTTATGAGTAGCCTGTTTTAGTGCTTGATTACTCTCATTCTGAAACAATTTCTGTGTGTCTGTTTGGAATTTGTGATATTACAACTTGTTGTCCACTGCTTCTTGTCTTTTCTCTGTGCTCCTGTGAGAAGAGTTTATTTTCATCTTACGTATGTCTCATGCTCTGCACCCTAACTATTTTAGTGAGCTTTCTCTGGACTCTGTTCCATTTGTCCAGATCTGTTGTATTTGGGTACTCAAAACTGATCGTAATATTCCAGATGTGTTCTCACAAGTGCTGAGGAAACAATCACCCACTCGACTTGCTGGTACGCTCTTGCTAAAGCAGCCAAGGAGGTGGCTGGTTCACTGTCGGCTCCACAGGGCAAACTGCTAATTTAGTATTCACCCATGAGGGACATGTTCGTAACCGGTCCCTGGATAGACTTAGCATCACTGACCATGTGAATGCACATGGAAGTTATTGAAAACACCATTACAACTGCTAATTCCTATTATACAGTAATGTACCCATTAACAGCTTTGACATGTGGTTGCGTACCCATTCTGTAGCTTGTGAAGCAATTTAATTGTGCAAGTGATGCATTGAAGGAAATCTTGAAAAACAAACTGAAAGCTTCTGAAAACTAACTATAATAATTAGTCTTAGATAACTGGTTACTTTTTTAATTACCTCCTATACATCAGAACAGTGAATGGCATTGCCACATAGGGTCTTTATCCATTTCTCTGTCCGTGAGCACTTGCAGTGGCCTGTGAAAATAATTATTGGGTACTCTCACTGCCAATTTCTGCAAGCAGTTTCCTCAGCACTTGTTCAGTTTTATTCCTGTATGCTGTTCTGCTAGACTCGCTTCCCATTTTGGGTTGCTAACTATGTTGTAGAAGCAGGGGAAGAGTGGTTACTCAAAAATGTTTTATCTTTGGAGATAAAAAAAAAAAAAAAGGTAGACGCCCTCTATTCTATTCTGTTTAAAAAGTTTCGTACTGTAGAAATAAACATAATCCCATGTTGTTTTGTGGTGTCATATCATGGATGGACAAAGACTTAAAGGAGGTTAATTCTTTTGGCTTTATCATGGAGAACACGGAGAAAATAACCAGGAACTGACCTGAGACAGGTACACTCTTAGGTTTATCACATTCAAGCTGAATTTCACAATGTCTATTTTGCCAACACTAATATTTGTTTCTTACCCAGGAATGTGTAATTCAAACTACTAAAAAACCCAAACAAAATATTCAAAGGAAAAAAATATACATCTAATCCTTCTGACAAGGCTTTGCAAAGTCTGTCCCTGCAAGGACAGTGTGGGCTGTTGAGATGTGGGAACGTTGCTTTGGGAATGTGGCCACTGTGGCTAGAATAGTAGCCTGTGGTTAGGTTATTGTCCTTGGTTGATCTAAAAGTACCAAATACATGAAAGTTACCAGGTAACCTGTCCCAACAATTAGCTACCCTTCTAATTGTTAAATTAGTTTTTGCAGGGTTTTTATGCTAAATTACTTGTAAACCACCTTGTCCTTTTATTTTGCTGAATTACCAAGCCCTTTATGTCTGAAAAAAATTGCCCACAAAAATACGCATGCACCAAGAATTGTTAATTTAGATGGGACACTGTCTTTCACTCTTCCACTGTAAAGTAGGTATTTGTTTTGACTGAGTCTTGTGAGGTTCTTCTTAATTCCAAACTTTTTAACCTCTTCCTGGAGTGGAAGCTTGGTGGGTGTGTTTTCAGGTTTGGGTACCAAAAGATATATTGCTTTGCTGATACCGTGAAAGGAAATAAACCTCAATTTTCTCATTTTGTTTACTGTCCAGTGAGGAAAATGTCAAACAAGAAGCCTGCACAGCTGTTCGCTCAAGTAATTGGGCCTGAGCTGTGTGATCGGATATTTAAAATCTTCACCTTAAAGTTTTATCTCAATAGTTGTAAGAGTCTGTGAGTGATTTCTGGTATTGTCAATTCATGGCCAATCCTTGTCTCCACACTAAGTTGCAGATGTGTCTTATGGCTTGTCTTCTAAAATTGAGAAATTTGGATGAAGTATTTGAAGGAGTTACTCAAGGTGAAAAATGGTTTATGACTTCAGTGGAGAAGTTGTTTTGAGATTATACTGTTTGCACATCCTTTGTGGTTACTTGCTTGTGCTTTTGCTTGATTCTGGAAGTTGTTGGTAAAAGTAGGGGAAGGGGAGAGGAAATGTGGGCAAATTTAGTTTTGGTTTTGAGGCACATTGTGGTGAAGCTTTTGCTATGAGTGGTTATGCCAACTCGCTTCTTGCCCACTCCCTTTTTGCTTGAATCAGGTAGGTTTTTGCAGGGGTACGTGATCTAGGTTAAACTTAAATATTTACTTGTGGCTACATTGGTTGTAAGATGGATCTGTTGCCCGATCTGGATTTGAGCAGGCATGTACTGATGGAAGAAAGGTGTGAATGAGGAAAGTGTAGGTCTTTCCTTTTTAGCAAGCTTAACAGGAAGAAGGAGAATGGCAGCTGCTGGCTTTGTTCACGTGGAGAGGGTGGGAAGTATCATAAAGGAGCATGCCTGCTTAAGGCTTGTGTTCCAGCTATTCTGGATGTCTGTACAAGTTCTGTATGAAATAGCGGGCCTGCACCCTTCTATGCAGACTTGCATTTACAATTGATGATGGTTACTGGTGGTAGCCGAGCGGTTTACAGTACTCTGTAAGACGGGAGTGTGAAAGTAGGTTAGGCTGCTGTATTCCAGTTCGTCACCACTGCAGTATCACAAGTCTTCCCTCTTTGGACTCTGTGGTGTCCTAAATTCTTTCAAGTTCACAGGTTTCCATAGTGCGTTTCGCCTTTTCTTCTTTGCTTGTCATTTGCCTTCCTGCCCAAAGTGTTCAGACATCACAAATCTGGTGCAGTCTCTGAAGCCTGAATCTCTTTACATGTTTTGGTAATCTGACTGTCTTCAGTGTCTGAAACTGGGTGTCTCGAAACTGCTAGCTGGATTGGAATTTTAAAAAAGTTTAAAAATTAGTTACCTCATTTAAGCACTAACATAAAAAAATACTATATGTGTAGTTATGAAGGGTATTAGAAATACTTTTCCCAGTTATATGGGAAAGAGGAGGAGAAGGGTTCAGTTTAAAAATGTTGTTATATTTCTTCTAAGGGAATACTGAGAATTTAGAGGGATGTTCTGTCAGGTCTTGTGTAGAAACCATTTTATGCTCTTTATAAAAAACTATGTATACAGTAGTAAATACTAAAATAAAAAAATATTTAACATTTCTTCTTCATAGCTGTTAATTAAAATAATTTCTGCAAATTCTTCTCTTATATTTAAAATTTGTAATACAGCATTTTGCTAGTTACCATGATCTGAGTAAGGGATCGTAACTGGGAAAATTGGCCCTGTAAAAATTGACACTGTCTGAGAAATGCAAAGTAATAAACAGTACTGGTAGAAGAAAATACATTGTATTTAAAAATGCCTGATACTGAGGAATGTTTTTCTGTCATTAAAAATAAAGGCCATTCTAATGCTAGTCAGCTTCTTAGAATTTAGCAGTTATTTTGCACGAGTAACGTGGCAGCATATGTTGAAAGGTTGGATACTTGCACAAGTATATTGCACACCAAGAAAATGCTGATGGTGATACATCAGGCTACTGTTTGATATCTCTGTTACTAACACTGTACTGTTTTAATATGGTGTAAGGTCTTTCAAATTGAAGTAATTTATGTTTTTAAGAATTTCCTACAGATAGCAATGGCATTGGTTAAAAGAGGTTATCTTTTGTGATATGGAAGACATTCCACATTAATTAAAAAAAAAGCTTGACTTTTGCCTGTTTTGATTAAAATGTTTTTATTTCTATAGGTACCTCAACACACAGTTTATTAAGAAGAACAAATTGACTGAAGCTGATCTTCAGTATGGTTACGGAGGGGTGGATATGAATGAACCATTGATGGAAATAGGAGAGGTAGGTGTCTCTGGAAGTGGGAGTGGATATCAATGGTATTCATAAGTGCTACAAATTCAGCTTTGTCCTGTCACATTTTGACTTTTCTGTGTCACAGAATCTGAATAGTTAAATATGGTAGAAATGTAAGTACTGAAGCCTTTGTAAAATGGTATTACAGTTTTGATGTAGAAGAATATAGTGATCAAGGATGGCTATGGGGGAAGCAAATGTGAAAACTATTGGAGAACTTCAATTTAAAACATGATAATAGCCACCATCTTGCAAAAAATTGTAATGACACTACTACCTAGAAAACATTTCGAAGAAGCGGTACTTTTGTTTTTGGAAACACACGAAATACTACTTTTAGGCTTCTACTTCTTGATATCAGAAAGTGTAACAGCTTTTTTTGAGTGCATTTTTTTTTTACTTCCTAACATCCTATTTTCTCATGCAAGCTGGTTTATACTTCTATTATAGCAACTCGGATAGAATTTTTGAAAGAAAAGTAGACACTCTGTGCACAAAGGTATCATGTAGAGAGGGCCTATCATTTTTTTTAAAAAAAGTAGTAATTTGGGTTAAGCACTAGGCTGTTGACACAGTTACTAATGTAAGTCGCAGAGGCTGAGAATAATTTTTAAGTACCTATAAAATGAAAATTGTCAGCAGTAGGACTACATTCTGAGATACCATGCTGTACAGATGTAAAATATGCATTGTTTCTGTTACTTCATGGCTACTCTTACCACGATATACAAGATAGTAAAATAAAAAATTTTACAGGGAAAAAAATAGTATTTTTTCTCAAATTTCATTTTTCTAATTTAAAAAATTTTTTTCAATTTTTATTTAAAAAGTGTTTCAGTATGACAGATTTTGAAAACACCTTTTCAGTCTGATTCAGAACAAACCCACAATCCTGAATACAATTGAGTAGAAACATTTCTTTTGAATGCTTGTCTGTGTATGTGTTTGCTTTGTGTCTGTATGTATACACACAGCTAGCTGGAGAATTCATTTTATTCTGTCATTATGTAGTGGTGCATTGGTTTTTTCCTTTCCTCTCTACATTTGCCTTTTTCTCTAAAAGGCAAGTGAACATTTCTTCTCTTTCAGTTTGGAAAGCTAGAGAAAACACTTTTTGTTCTTAATGTCAGAGCTTGACCTATCAGTGATTACTCTTCTAGCTCTTCGATTTCGTTGTTTTAAGAGACTTCTGCTGTCTTTAGTGAAGAGTAAGGAGAGATTGTGATGCATGAAGCAGCATCTTCTGTGTTTCTGACCCAGCTACTCAGCTGATGAAGACAGCACTGCCGGTTGAAATTGCTAATTCTTTGGCAGGTCAGGGATGGGCTAAAAAAAACCCACCAGGAACATGTTATTTTTTAAACTAAGGTAATTCAAGAAAGGAAATTCTTCTCTTGTCTACCTGTGCAGGTCTCCAAGGCTTGCTAATCAGTGGCATTTGTAAAAGCTTATCAGAGCTTGGAAGTGCAGATTGTGGTACTGTTTGTGGTATCTTCAAAATGGCATAAATGTAATTCCTTATTTCCACAGACTGAGATTTAGCCGAGTCTATTCCTACAATTGTTGAGGTAGTCCTTAGTTCTGTGTGAGTGACTGGTAGTTCAGCTGCTCTGGGGGCTGGGAATAGTCTGGGCTTGTTCTTGGGGCTGGTTGCTGCTGATGGATTAATTTTCCCCATTTCAGTGTGTTACTGCATTCTGAAGTATCACCCAAAGGGATGGTAGTGGCAACTTTTGTCCATAGCTTTGTCCATAGCCCTATGATACGTTTACCAAAGAGGAACAAACAGCAGACCTGACAATTCAGCTTTTTTTGAGTATTCTGTTTTCCTCATGTTTATGGAATCGTATGTGGGGCAGAAGGACAAAGACACACACTTTTCTTCAGGCGTCCTAGCAGTTGTTCCTAGGATGGTACGTCCATAGCGCATCATTTGGGCAGGTTATGGGGAGGGTCGAGATTCTTAAACTCCAGCCGGCAGCCTTTGGTTTTTGTTGAAGATGTTTGGATGATGATGTCTGGAATTCTACTAATGAGTTTTTCATTGTCTCACTCCTTAAGACTCCTTTCATTTCTCTGTACCAAATACTGTATTTGTAGTCTGTAGTATTGGGAAGAAAATTTGGAATCTTGAGGCAATAAAGTTAATCTCTGTTCCTTACTGGTGTAAGATTAAGTTTATTGCAGCTACTCCTTTGCTCTGAACAGGAATGGATACTTGAGTCCTACACTCAAGTAGTTTATTGCATTAAATTGCAGCACTGTTTTTGATGAATTCATTGTCCCAGAAATAAAAGTAGTTCACGTTCTTGACCTACAAGGCACTTGCCAAGCTTATTAAATCTTCATTTTGAAAGCATTTTCTCTTTTGTTACGATTCTAGTTTAGGATTCTATCTTTTATTCTTTGGATTGCACGAGGGGCTTTGACAAAAATCTTTCAGTTGTTCATCACTTTAGAGTGGAGGGAGCAAACGTGCTTATTTTTATATATAGTTCAGTCTCAGCATGAAGTTACAGAAATAATGCCCAGTATTTGTAGAAGCAAAACTTTACTCTCTATCTACTGAAGCTTCTCTCTCAGCATCACTCCTGTGTGCTAATGAAACTTTGGGAGCTTTTCAGTAATCTGAAACGAGTACATGCTTGCTTAATTCTTTTGCGGCGTGTAACAGTAGGTGCGTACAAGAGACCAGACGTGCGTATGTGATGTGTGTGGGCATGGCTTCAAACAGTTTATCATCTCGATAAGCGTTCCAGACATTCAGTAATTGTGTACTTGGAAAAATACAGGATGAGATCAGTTGATGAAAGTGGTCTGCCAGTGCTTGCAAGAGACTTTATTTTTTTCCTTCCATATATTATGAATGCATGGTGAAGGATACTGCTTTTCTGAGGTGATCTCCTATCACCAATTTCAGACTTCTGAGTTTTTAGAGACTGTATGGGAGCCCTGAGATAGAATATAGTTAAGATGTGCCTTCTGTTCATTTTCACCCATCATGGGGTAACAGATTCTAGAAAGTGGAGGTAACTGCCATATTCTCTATTGTCAGTCTACGTGGAGAAGTAAAATCAGTCCCTCCACCAAGGAGGAAAAAACAGTCTCTTGAACTAACACATCAAGTTGCTGGATTGACCTGTCTGTAGTTTACTTGACAAGAAAATTCCAACAGGCAACTTGAAGCTATTTCGGATTGGTGGATCACACGTGAGAGGGATCATGTTAGAGACCACATTTCAGAGATGGTGTTGCAGAACAGAGTCACCTGAGGTCATCCCCTTTATCTCATAGCCAGAAAATGTCTGTCTTACTTTTTCTCAAGAACTAGCTTCTTTCAGCTTTCTCTGCTGGATGAGTTCCTGATGTCTTAGGGAAACTGTTTTTCTCTAACTGTTCTGCTACTACTTGCCACAAGGCAAGGCAGTGGAAATCACTCCTAAGAAAATGTTGAACTAACAGCATTATCTGTATTTTGATTTATAAGCAAACCTTTACCTCTTCTTTGAACCTGCTTATGATGCAGTTGGATCAGCACTGCCTCCCAGATTTCTGTACCCTTTATTACAGCATGGAATAGCTGAGACAAACAGAGCAAGTTCATTTTTCTGCTCTTTAAAAGGAAGATTTCTTCCACAAAGTGGATCAGATTGGCTACCTAGTCTATAGCTAGATGCCTACTTTCAGTTAAGACATACCTGATCAATATTTTAATTTTTACAGCTAAGGACCTGTTAGTTTTGTCAGAGCTTTCTTAGCAGCAGCATTCCCTCTGTCCTCACTGATTTTGGGCATTTCACTTTTTCCCAGTCTGCTACTCACTGGCAGGTGTTTTTAGAGGTCTCAAATGTGTGTGGGTATATGAGGAATCACATTACCCCTTTTGGGCTTTACATTTGATACTGACTTATGTTTAAAAACTCCTTTGAATGGCTGCAGTTGTGTTTTTAAAAATTTTATTTGGGGGAGCAATTACTTCACCCACGAGTTTGGGATATTTGAGTCCATTTGACCTATTCCTCTAATGGTACATTAACTTCACCCACAAGTTTGGGATATTTGAGTCCATTTGACCTATTCCTCTAACGGTACATTAAAAACAGAGTGACCCTATTTGAATTCCATTTAAGTCACTTGCCGGTGACTTTGCTTAAGCTCTATGCATCTTAGTTTGGAGACATTCTCTCTATGTTGAATACAAGAGTTCTGTATCCTTGACTCTAATCTCTGACAAATTGGTTGAGACATTCCCTTTTGTCAGCTGAGGCTTATTTTGCTATGATTTTTAGAAATATCAGTGTCTACACATTCAAACACTTCAGGTAGAAGGACATGTTACCTGCCTATTACTGTGCAGATGTTTTGTTTATGTCTACACTCAAAACTTGCCCTCATAACTCCCTTGCCTTAGGGTCCTTGTATGCATTTGAGAATCCTTGAGAGAGTGGAACCAAGGAGTGCATCAGTCCTATTAGATGTGTAGGAAGCATACATTCAGACACTGCCTTTTTAGAAATTCTGTGTCTGACACTGCTAGTGTACAGATATGTGTGATCTTCATTTGTATGCAATCAGATGTTCATACTAATATATTGTCAAAGTTGGGGGAGTTTAACACAAAAGAATTTTAAAAGGAGAAAGAAGAGGGGTTTAACAACTTAATTCTTAAAATTCTGCATGGGAAATCGCGTCATCTTTGGATTTGTTTTGGGTGGTTTTTTTATTTTTTAATTGATGTGAACTTGTGTTGTGTCCTGACAGCTAGCTCTTGATATGTGGAGAAAATTAATGATTGAGCCACTGCAGGCTATCCTTATTCGGATGCTTCTTCGAGAAATAAAAAAGTGAGTGCTTGATTACTTTTTGTTTTTACACAATGGGGGGGGGATATTGCACTTTTTACTTTTAAAAGTCTGGAGACTTTGACCAAATTCTTTTATGAGGCAGCTTCTTACTGTTGATAGTGTTCTACCAGCTTTTCTCATTGTATCTACATACTTGTGGTTTGCATGTGTAGAAAAAAACCCTCTGAAAATAAAATAGTTAATGCACTGTAACCCGAGGTTAGAGATCTCTTGTGTTTCAGCAACCCTTCTAATCCATGGGATTGGGGAGTAGTTAGAATAATTCTCCAGGTCCCATAGGATGCCTTTTGCATTTTTCTACAGCTTATACTGACTGCTTATGGCTTCTGTGCTGTCAGTAAACTTAAGGACTGGGACTTAATGCAAATATTTGCTGAAGCCAGAAAAGTTATGTTGCTTTGTAGGGGACCCAAAACCCAGGAAGACTAAGGTTCTGGGTTTCTGTTGTTCAGATGAGTGACTTCACTTAACATTCTTGGTGGTTTACTTGAATGAAATGGAAATAATTATTTTTTTGCACTTCGAGGGAGTTTACCTCTGTTACTTTTTAACAAAGATTCTGGTAGTTACGGGGCTTGAGGCTTTTAAGTTTTGATTTAAAACCTTCATGCTATTTAACTCCAAAAGGATCTGTTTGTTTATAAATAAACAGAAATTTTGAAATATACTACAGACCTCGTGTATAGTTGTGAGTTCCATCAGTTTCTACACTTTTACTGCTGTTTAGGGTAGCTCTGCAATTGCCTGATGACTGGGGGTTTTTTCAAGTGATTGCATGCCTGACTCAGGTGACCAGGCTAGTGTAAGTAAACTGAGAGTGAGGTAATTTGGCTGATTGAGGTTCCTTGAACACGCACTTGGTCAGAAAAAATTTGTATTTATAAGGCATTATAAATCTGATTATAATATTATAACTTTATTTTTCCTTCCTGAATTACATTTCTGATGACTAAGTAACTGACGTGATGTCCCTCTCAGGTGTTATTTCTGAAGCCAGGAAGTATTTATTTCCTTTCAGTTGTTGAACTATGCTTCCTTTGTAACCAGTGCTATTATTGCTTTATCCATATGTTTACTATAACAATTTGTTTTTACTAAATGAATATTGCTTAATTTATGGTGAAGAAGATTCTGCTTTGTCACACTAAGCAGTGACATTAAAGACTCGTTTTAGTCAATCTGTGTATTTCACTGGCGGGTGGGAATGGAAATCTGTGTTAAAACCTTTTTCAACAGACATCTGATGCCTCTTACAAGTAATGCTATGTATATACCTCGAGGCTGACTGAAGACCTCACAAGGGTATTTAGATCAGGACTGTCACTGGCTCTGTGGGGTGTTAGATCTTGAGACTGTAGCACTGTAACAAGTTGACAATATTTGTTATTAAACCATTTGGAAAGTTTTAAATAAAACTTGAGTCATTGTCTCTAATGGTTGGGTCTTTTTTTTGCCACTCCTTTATTAAGGTTTTTTCTGTGTGATGTCAAAGAAGTTAATTCAACTCTGTTTCTCAAAATGTATGTCTAATAATTCTTCCTGGTATCATTAAATGTCAGGCTTGCTATGGGTCTTCTGAGGATGGCCTTTGCATGTAACTGTAGGCTTGTTGCTGTTCTTTGATCTGATTCCAGTGGTCACTACAGTTTGTAAGAGGCAATTTTAAAGAATTTGCTGCAAACAGCTGTTAAATATGTTTTAGCATTGAGTTCAGCTATTCAGGGATTAAACAGTGTTTTGGAGAAATGGATATCAATAAGTTACATCTATTGGAGGTGCAAGAATATGCATGGGAAGTTTATTACTTAAAAAAATTAATAAAATTACTAATACATGTATATACTTAGAAATCTCTCGATTAGATGCCTTCTTAAGTATAGTACTTAAATGTGTGCATGGTTTAATTTATTAAAATGTCTTACAAAATAATTAAAACTTAAATAGATGGGACAGTTGAACTTATAACCAGAAGATTTTGCATAGTATACAGTATGTGGACTTGATAACCAACATTGTAGGCAACTAGTTGCATGTAAAAGTATGTTTATTACTGTACTGGAAAAGGTAGGGGGAGCAGAGACACAAATTTTTCTTTCAGGTTTCATTTTATCAATGTATTTAACCGGAATTTCAAAAAGACTTCTGACTAAAATCTTGAACACATTGACATTTTGGAAGCTATAAACTTGTGCAATACACTGTACATTGAAATTAACAATAAACTTTTTTGGCACATGAAAAATAAAGTAGTACAAGTAGTGGCTTGTGGTTCAGCTGAACAAGATGGCTAAACTGATCTAAGAGTTTGCTGCTGCCAAAAAGGAGCAGGCTGTGCTCTACTACCTTTCTTGTGCTGAATTTGGTGCTCATCTAGTCCCTTAGTGAACCAACTCAACTGCTAATATGACAGAAAACCATCTTGGCTAGTCTTTCTCCACATTGGCACGATGAGTCAGTTCAGCAAAGAATCAGATGAGTGCCAAAGCAATGCAAGAGAGATAGAGGCCTGTGACTGAGCAAAAAGGAGCAGGATTAGCCCCCTTGAACAGCAGATAATTGTGAAATCACTTAAGCCTGTCTTGTCTGACTGCACTCCTCTTAATATAGAGTTCTGAATATAACACACTTTCTTCCCCCTCCCTCTAGCCCAAGCACTCCTCCTACAAGGCAAGCTGAATATCAACTTACGCATTTTTGTTTCAACACAACAGGAAGCCGACAAGATCTCGAATTGTGAGAAAATTCATCTATGAAATTCTTAAACAGAAATAATTTGGAAATTATTCAGGTGCTATCTCAAATGACAGTGTGATTAGTACAGACTAACCAGGAGAGGCTTCTCTACTAAAGTTAACTAACACTTTCTAACTAACTGAACCTATTCCTGTCTAAGCTGATACATTATTTATACCATTTGTTTGAAAGGAAAGCTATTGGATGTTAACTTTTTAGAAAGTGTTCAAAACAGGCTCTTCTAGTTCACCGTGAATTCTGTAGTTAATTGGACTTGATAGACCATTGGTCTGACACAGCAGAGCACTTCTTTTGAATGATGGAATCTTCTTTCAATGAATACTGTATTATATTATTGTAACATAAATTTAAATATGTTCACTGGGGCCATAGTAGTACACTGGACAATACATGTTAAACTTCCACTGTTAGCTTTAGTCTTAGGAAGAAGATGGAGTCAATATAAAACAGCACAATGTCCTTGAGCTTGTGTTTTGTAGTTTTCTTCATTTCTTTTGGAAAAAAAACCCCAAACAACTCATCATCATCAGAATTAGTGAAACTTGTATTTCTAGCATTTTACCTTTTTGTCCAGGCTGCCCACCAAACATCATCATTCCCTTCTACCCTTCCAACATGTCCTGTGATATCCCTGCTTCAAACCCTGCGGCAGCTGCTGTATGCATCTATGTTGCTTGCTGACTGCTGCCAAGAAGGAAAATATGCACTTCATAGGCTTCCACCTTGGTGGGGTCACCAATTTATCTTATTTTAGTTTGGAAGATACTCTTACTACTACAACTTCCATGAAAAGCATCTTGGAAAATTCTGTAACTTCTGAAACTTCTGTCAAATTCTGTTGAAACTAGCCATTTGTGTTAGAAATTGTTGGCAGCAGAGTGCTATTGGTGTAAATAAAAAAACCTGAAGGTGCTGCCAAAGTGGAAAGAATGCTGGTTTTGTGATATATACTATTTAATACACAAGTTCATGATGAAGTTCATAACACAGTTCTGACAATAAATCTTGTGACTACTTTGCTGTAAACGTATCATAGCTTTCCTGTGAGGACAGGCTGAGAGAGTTGGGGTTGTTGAGCCTGGAGAAGAGAAGGGTCCAAGGAGACCTTATAGCAGCCTTCCAGTACCTGAAGGGGGCCTACAGGAAAGCTGGAGAGGGACTTTACACAGGCATGTAGTTATAGGACAAGGGGTAATGGCATCAAACTGAAAGAAGGTAGATTTAGTTATGACAAAGGAATTCTTCACTATGAGAGTGGTGAGACACTGGAACAGGTTGCCCAGAGAAGCTGGGGATGCCCCATCCCTGGAGGTGTTCAAGGCCAGGCTGGATGGGGCTTTGAGCAGCCTGGTCTAGTGGGAGGTGTCCCTGCCCACAGCAGGGGCTTGGCACTAGGTGATCTTTAAGGACCCTTCCAACCCAAACCATTCTATGAATACTCACTCATTAAGGAAACCTGTGTTAAGCTACTAAAAATTCTGCAATGGTGGGGGAAAAGATGGGCAGTGTGGTCATCTGTCTAAAAAAAAAAAAAGCTTATGTGATCCTGGCAGTTGTTCCAAACTTGTAATTTGATTGGCAACTGCATCCGCACTACCTCTGTTTGTCCTCTGAGGAGGATTTAAATTCTTTCTCTTTGTTGTGTACTGCCAGCTACCCAAAAGGCAGGCAAGGCCAGGTCCATGTTGCATTCCTTTTCATCTGTCGCCTTCATGCCCTCTGGCATCTGCTTTGAAAGCCTGTCTCCTCCCTTGCAGCTTTTCCATGGAGCATCTGCCTCCTCTACTTTTACAGCTTTTTTCCTAATGCTACATTGACCTTTGAATCCCCTGGCCCTGACCTTTGCTGCCCTCTTTCTTCTTGCATCTGCATAGGCTTAAGGTCTGTGTAGTGGCGTGTGAACCGAGCAGAGGGGAGCTGGGTCTTCATCTGTTATTACGGTAATTCTTCTTGTGTTTGTGTCACCAGTATCTTTTCAGGTCCAGAATCTCAAGTGCTAGGAGCGGACTGGACTGCTTTGTAATATGCTAAAGTGTTAGTTACGTAGCTTCCTGCACTCTGTGACACGGTGCTGTGTTCACAGGCTGCATGTGTCCTGTAGCTTACTGTGGTCCTGGTCCCCTCATGGATTCAGCTGGGTCCAGTCCTGGGTCTGGTGTAACCGTTCTTCCCTTTTGCGACATGCTGCTGCCATCCTATAACCAGACCCAGCAAAGGGATGTTGGCAAGAATGCAGGGTGTGATTACATGGACCCAAACTCAGATTTATTCCATTGGTTCAGCTACCAGAACCAGAGGAAATCTTCCTGTCCCCTGGGGGAAAAAAAAATATATAAATCGGACCATCCCTGCTGGAGCAGTCACCCGTTAGGTCAGCTCGTTTGTAACGGGTGACCAAGCTGCATAAACCATACGGTGACTGTTTGTCATCTGTTAAAGAGCTAGTTCTTTCCACCCATTTTGAGCTTAAGTTTTCAGATCTTAGGATGCAATAGTATTTAAAAGCAATGCATGTAATTAGAAGTGTTGTAAATATATGAATAGTGTGTGGTGTATGTCATACGACAGCTGGCGTGGCTGTCCTGGTAAACCTCCCTAGCTCATGGGCATTCTCTGGAGTTTTTATCAATTCCAAACCAAAATGTTAGTTAAATTAGCAAAATTATTTTTCCCCCATTCCACCCCAGCTTAGATGGACATATGGTAATGTTAGGGTCTGAAGTATTTTTGCTGGCTTTACTCCCCCCCCTCCTAATTTTTTTTAAAATCACTCATGTAAATGACTCTCCTATACCAACATAAATATTTTCTTTCAGAGAACTCATTTTGTCTTTCCAGTGCAGTCTGAGTAAAGTTCTTATTCTATATACATGTATATGTGTGTACATATGTATTTAAAAAAGGAAATCCTTTGAAATTACAACTGTTGACCCTTAAGTGTAAATATACTTTTATAAATTATATTTTAGTCCTGTTTAACATCTTAGGAGTTAAGGAATGTTTTTTACTTCCTTGTGCATTGTATGTGAAAGGTGGTCTTTTTTAGAACAGTTCATGTTTTAAGAAAGTCTCTGCTGCTCTCAGTGTGGGTCTGTTATTTCCAATCTTTGCAAAGGAGTGAACACTAATGTCTTTAGCATGCAAAACACTACTTCTAATTACTTTTGTTTTCAACTGAATGGAACTAAAGATATTTTCTTCACTTGACCTTGCTCATTTAAAGCTAAGAACTTGACTGAAAAATGTGCGATCTTCCTCTTCCAATGAACGATTAAAAATTGTGACTGCACCTGGTATGTTATTTGTTCCACTTGACCTCTACGCATTGAGTACTAGATACTCAGAAAAGAAAATAGCATGCCTCTTAACATGATGTTGGCAAAAATTATATTTTTTTTTTTTGGCAGGGGCAGGATTGTGAAAGTAGTCTTATTTGATAAAGGCTACAGATGCAAGATGGAACTAACTGTAACTTTTAAAGTACTTGCTTAGAGTATGCGATTTGGAATACTTACATCCTTAGCAAACGCTTGGAAATTTCATGACCTGCAAATGCTTTTGAATAGTTTACGAAGTGCTATCTCAACAATTTAAAAGTATAGGAGAGAAAGAAGAGTGCATTTTTATTTTAAGATTAATCTTCTTCAATTTTGCCTATCTAAGCAGAAGAATTTACTGGAAAATGTTTTCATCCAATATTATTTCATTCGACTATCAGATGAGTTACATTAGGTACCTACATTCTCATGAATGTTTGCTTTGCCTGTTTCAGTGATCGCTGTGGAGAAGACCCAAACCAGAAAGTAATCCATGGGGTTATTAACTCCTTTGTTCATGTTGAACAGTATAAGAAAAAATTCCCCCTAAAGGTAGATAAACATTTCTGATTTACGTTTTTATTTTTGAATATTCATCTGGTATATGTATTATTCCTCCTTTAAAAAATATTTCTCCCTTTCAGTTTTATCAGGAAATTTTTGAGTGTCCTTTTCTGAATGAAACAGGGGAGTATTATAAACAAGAAGCTTCAAATTTATTGCAAGAGTCAAATTGCTCACAATACATGGAGAAGGTAAGAGATTCTTCTGGACGAATGCAATAAGTAAAATCTAATATTACCAATTTACTGATGATACATGTCTGTACAGTTCCTATAGTTGTTCTTGGTTGTATGCTTTCGTGCAGTTTAAACTATGCTTTTTTGTTGGCATGGTTAATCTGAATATAAACTACAAACCTTGTCTGTGGATGGACTGTTGGCATCAAAATATTTCGTAATAAATGATAGATCAGTCACATGTAAAGTAAAAAAAAACCCAAACACTCAACAACCAAAAAACCCCAAACAAACGTACAAAAAGACCCAAAAAACTAACACTAACAAGGTAGAAGAGTTAAGGAGAAGGCTACGAGATTGCTGTTAACCATAAGGAGCATAAGCTAATGGTTTTGTACCTGAGGTGAAATTCCGGAACAGGCTAAGACTTCAATTAAACCAAAAGAAACACAGATCCATTTTGTCTATCATTAGCAGACTGCAGCTGCATTACTCTCCTTAGGCTCCCCTCATATTTGCTGTATAGAAGTACTATGTTCCTGTGACTTTTTTAATGATAACGCCAATTTCCTTCATTGAAGTTATAGAGAGATTTTTTTACACCTGTAGCTTTTGAGCGGATGTTTACATACAAGCAGATGGGTTTGGAGCAGTAAAGTGATTCTTACAGTCATATAATTAGATATTGCAGTAAAACTTTCTCAGAAGGGATAAGAAGTGTGGTGGGAGAAACTGGGGAAGACTGGTCACAAGGTTGAAGGGAAGAAGAAATTTTGAGAAGAGAACTACTGAGTACTATTAGGTGTCTAGTAGTGACTGAGCCTAGTCAGTACTCAGAGTAGAAGCTAATTCAGCAACAGCCTGATTTAGAAGAGCAAGTTTTGATTTTCAGCATCCCAGAGAAGTTCTTTTTTTAACTTGTTCGTGTCTCTCATTCTACATACACTGTTGTATATTCATGGTTCTGTATTGGTTGCTAGTATTTCATCAGCTCTCAGTTTAAAAACTTGTCTGTAGGTTTTAGGTAGATTAAAAGATGAAGAAATGCGGTGTCGGAAATACTTACATCCCAGCTCATATGGCAAAGTGATACATGAATGCCAACAGAGAATGGTAGCTGATCACTTGCAGTTTCTACATGCAGAATGTCACAATATTATCAGACAAGAGAAAAGAAGGGGTAAGTCTCAATGGTCACAAAAAGTGAAGTGGTTTTTGTTTTATTTGTTTAGCATTGCAGTTTACTATCTCTACTTAGTGACCTAAGCGCCTATGCATTTTCAACTAATGTATGTTACTTATCTAGAAAGCCCAATTAAACCTTGAATGACATTTTTCTTTTACCATGTAAATCATTTTCATCCTTCCAAATATATAGTCAAAGCCTTCTTTTTACTGCTAACAACCCTCGTTTGGGCCAATACTCTTTCTCTTTCCTTGTCTTAGTCGGCTTAAAAACACACTGAAGTCCTGTGTCCTGTAGAATTGATCATATTTTATGCTTGTGTTTTCATTTGTAAACCAGTGGCTCTGTCTTTACAGATTTCTTCATCATCATTTGACAGGTCAGGATTATAAAATATTTTGGCTTCTTTTCATAGCCACTTCTTATTGTCCTGAATTTTTTGTGACCTCTCTTCCCAGATCATTTTTACAGAAGCAGATGCTTTTATAGTTATATTCCCCGCCTGACTAAAAAAATTATGCTTCCTGATGACTACATGCCTCTTACCCGTGAAAGAATAGTTATTCTTGTGTGGAAGATGGTATCTATTATGTGAAACAAATTATTTTCACAGTCAAATTGTATCTAATAATAGTGTTCCATTTCCAGAAGGTTTTAGAAATTTGATCAGAACGTGGATGCATTTTTTGGAGGAAAAAAAAAAGGAAGTCATAAGAACAGTAGTTGCTTATTTACAGCTTTTCTAACCTGAGAAAAATTACAAGCCGCCACTGGAGGGTAACAAAAACTCAAGAAGATACTTACACTGATTTTAGTCAGCTGCTGCTAAGGGAGATTTAGGGAGGCCAAGGATTAAAATAAACTGGCACAATACTTTTCCATGCTTGCCCACCTCTCCTCTTGGGGTCTCTCTAAATAAACAGTATTGGAAGAGTGAAGTAGTCACAGTGGCAATACTCAGTAAATACTGATACTAGTTCTACTCTTTCCTTTTTTTCTTTTGTCAGTGATCCAGTATATGTTATTTTTTTTTTCGAAACAGTTGGTCTTGTTTCAGTCTTTGAAAAGTTCTGTGTGAAATTATGATACTATATTAAGTGTTGATTTTTAGTGTTTCTAAGCATATTTTATAAAAATGTATCTCTGTTACAGACATGGCAAATATGTATACTCTACTTCGTGCTGTGTCAAGTGGTTTACCTCATATGATTCAGGAACTACAAAACCATATCCATGATGAGGGCCTTAGAGCAACCAGCAATCTTTCTCAGGAAAATGTGAGTTTCCTCAGGCAGCTGAAATTAACTATTTGATTAACATTCCCAATTAAATGTTTACCCTTTTCTTTTTAGTCTATTCTGTTTTGTTTTTTTTTTTTTTAATTTTGTCTAGATGAAATTGGTTTGGAATATTATGGATAAATTGTAATTTCTAATCAGCACGCTTAGCTGTGCAACGCATATCTATCCTGAGAGTTGATTGTTGTGGTCTAACCAGCAACAACTACAGCTAGATATTTCTCACTGTTGTTTGTTTAATGCTGTCATGGCAAGTAAGTCCTTTTGTTCCATGTATGTATTTTTTTCCTGAATTTCTCTAAGTCTGTGGTGTTTGCTGTTCTGGTATGTTAGGAACCAATGATTCCATTTTGTTTATTTATATGTTATTTGTAAAGACTTGACAGCATCCTGTCCTGACTTCAGTGTGGTGTTTTCCACTAATGGCTTTGTAGTCTCATATTTTCATGTAATTTCTGAAAATACTGCAGCTTAGTTATTTTACTAAAGTGTGTTAAGCTTTTTTCGATTCATATGTGTTTACATTACTCAATTCCATTTTTGTTCCTCTAGCATTGCTGTTCAGAAACAAACAAGCAAGCTTTCGTTTGGCAATATATTTGTATGTGTATACATCTTGCTGTCAAGATCTGTCCTCACTTTAGGATGATGACTTTAGCCATCCAGTATTTCTGTCTATAATAATACATAGATACAAACTGTTGTAAATTCACTCTTTTATTGACTGCACAGGAGTGCTTACTCTTCCATCACTCCTGTTTGCATACTGAAAACGGACTGAAGTCTTGAGTAGTATAGTTTGCTTCCACATTATTTGGAAGTTTATTGAGCTTATTCTTTTGAACTAATAGTGTCTACGCGTGGAAATGAATGCAGAACCATGAGGGTGGTGAAAATTCACAGACTTATGTAGATAAACTCAAAATTTGAAATACATGCTCCACTGTGTGGATTAAGTACTTTGTCATCAAAACATTTTTAATGTGTAACCTGAGAATGCACTTGGGGAGTTGGGTGATGCGGACAGTGCGTTGCACACGCTTGCATTGCCACCTGCCAGCTTGTCTGTGTAGAGTCTCCTCTAATTCGTATTAGTCCTTTCTATACAAAATGCTGAAATGTGGTGTGCTAAACTTGCTCGGTAACTGCCCTGCATAGGAAAATTCAAAGGGTTCATCTGAATTTTCTCTCTCTGAAGTCAGTGTGTAGGAGAAGCAGGAGTTTATTTTTCAGCAGCTCTTTGACTTGGTTGCTGTAGTTGCATGTCAGCATTAGTGCTTCTTGAAAAGACCAGTAAAGGATTTCAGGGTATGATGGAAAAGATTACACAGAATGAGAACAGCATAAACACAGATCTGTGTTTGATAGCAGGACTGTAAATGTAGCCATAGACCTTTTATTTCCAAAACATGCTCAAGCACAGTAGCTTAAGAGTACAACAATGCAGAATCAATCCTCTCAAAGACTTAATCACTATGACTTCAACTTTTATCAAAAAGAATAATTAGGAAAAAATGTACAACTAGTGTAGATATGTTTGTGTGTAGGTAACATTACTTTTCTCATTAACTTACTTTCTGTTTTATCTACCTTTTTTAGATGCCAACTCAGTTTGTGGAGTCAGTTTTGGAAGTACATAGTAAATTTGTTCAACTCATCAACACTGTTTTGAATGGTGATCAACACTTTATGAGTGCCCTTGACAAGGTAACTTTTACTTACGTAGAAAAAGCATTGGAAAACAAAACGTGTGACCCTCTTTCAGACTTACCAAAATTCTTCAGGGCATCAACACATGTTCAGACATAGAGTTCTTATGCAGTTTTTCTAGTTTATAAATGCAATGGAACAAATGGACAGGCTGAGAGAGTTGGGATTGTTCAGGCTAGAGAAGAGCAGGCTTCGGGGAGACCTTATAGCGGCCTTCCAGTACCTGAAGGGGGCCCACAGGAAAGCTGGGGAGGGGCTGTTTGTGAGGGCATGTAGTGATAGGACAAGGGGCAATGGTTTTAAACTGCAGCAGGGTAGGGCTAGGTTAGACATTAGGAAGAAGTTCTGTACAATGAGGGTGGTGAGACACTGGAAGAGGTTGCCCAGAGAGGTGGTGGAGGCCCCATCCCTGGAGACATTCAAGGCCGGGCTTCATGAGTCTCTGAGTAACCTGATCTAGTTGAAGATGTCCCTGCTCACTGCAGGGGGGTTGGACTAGATGGCCTTTAAAGGTCCCTTCCAACACAACACATTCTGTGATTCTAAAAGACAATCCAGTGTTAGGGGAAAAGATATGTACAAAGGAAACCACTTTAATACTTAAATTTTTTCTGAAAAAAACCCCTTTCTTTTAGTCATAATTCAAAACACAAAAATGGAGCTGACCCATTTAATGTAAATTTACATGCAGATAATAAATAGACAAATTGGAGTTTTGGGGAAGTTTAGTAACGCTTACATCCATTTGAACTTGAATTTGCTTGCTGCCATAATGTTTAATCTCTGAATGTGACAGTAGTACTTACATGGAAGCGTTGCTTAGATTTTTCAAGTTGACTTCAAAGAATATCTGGAAACTTACATTTACTTCAGTCACTGTCACAGTAGCTAACTTCTTCCAGGAGAGAACTGCACTTGAAGTTGAATAAGCCTGTTGAGGGAAAGACGCTTGCTGCTCTTTTATTTGAAATGCATAGCCATGAAGGTATTTAAGATAACAGTTCTAATTGTTATAAATTTTAATAATAACTATGATAATGAAAATTATAGCTAACTTTATTATTGTTGCTGATGTTATTATTGTTGTTATTACTATTAGTGGTAGTATTATTATTGCTACTAAATTCTGCAAAAAATGCAGGGATTGACTGGCTCCTCCTGAAAAAAGAAGTATGTTTTATCTAATCTGTTCATTACTTTCCCTCTCTTTCCCATATATCCTTGTATCCTTTTTCCTAGAGAGTACACTTACTACTTCCCTATCTATAATTCCCTGTCATAGAATGCATGCATAGTTATATTTGCTCTTTTTTGGTATTTACAGTAATTGCAGTTTATAGTTAGGATCATAGTCTAAGCTTTGATAATTTTCAGCCAAGGTTAATCTGGAAAGACATAATGATGAAGATTTCAGTCATAATATCAATAGTAGTTACCCATCTGTATTTGTGATACTGAAAAAATAATCATTTAGTATTTTAAAACATACTTATTTCAGTACCCTAATGCATTTCTGTCTCAATTGCAATTAATGTTATGTACCAGAAGGTGGAGTAATATGGGATTGACAGCTACATTTGCTTGCTGGTTCCTTCAATACATCAATTCTTCACTTCAGTGACCTTTAAGATTTTAAATATTTACTGTAATAATCTGATGTCAGTTTTTCATAGTGGATATCAAAATTCCTACTGTTGCCTCCAATATTATTGCAAAAGAGTGCTCTAAGCTTCAAAGACTTTCATATTTCTTGTCAAGTCATGTGTTCCTTTCTCACAGGGATTCTAGGGACCTATATCAAATATTGGAATGTCGAGGCATTGTACAAGAGAGGTGCTTATCAGTTCTTCCTTATAACAACTATAATGTTTTCCTTCCATAGAAGGAACTATAATTCCTCAGAACTATGGTCATGCAATATTTTTGGTTCAGTATTAGTTTAAAATGTTAATTTAAATGTGACAGTTTAGAAACTAATCTTGATTATTCCAAAATCTTTGTTTACAATTTCCAATTTTAAACTGCCATAATTTCCTTCCTGTTCTTTTTCACCATATTCACATTTTCTTCTACTACCGTATTTTTTGTACTGCACTGCTTCAAATTTCCACTTCCATTAATATTTTTTCTCCTCTTCATTGTATCAAAAAATCCAATAACCAAAAGATCTTTTCTTTCTTGCTGTTGTGAGCACACCACATATGTTTTTCAGCTCAAGATATGTGCCATTGATACAAGCTGCTGTTGATGTGCTGCTGCTCAAATCTGCTGTATTTGCAATTATTCCTCAGTTTCTTTCCGTCCATACATTTGGACCATACGTATTGCTGTATACCAAAATCCTCATACTTTACATTTAAGTTTCTAATGAGAACTTAATTTATTCTCCTGCTTTCTGCAATTAACTTCTGTTCCTCTACTCTTTCCACTTCTTTTAAATCTCAACTTAAAAACGTTAACCACGCCAATTCCCACAGAGCAGTAATTCAAACCCTTTTATTTATTGTTTCTTTTTTTTACCCCCTTTGGTGTAGTTCAAATTTACAGGGTCTTGGATGGTCTTTGCCCTGAACATTTTTTGATTTCTTCAAATTTCATAAAGAAAAAGTTTTAAGTTATTTACATTTTTTATCTTTGCTCCTATGTAGGCTTTGACATCAGTAGTTAACTATAGGGAGCCCAAGTCGATCTGCAAAGCACCTGAGTTGGTAAGTGATAGTATTATTGTAGAAAGTAATAATATATTTTTATAACTGTCAAATGAATTGGCATAGGGTCCATCACATGCATATCCATGGCTTACACTGAGTCAGCCTCAGGTGTGTATTTCAGTAGTAATAAATAACTTGCACACACATTTTGTGGTTGTGCAGATTTGGTGCAGTTCTAATTTTTGATATGGAGTTCTGGTTTTTCAGTGGATGTAGTGTGTATTGTTTACCTTTGAATACAGACCTTGTAATAGAACATGAGACCGTAGACTCTGGTTTATTTCATGCTTTAACATTTGCGTAGAAGTTTGGAATACCTTGGCGTACATTTGTTCTCAAGCTTGACAAGTAGGTTTGGGTTTGTTTTTTCTTTTTTTAACTTGAGCTGGCCAAGTACTGTGACAACTTGTTGAAGAAATCAGCAAAAGGAATGACAGAAAATGAAGTAGAAGACAAACTTACAAGTTTCATTACCGTTTTCAAATACATTGATGACAAAGATGTATTCCAAAAGGTAACTTTTGATATTCAATAAATGATAAAATGTTACATTTAAAGTAGTTATGCTTTAAAAAATCCTCATATCTGATTTTTTTTATGCAGTTCTATGCCAGAATGTTGGCAAAAAGATTAATTCATGGTTTGTCTATGTCTATGGATTCTGAAGAAGCCATGATTAATAAACTAAAGGTAATGTAATACTCTTCTAATGCTGAATAAAGCAACATAGGAGCATGTAATGTTCAGAGGGAGCAGCAGAGGGTGTCAGAGATAATTTCAATCAGTAGATCCTGTGTTTCTAGTAGCTGAAAGGAAAAACTAATTTCTTGGTAGTCTGAAAGATATATGACCAAATATCACCTAACCAGTTGAAATATTTATGGGGTTTGGGGTAGTTTTATTAAATGTGTTCAAATAATTCATATTTAAATTCTAAAAGTACCAAGGACTTTCATAAACTAGCTCTCTTTCAGTTTTAAGAAATAATATTGTTCATATAAATCAATATATAGAAAGTGAAACTAAGATAAATCTGGTAACTTTCTTTTGTTTCATGTTGTAAATAGAGTTCGCTGTAAATATTATAACAACAATTTTGCTGACTAGTATTTCATATTTTAGTAATGAATATGCATAATTTTATAAGTACTGTTTTCACTGTGAAACCTGTTAAAATATTTCTTCACAGCAAGCCTGTGGTTATGAATTTACCAGCAAGCTCCATCGAATGTATACAGACATGAGTGTTAGTGCTGATCTCAACAATAAATTCAACAACTTTATCAAAAACCAGGACACGATTATAGATTTGGGAATTAGTTTTCAGATATATGTTCTACAGGTACTAATGTATGTTTATTACTATTGAGTTATTTGTACTTAATTTTTTGTGTTTTGATAACAAGTGAACAATTTTTCTAACTGTGAATACTTCTCATATCGAAACTGACACCTTGTGATCATTATGGAATAAGCTATTTTCCTGCTGTTTCTTTTTAAAATTAACCCACTAGCACACTAAACAATAGTGATGTAAAATGCTTTGCGTTCTTGTCTTGAATTAATATCTCTGTGGGGCATGCATAATGAGCAGTAAAACTGCTGTTGTAAATTGAATGTCTTGTAGCATAATATACTCTATAGATCTGTCTAATATATTATTTTTTCTTAATGTATATATTGTATGAAAATGTTAATGTTTTTATTTTTCCTGATGCCTTTAGGCTGGTGCATGGCCTCTAACTCAGGCTCCTTCTTCTACGTTTGCAATTCCTCAGGAACTGGAAAAAAGTGTACAGATGGTAGGTTAGTAGGAGGCTTCTTGTAAACATGTGGAAAATGTAAAATAACTCTAAGTAAAAGATAATCACTCTAACTGAGAAAAACCTGAGCTGCTTCATTTTGTTTGTAAATCATGGCTATCCTGCTTTCAGTCCATATGAAATTTGGAAGGGTCACCCAAATGGCATACTGAATTGATGTATGTATTTGCATAGCTTTTCTTTACTTTTCACATCTCTCTCCTACACTTTGTGATTGATGAGGGAGATACTAATAAATACAGTCAAATGAACTGGGTTGATTCTTAGCTTTAAAACCAATTCATGCTATTTAGATAAAAAAAGATTTTGTTTCTAATATTATATATATTTCTGTTATATATATATGAACAGATTTAATATCAGATTTCAATGCAGATAAAGGTTTCTTGTTCTGTATTTCTTCTGTATGGCTCATAGGAGCCATTCAAAATCAAGCTTCGTGCAAAATTCTTTAAAGCTAATTTTACAAATTTTCAAAGCAGTAAAGGTTTTACTTTGGCCCAATATTCTCTTTTTGTGTGGTTATTTCTGTTTGGTAGAGGTGAAACATTTTATTACTTTTGATTATATTATTGTGTTCTAAATGCTACCTGTACAATGTTTGTGTTAAAATACAGAATATGCGTGTTGGTCTTTGCTAAAGTGTATTTAATGGTGAAGTACATTTTAGGCAATAAAAATGTCATATTATTGGACATAACAGATTTTTAAAGCAGTTTTTATACCTTAAATTGCTATCTGATGTAAGTTATAATGGCACATGTCTCTTTCTGTGGTGAAGGAGCTTTTTCGTGTATAATTTCTAAGTATTAAAACTATTTATTCTACTTTTATTTCTGCTGTATTAAGTGGCACTTGGTTTTGTCAACATAATAGTTTCCAACCCATACTATGGCATCCACAGGATGTGAGTGATTGACATTTTACTGTTCTTTGTGGACTTAAAATAGGAGTATTGTCAGTTGTGCCTCAGTTAGAAAATAGTTACGGACTTGCTTATCAGAAGCAGCTCAGAGTCTAGGTTGCTTGCCTGACTTCACTGTTTTGCCAGTTTAAAGAAGTAAAACTGATTCATGTATCACCTAGCTAGAATTAATGCTCTAAATCATGATTTTAATTCCCTGAGGAAACAGAACATAACCTTGGGGAGTCTGAAAAATTGTCAGTGCCTGTCTTTACTGTAAAATTTGATCATTTGACCCATGAAGGAGGAGTTCTCTCAGGATTCTGGCCAGGATTTGGAAAGAAGAAAAAAAACACATTTGCAGTTGCACTCCAAAGTATGGGGGCACCTCTGTAACTCGGCAAACTGTTCAGCAGCTTTTTCAGGCTCCAAGACTGCTGGAGCTTCCTATAAATATACATTTATTTGAATGGTATACAAATAGTGGTTTTCATACTATGTAAGGTTTGTGGGTGGAGAAACACCTGATTCTTAAAGAGGTCAAAATGTCCTCCTTTTTGTATTTTCCTTCTACGTTAATCAGAGTTGCCAGACCAAATCAGACTAAGCCAAACTGACATGTACACAGTGTTGGCTACGTGGGGTTTACGGAAGTTTGAACCCATTTAAAGGAAAGGTTCTTTTAGTCTAAGTTTTTCTCATTACCAGAGAATAGTCAGATGTTAAATTAGGATTAGTCTACAAGCCACATTTTCTTGTTTCTTTCAGATAGAACATATGAGAACAAAATTTCTGATTTTTTTTCTTAAAAAAAAAAAAAAAAAGGCAGCTTAAATAGTAAAACTAAGGTTTAGCAGGTACTTGCCAATATATGCAGTCTGATTTCTTCCTCTTGGCTCTAGGGCTTATATGTGCGATTAAGGTCAGGTTTATATTTTATTTTTTCTGTTGGATTTGCAACCAAATTTCAGTTATTTTCAGAGGACATCCAAAAGAATGCTGTAGCTACTAAAAATCCCTATTTTTATATTTTTTCTTACAATCAAAGTGATCAGACTTTGACTGCATATGTTAAAATAAAATCTTGGGGTTTTTTGTTTTTGTTTTTTTTTTAACAAGCCTTGCTATAATCTTCCACTTTAGTCTTTGGAGAAATTATTCTTTTCCTTCCTGTCAGAGTAACTTTTCTGCATCAGTTTATCCCACAGAATAAGTAAGCTGGAAGCCATGTCCTCAAAAGGTTCTTTAAACATTCTGGAATATCTTTAATTGTTCTTCAAAATCCATTGCTTCCTTTCATTTCCTATGTTTTTTTCTTATACTTTCTCCATTGATTGCTAGTTTCTAGGAATGGGAGGATTGAAAGATTATATATGAGAATAAGATGATCTTGCTGCTTCTCTGTACATTTGATTTTTCTGGTCACAGTCCACAGGTCACTTATGCCCTTCCTTCTCTTATTCTTTGTTGGTGGAAATAGCATTTAAATAGACATAAATACAGCTTTGAAAGAATCTTCTAAGAACTGCGTTCCTAGAGTTTTCTGAAAAGTGATCTCATTTAAAGTAGGCAGGCTTATGCCCTTTAGTGCCAGATTTCAAACTGTGTAGCTAATTTTCACTTGCCCAAACCCAAAAATTTAATTTCTTAGAGAGGAATATTTAGGTTGTTCTTAAGGCCTTTTTTTTTTTCATATTCCTGTTCTGCTATATATTTTTGTGTCTTTGTATTAGTTAAATATCAGGAGAAAACGCTTTCCAGAATGATTGACATAGCAGTTCTCATAATGACAAGAAATTTATGTAAAAATCAAAAAAAGGAGGAAGAAATTAGCATTGCTACTCATGCTAGTTTGCATACAAGATTTTTAAAGTGTTGATTTTGAGGGGATGCTTCAATTTTTGGGTATCAGCATAATGAGGCATTACTTCCAAAATCATAAATGTGTGCTGCTTTGTGAAAATAGGTTTTGGAAGTTTTCAACAGAAATTCGAGGATCTGTAGTCTATTCTTGATTGCAAACCATGTAGTTGTGTCTAGCCTGAAACGCAAATTGGAAGGTGGCAAAAACTGTGCCCACTTTCAAGCTTGCTATTTTGGAATTCCCCCTAAAAATACGTTCAGGAATGTAAGATGAGATGTGTTATGAAAGTCAATATGTAGCTGACTGGGGGAAATACCTGGTTAATACAAGTGTATTGTTTTTGAAGGTTGCTGTTTAAAAAAAAAAAATCAGTAAAATGAATTTTTCCAAATTGATTTTAAATAGGATATCAAAGCCATGGAATACAAAATGATTTCACCGAGGTGAAAAAATAAAAATACACTTGTGTTTATATGGAGTTGGAAGGAAGAGAATAATAAAACCTAACAACATTGATAGCTAAAACCTCCTAGAAATTCTTTTAAATTCAGTAGAGTTGATGCTGCTTTGGAACACTGTTTAACTACAGTATTTTATGCTTTGAGAGTATGAATGTGTCGACAATCTTTTTGATGTAGGCCTCGAGTGATATGCTAATATTAATATGTTCAAGTAGTTCAGTAAATGACTGACGTTCAGTCATCACCCATCTTCTAAAGGAAAATGATTGATCCGCAGTGTTTGCATCCAATATGGTGAACACAAAACCAGTATTTCTTCACTGGGGTGGTAGTGTGGTAATAAACTATTGTAAGTAGTTATGTGTGTGACTAATTGAAGTTCATTTTGTTTTGCAGTTTGAATTATTTTACAGTCAGCATTTTAGTGGAAGGAAGCTTACTTGGTTACATTATCTCTGTACAGGTAAAAATAAATGCTTTGCTAAACTTAGGCGCTATACAGCTAACAGTTTTTGGTTAAAAGTCCTTTTCAAATAGCAACAGACTTTGGAGCTGGAACATTATGTTGCATATAAAGTCAACTGACTTAGCTTGCATTATAAATTAATATTTGCTGCTGAGTGTTTCCAGAAGTTATGTTTTGTAAATTTGCATATGTTATCTGTGATTTATTAAATCCAAGAAAAACTAGAGTTGTACATTCTTAAGTACAAAATGGCACTGCAGAACTGCTGAGTTAATAACAATTGCCCTGGAATTGTTTCTGTACTATGAGATGACTCTTAGCTGAATACTAAATAATTTTAAGAATGCAAATTATACTGAGTAAAATACCCAGATATGTAAATATCTTAGTAAATACATATATATATTTACTTATGTTTATATTTACTAGAAATATATGTGTAAAAAACATCTTAGAAGAGATATATAAAATTTTAGCTTAGTTTAGTAAGTATTAGTCAATTGCATTTTATTTCAAGTGCTTTCAGTATCAGGCTTTAAGGACAGTACCACAACATATTACATGGAGGTGAAAACTAAACTAGCATACAGCATATAAAGTAATGAAAGTTTAGTTCTGATGATAGAAGGTAGAAGGTTGTCATTAACTCATACTTACCTTCACACAGAAAATCTAAATCTACTTTCAGGCAGACTTCAGTGCTTTTCTTCTTTTTTTTTTTTTTATTTCAGTGGAATTTAAAAAATATAAGAATATAGCAAAAAAGCATTAATGGACAAGTCTCTTATTTTGTTTTTAAGTCATTCCTTGGAGCAACTTTCCCGTAATCACTATTCTGTGATTCTGTGTAAGCTATTAATAATTAAAATTTATGCATTGCAATGCATTGAGGCTATTTGTAATTTCCTTTCTTTATTGCTATAAATTATATTGCATTATTCAAATTCAACACTGTAGGTTTCCTTTTTTTCTTGAAAATACTACTATTCTAGTGTTCATAGTTAATCAGAGGGCAGACCACACTCTATATGTGTAAATTCACAACATCAGTTTTCATCTTCCCATTCCAGGTGTTAAATGCATACTTAGGTGTGAATTGAATGTTGGGAAATGTATGAGGACCTCTAGTAGTTGGACTTTAGATGACTTTTCAGCACATTCCATCAGTTTATAAAATACTATTTGTATCATTACAGGTGAAGTAAAAATGAATTATTTGTGCAAACCTTATGTAGCCATGGTGACAACATACCAAATGGCAGTGTTGCTTGCCTTCAACAACAGTGAAACCGTCAGTTACAAGGAGCTTCAGGATAGTACACAAATGAATGAGAAGGAACTGACAAAAACCATCAAATCCTTACTTGATGTCAAAATGATCAACCATGACTCAGACAAGGTATGCAGTAATGATATAAAAAACTTTCATGTTTTCAGGCTTGTGATTCTAGTATTTGTTGAGGGCTTTCTTTTTTTAATATAAAAGGATCCACAGTTTGTCTTTTTTTTCTTTCTAAACTATTATTGACCCTTGTGAACAATTATAAATCTGTATTTATAAGGGAAGAGACAGGAGGAAGCAGACTATCTGTGTCGTATAGGCTCTCTGTGCCTGTAACAGACAGCAAGATATGCTGAAAAGGTAAGAGTGCTCAGACTTCATTGTTTCTGCTGCATTTCATCCATGTGGCTCTCGACTCACTGCTGTTGGAGGGGAATACGCTTTAAATACACCACCTTCAAAGTTGTACTGAATTACGGGAAGGAGCCTGAGTAGTAAACCAAAGAGTTTTACAGTGATCCTAATAAAAATTTGCGGGCTAGAGAGACTGAAAGTGGTAGCAACCATGTTCTTCCTTGCTGACAGGTTACAGCAGGAAGGAGGAGGAAAGGGAGCAAGGAGGGCTTATGTGAGAGGATTTTTGCTGCAATTTGCCAAACTCTTACCATTCCATGAATTTTTTGGAATTTCAGTAATATCTGAGCTTTGGTTGTGGTTAAGGCAATGGTTGATTGCAGGTTCTGTTTCTGACTCTGCCTCATACTTCTGTATGACCAACGTGAAACCAGTTACCTGTTTTCCCATACAGCGAAGGGCACCAGTGCCTGTTGTAAGGAACGCTGCAGAAGGGCTTGTGTGCATCGTGCAGACCTCAGCATGTGCTGACAGCTAGCCCAGAAAGCCCGTTATTTAGACAGTATCAGGCAGAAGAATCTGAGATAAGCTGTTCGCTTCACCTATGAGAAGAAATCCAAAGCTGCTCTGATAGCTGCTTTTTTTTTTTTTAAGCCAGGAAAACACTAGAAAATTGAAAGGGAGATCACAAGGAAGGTCTGATGCTTGGCTGAAGCATAGGACATGCTTCCAATATCTAGAAATAGCTCAGGTTGGAACAGTGGCTGGGAAGGTTTCTGTTAAACCATGGGTGAAATATAACACTGGCAGCTATTAGAGAAAACAGCGAGATTTTTCATAATCTTGGAAAGTTGCCCATTATTTAAAGGATTTACGTTTATTTATGTCTGTTGTATAAGGTTTGCCCAGTTTCTTTAAGCATATGTTATTGAAGAGTGAATGATAAGCTTTCCAACCCTTTTACCTTTTAAAGTTTACCACTGCGTTTTCTGGTTCTTTGACTTCCAGGGTATTGTGTTCAAACATCTCTGCTAATTCTGTTTTCTTTGCACTCCATCCAGCAATGTGAAAGCAGATCTGTAGGCAGTCTTATCAGCTTACTTACTGAGTAAGCCAGTGAACTTTAGTGGCTTAAGCAGTGAAATTAAATATGCTAACTTCTTTTTACCTCTATCTGAGCCACACAGAAAAGTACAGTGTATTAAATGTTGTAGTTTGCTTTTGTTTGTTTGTTCTTTTTTGAAAGAGGAAAGAGAAGAGGAAACTTTTGGCAAAATCTTTATTGGTTCATTAGAATCATGCTTTTTGCATTCCTGTAAAACACACAATTTGTTTTGGTTTATACTCAACCATGTAAGCAGAGTAATGCTAAAATTTACTGTTAGCTTACCTTTTTTAAAGGCTGTTGATCCTTGCGCTTTCATGTTAAATTTTCTGTACGGTGCCTGGATATTCTAAAATATTACAACAAAGAATATTTGTTGCAGAATATAAAGTTAGATTTAATACTGTTTTGAGTATGTATTTAGGTAAGTATTGACTGTGTTTACTGAAGTATTTGCACTTGAGGCAGCCACGGTTTGGCAAAGTTCCAAAGTCTAAGAAGCCCAGTACCTTTTCTGCTGGAAATTGGTAATACTTGCACTTTCTTGCGTGGAAGCTGCAAAGATCGGTCAGGTCATCCTGTTAGTTGAATGTAAAAGTGTTTGGACTGCAGGGAATAGTTACTATTTATTGAAAGAAATGGACTTTTATGTGTGGAAAAGAATAGAGACTCTGAAAGGAAAAAATTAGAAACTTACAGATAGATGTGGAAATGTAGAAGTTGCAGTTTGTCAGCTGTTTCTGCTATAACATAACAAAATGCTTAGATGTTTTTCCTTAAATTCTGGAAGGCAACATTAGTAATAGTTGTGAAAGCAGCAGTGCGCTCTCTGGAGATTCTTCCGTAAATAAATGCAAATCCTACTTTCTTTGCAGTGAGAAAATGAGTTTAAATGGAGAGCGTTTGCAACTAAAAAAAGCTGTCAAAGTATTAGAACAGAAATTGCTTTAATCATATTGATTTGTTAATAATGTATGTCAGAGTTCTTTATGGTATTTTCTAAAATAGACTGGATTTCTAGATGAGTTAAACTGTAGCTTAAAAAATTGACCTGGTTCGAGTGGCATTTTAGAATTTCCAACTACACATCTTCTGAAATTATTAGTATGTATACAAGCCTCTAATTGTGATTTTTTTTCAAAGTAAGTTGTTGTTATTTTCTGGTTCCAATTATGACTTTTAAAAAAGTTTCTTTATTGCAGGAAGATGTAGAGGCAGAGTCTACGTTTTCATTAAATATGAACTTCAGCAGTAAACGAACAAAATTTAAAATTACTACATCAATGCAGAAAGACACGCCACAGGCAAGTATTCTTTGGTGTTTCTAGCTTGAACAGTGTAGTAAGCTTATTTTTCTAAAATCAAATGTATTGTATTAGTTTGGTGTAAACAGATGTAAGAGTCCCTGTGTAAGATTTACATCATCATAGCAAAATTGTTTACATTTAAAGATTAAGCACTGCAGGTTTTTTTGTACTTAAAATATATGCAGGAGAAGATGGAATAGGGAATAAGAAAAAACAGAAGAAAAAGATAAACAAGAGCTATTCCTCTTGTACCATGTGGGATTGAAGTTTAGCTTGTTTTATCTAATGAGATTTTTTTCTCTGGTGGTGTTTCAGTAAAAGCAACTTATTCCAGGAACAGCAGAACCAATCAACTCTGTTTTCCTATAATTTTGTGTCCTTTGTCAACTAAAATTAACTCCAGTGTGGATAATCTGTGTTCCCTCTGTATCTCCTAAAACATGGGATTTTGTACAAGAGATGTATGTGCTGCTAGACTCAACACACTGTAGTAAATTCTGCCTGCCTTTCTCCCTAGCAAAATCACTGGTTTGGATGTCTTTCTCCTACTTTCCTGCTGACTTTCATGAAACTTGGTATTCTTGATTTACAGGTGGACTTTGCCTGGAATTGAACTTCACCTAGATGTAATAATTGTCAAATTTTAATACAGTAAAAAGTATAGATTCAAGATACTTTTATGCAGTGTTTATTGATCTGACTATATTTTAAGCATTATTATTCTTCCCATGTTGCAGGAGATGGAACAGACCAGAAGTGCTGTAGATGAAGACAGAAAAATGTATCTTCAAGCTGCTATAGTGCGTATCATGAAAGCACGTAAAGTGTTGCGACATAATGCTCTTATTCAGGAGGTAAGATATAGTCCTCTTCCTAAGCATGATTTGATGAAAATCTTTAGGATAGTTGGGCAAAATGTCTGGCCACAAAGCTCTGCTATGTCAAAACTAATACTTCAGTGAAACTAGTGAGAATTTCATTGGAATCTACTTTGAACTGTAGTACTGGGGCACTAGCTGTGATCCCTCTATCTTGAAAATGTGTCTTAGCACTAAAACATTAGGTGCCTCTGTCCTTGCAGTTTCCTGTTGGCTGGCTCTATGCCGACAGGTGTCGAATCCTGTAAGAATAGCTGCCAGAACTATAGGTTCAATTGAAAACCCGACTATGGATAATCTAGGTATGGCATTTCCACAGAAGCACCTAGCCAATTTTGAGCTCTACTCATAAAGTTGGATTTTATTCTAATTCATTACTTAAATTTTAGAAGTTGTTTGGGTATGTAGACTTGTACTTCTTAATCTCCCTTTTCTGTTAAGAAGTACAGTTGTCTGGATTTTGGGGGTTCTGTATTAATGACCTGTGAACTGTCACAGACTGGCTAGGAAGGAAGTGCTATTTCTTTCATTTTTCTCACACTTTCCCATCGGTGCTAGTTGCCTGCCTAATAGTATTTCTTATTGCAACCCAATCCTACCAACCAATTCCCAGTTCTAGTTTTCTTAGCCTTCCAAGGCATTTGTTCTTCAGTCTAATTCGTTCTTGTGTCTCCTGAGCCTTGCTCGATAGCCTCAGAGTGGACAGGTAGGAGAAGGAATAACAATTCCTGCTTTATTGGACCATTTTGTGCATGGAGGAGGAGAGGCATTTAGTCACTTTGAGATCTGCTGTGTGTTTTCTGTCTTGCAGTGATGGAGGAAACCATTTCATAGAATCATAGAATCATAGAATCATAGGGTTGGAAGGGACCTCGAAAGATCATCTAGTCCAACCCCCCTGCCAGAGCAGGGTCACCTAGAGCACATCACCCAGGAACGCGTCCAGGCGGGTTTTGAATGTCTCCAGTGAAGGAGACTCCACAACCTCTGTGGGCAGCCTGTTCCAGTGCTCTGTCACTCTCACAGTAAAAAAATTCCTCCTGATATCCCTCTTGAATCTCCTATGCTCCAATTTACATCCATTACTCCTTGTCTTATCACTGGTCATCACTGAAAACAACTTCTCTCCATCTTCCTGACACTCCCCCTTTACATATTTGAAGACATTGATGAGGTCACCCCTCAGTCTCCTTTTCTCCAGACTAAAGAGACCCAGCTCCCTCAGCCTTTCCTCATAAGGGAGATGTTCCACTCCCTTAATCATCTTTGTGGCTCTGCGCTGGACTCTCTCAAGCAGTTCCCTGTCCTTCTTGAACTGAGGGGCCCAGAACTGGACACAATACTCCAGATGTGGCCTCACCAATGCAGAATAGAGGGGGAGGAGAACCTCTCTTGACCGACTCACCACACCCTTTCTAATGCAGCCCAGGATGCCATTGGCCTTCTTAGCCACAAGGGCACATTGCTGGCTCATGGTCATCCTCCTGTCTACCAGGACCCCCAGGTCCCTTTCACCTACACTGCTCTCCAGCAGGTCAGCCCCCAACCTGTACTGGTACATTGTGTTTTTCTTCCCCAAATGCAAAACTCTACACTTGCCCTTGTTGAACCTCATCAGGTTTCGCCCCGCCCAACTCTCCAGCCTGTCCAGGTCCCTCTGAATGGCAGCACAGTCTTCTGGGGTGTCGGCCACTCCTCCCAGCTTGGTGTCATCCGCAAACTTGCTGAGGGTACACTCTGTACCCTCATCCAGGTCGTTGATGAAGATGTTGAACAACACCGGTCCCAGTACCGACCCCTGAGGGACTCCACTAGTCACAGGCCTCCAACTAGATTCTGCCCCATTTACCACACCCACTGTTTAATTTTTATTTCCTAAAAAAAACAAGCGGAGAGCTTGCAATGTGAGACATCTTCAAGATTTTGGACATTGAAATAGTGCTTTTACACAAATACTCTGAAAGCATATTTGAGTATCTAAAAGTTGAGGCAGCATAGGTCCTGATTACTTCTCAAAATCTTTGTTTATTTGGTTTCCTGTTATTAAATCATCCATGCAATGGAACAGTAGGGGCTGGAAGGGAGCTTCATAGATCATCTAGTCCAAACGCCCTGCCAAAGCAGATTCACCTAGGGAAGGTTGGACAGGACGCATCCAGGTGGATTTTGAATATCTCCGGAGAAGGAGACTCCACCACCTCTCTGGGCAGCCTGTTCCAGTGCTCTGCCGCCCTCAAAGTAAAGAAGTTTTTCTTCATGTTAAAATGGAATTTCCTGTGTTCCAGTTTGTGCCCATTGCCTTTTGTCCTGTCGCTGGGCACCACTGAAAAGAGTCTGCCCCCATCCTCTTGACACCCTTTAGATATTTATAAGCACTGATGAGATCAATTATGATGAAATCCTGTAAGAATTTACAGTTGAAACTAGAAAATGGTACTCAAGCCCTGTTTCATCTTTGAAAATACATTTTTCTCCCTACTCTTAAATTCTTAAAATAAGTTTTTGAAGTGTACTTTACTTGAGACCAGTTTGTAAGGGTGGAATAGATTTCAAATTTTTTGTTTGGAAAGAAAAAATCCTTTCTGGTTGCTTCTTCCTTGGTTTAACTTAGGAGGCACTAACTGACATGCCTCTGCTGCACTTTGCTATTGCAGTACTCTTGCAGAATAGTACAGTCTATTAGCATCAGGAACTTTTTCATGTTTTGCAAGAAAGGGGAGTATTTTGATCGTTACTTGGTTAAAAACTAAGTAGAGAGTAAAGTTGCTGCTCCATTTATCTATCACCAGCCACATCTACCTGTGGTGGTTTTTTACCTTTTAACTAAATTTATGATACTTTTAAAAATCATATGGTTGATCAATTTAGTCTTTAGTTCTCAGTTTTGAATACTGCTTATATCTTAGGTGGATTAGAGCATTTATAACTGAAGACTAAGCTTATAAATAATTGATACCTATGCTGCAGTATAGTGTAGGGACGTCATCTAGCCTTAACTGAGCAATTGTGAAACCTCAATCAATAATGTGAAGCAGTACAAAAATCCAGTAGGGTTAATTTTTCCTTCTTTTTTGCACTCTGAATTAATTTGTACCGATCTCCATGCTGCCTCAGCTAAACAGTTACTGAGACCCAAGCTTTATTCTTTAAAATGTTAGGTGTCTTTTCCATAGTCTGTGATACAGATGTATTCTTAGGTACTTAAGAAGTTGCCAGGTTTTAGAGCAAATTGTGGGGAGACAGGTTTTTGTATACTTAATGCTTAAACACAAATATGAAAATCTCATGTTAAGTGGAAATTTTACCTAGTTATGTCGGCATTGAGCTAAGTAACTTGTTTTGCGTCGTGTTGTATGAATAAGGCCAAACTGCCAGGTGGCTCTGAGTTGAACATGCTCAGCTTTCTTGACAGACTGACCATTATTAAAAAATGAATAACCATCACTTCTATTAAACTTTTAGAATATGCATAACTAACTTCTTGCCCATTTAGCTTCCTTTTTTTTTCCCCTGCTAACCTTGTAGTAAGATTTGATTTATTGTCAAGAGGCTTTTTATTTCTTAAAACATTCATTTCTGACTTTGTTACTTATTATGGTGACGTATATACATAGTTCTTATTACCTTTGTCATGATGCTTAAATACCTACAAATAGTGTATTCACACAAAATTTCTAGCCTGACTACTTCAGGAGTAAGAATGAATCTTTTTGAAAAGAAGTCTGTTTACCATGAATGGTCAATATTTTCGTACCTCTGATATTTTTTTCTGAGATATAAGGGCAAGATTATACTGTTCTTAGAGATATGATTGAAAGACTCTTAGCCTTAATGTAGCTAGCTCTGATTCTAGCAGGTAGACTGCAGCACCACACATTTCATTTAGGGCAAAGTGTCCAGGAAAATACTCGAGGTTCTTGCTAGACCTGGGTATGTCAGCGTGCAGTCTTTGCTGAACTGTTGTGTTAGATGCGCCCTCACAGCTCTGTGCTGCTGTCACTTGCAGGATGAGGTGACTTTTCCCTTAAAAGGAATAAGGTCAGTGGGAGTACTGGAGGGGAAAGGTCAATGTGGTCATTCCCAGAATTTTTTTTTTTATTCTGACCATCAGGTATTTCTGTCCATCCTTCTTATTTATATTATCTTTGAAAAACAAAACAAAAAAAACCCCTACTAGTAGAAAATTCTATCTTTTGTTCTCTCTGTCCTAAGTAAATATATGAAGTAGGATGATGACAATCAGTTTGAGTGTAGGGCTGAAGTTAGGTGAAATCTGAGCAGATCTATTAGCTTGTTAGCACCAAGTTCCTTCTCATTTGTACTGCTGTGGAACATACCAGACCCTTGGCTGCCAGCCCAACAAAACTCACTCTTCTGAGCTTTTTGTTTGCTTTGCTGGGTGAGTTCTACCTGGTGAGCTCTGTTGGCTCACAGAGGGCTCCAGCGAGCTCTAGAGCTGGGACAAAGCCAGCCATGAAAAGTTGTAAAGAAAACAGGAAATCCAGCTGAAATAAAAATCACTTTCTTTACACAACAAATGAGAAACTATGGGCACAGTATATTGTGAAACTTGAGCAATAAGATCTTTTGTTTGCCTCACTTGCCACTGCTAGGAAGTGGAGAGGAGAAAGTAATAGTCATTTTCTTTGCTGCAAGTTGGCCACAAGAGTAAAACGTGAAAAACATTTTGAAGTTAATAGACATGTGTATTTTGTTACTACACACCATTTCATCCTTTTTTCTACAAGAGAATGGGCAAAACTGAGAACTATTAAGAGACATCTGAAGTTTTGCCTACAGCTATGGTTTCTTCCACAATACATATATAGATTTGTTTTTACAAAAAATAATTATTTAGTCTATGTCTTACAAAGTTCTAGCATAGCCAGATGGAGCTTGCCAAATGGTAGGGCTGTCTTCGGTGACTGAAGAAAGAGAGGTTCATCCCGATTGTCTCAAATTGTACAGGAGAGGAGGTCAGTGGTAGAGGGGCTCCATTTACACCTTCCAGGCAGCTGAGCAGTTGAAGTGCCTTGCAGGACCAGGTGTACAGCACTGCATGGGCTGGAACTTAGGCAAAACACAACAAATTCAGCTCACATCTTATTGCAACAGCAATAAGTAGTATAACTTTACAAAATAATTATTACTTGGGCTCTGTCTTTTGTGATGAAGTGTCAGCTAGGGCTTTTCAGTAAATTTTCTGGAAAAAAAGGTTGGGTTTTTTTCTTGCAAATTTGATTGTCTAGTGCAGTAGAATCTCTGAAGATAGGCTGCATTTTTAATATATCTAAAATGTGGTATTCAAGATTTTTTGGTGATTTGCTATGTACCTGCTTACATGCCTTCTAAACATGTCTTTTTAATGCTATAAAGAACAGGTTTCATAAATCTTTATTAAACGAAACTGTCTTCTCTATCTTTTTATGATAACAAAAGTGGTGATGGATGCAAAGAAAATTGTATTCAATTTTAGAGGTAGTTTTGAAAAATACAGTCAAGGGAAATTTAACCATTCGGAATAGTATGAAGTATTATTAAAACTAAGCTTAACACATTCTTCAGGCATTTAATTTCCAAGTAAGACTAATGTAAGTCAAACAAAATTTGGGATGCCATAAATGAATTATTCCAGAACAGTGCAAGTACATAAACAGAAGTAAAAGGGACCTAGTCTAGGAAGAGAAGTCAGTTAGCAGAGCCAGCATGGAAGGGGACGTAGTGTTTTACAAAATTTTCACTTTGCTTGAACTGTGACAATAATAAAGTGAAGAAATGTGTTAATAGTAGATTAATTTTTAATCTCAATATTTTGTACCATGGCAAATTAAGCAAGCAAGAGGACTGAAGAGATTTGGTTAACACGCAGGCAAACTAACCAATGAGCTGAGCAGTCAGTTTAAGTGCCCTGACAATAATGTATAGAGACACTTTGTTCTTTGTTATAAATGAACTATTCCAGGTTTATTTAATCCTGTCTTTAAAATAAAAATAGACTGAATTTGCCTTAAAGGCCTTAGCAAATATTTCTTTAGCATTTATAACTGTTGTAAATAAAAATAACACAAAAACTGTGTCTGTCTCTTGCAGGTAATTAGCCAATCAAGAGCTAGGTTTAACCCAAGTATCAGCATGATTAAGAAGTGTATTGAAGTTCTGATAGACAAACAGTACATAGAGCGAAGCCAGGCCTCTGCAGACGAGTACAGTTATGTAGCATGATGTTGCTACCCTGCAGGTATGGTTGTAAGGAGATCATTGCTGTCACTGTTTGGTGTGTTCCTGTGGGAAGAGGCAGGCCTGTGCCTCCATAATTGGTCACTTGGCAGCCCCTGTTTTTCTGCTGTTTACAACATCACCAGTGCCATGTCATGAGCGTCAATGAAAATGCCTATAGATATTTCAAGCTCATGTCATTATGACATTTCTTAAAACTTTACTAAAAGAATGAGTGAAGTATTGCTGAAATGTGGAAAATTGGTTGGGTACCATGCTTTTTTTTTTTTTTCCCCCTTCACGTTTGCAGTTGATGTTTTTTAATGTATCTTAAGACAAAGTAAAAAAATAAAAAAACCTAAATATTGTAATATGACAGATAACCTAATAATTGTATCTACATTAAAATGTAAAAAAAAATGACGAACATGATACTGCTGCTTGTCAAATAAAAAAATAAAGTTATATAATGTGTCTCGAATGATTGTAGAAATGGATATAGCATTAATGTCTGTAAATATTATTCAGACCTAGAAGAGTAGAAATAATGTTTTGTGTTTGGGTTTTGGATAACCTCAGAAGTAGATCTGACCTAAGGACAAATTTATATGAAACTGAATACCAGGTATGTTATGTTTGCTGTGATTATAAAAAAATATTTATGGTTAAATGCACATCTTGTTTTCTTGAGATTAGGCTAATTTACATTCTTAGTGCCTGAAGGCCTACTCTGTGTCTGTTGATCTCACACTGTAGGAATATGTTACAAGAGAAAATAAGCAGACATTTGAGGGGATTTAAGTAGTGTAGTTCACAAAGAGTTGGGAATGATTGCAATGAACATCAAAGATACAGTTCAGTGGCTTGTGAAACCACCCTATTAATGGGAAAGAATATAGCAGACTAGTAATTGAAAAATGTTGTTTTACTAATGTACTGGGTAGAAACTCTACATGGACAGGTACCTATGTTTGCTGCCACATAAACCCATACTGTCTTTTTTCTTGTTTTCCCCCCTAACTCATATGGTTGTATTTATCATATTTTGTTTTCCTCTGCCTCAATTAGATTGCTAGCTGTTTGGGTGGGACAAGAAATCCATGGGCTATTACATGTCCTGTGTTGTTTATCAGGGATGGCATGGTGACTGTTCACTCTCACATAAGCAAAGTATAATTTTAAAAGATACTAACTACTGCTGGAAATAATTGGAGTTTAAGAGCATTAAGAGTGTGAACACACCAAATGCCTGCTGCAGAAAAGAGCTTCCTTATGGCTACGCCTGCTATTTTCATTGACAGGATAAATATTAAGTTAACTTTAAATGTTCTATTTTTGCCAAATTTTATTTGTGTGCATATAAAATATATACATAGATATATATTCTTTGCAATATTTTTTTAGATTGTGTGATATTTCATCACCTACTAAAAGTCCACAGATCAAGAATTAATTTTAAAGGAAAAAAAAACCTTTAAGGGGAGCTTTTTCCTTCTTTTTTGTTTTTCTAGTTCCTCACTGTATGAAAGGTTTTTCTCTGACTCTCAGATTGTTGCTGTCTCTTATTTCTTGAGTGGCATCACATTCATGTGTCATCTGGAGGGTATAGTAAACTTTCTATAGTTAACTAGGAAACGCATCAAGAAGTGGTAATATGTTTTCCTTATATGGATTTTGCTGGGAGTGAATAAAGGGCAATAAACAATTAAGGGCACTAAACACTTCTTCCGTATTTATGGTATTTTATCCCACTACATAAAGATCTAGATTTTTTTAAAACTGGATTTATGTCTTCAAGAAGTGGGGTTTTTTAACTGATCGTAATATGGTGCAGTAGGTTGTTGTCTAAATTGGTAGTTGGGAGTGATAAATGCGTGTTAAGGAGCAGCACCCGTGCTTATAGTGTCGGTAAGTGTAATAAACAGGAGACACATTAGCATAGATTTTGACTGGAGTGACTTTTAATCTATTTCAGTGTGAAATGTTTCTGTGCTTTATAAAAAGTAATTCATTGCTTATTATGACAAAAAGTAGAATAGAGGAATATTTTATGACACAACAGAAAAAATATTGTGTGAACATTGAATCATCAGATCCTTTCTCCAGAAAACAAACTATAACAGTGACACCAAAGCTTCTGGAAACAAATGTGTTTTATCTTGTAACTTGTGTATGAGTTAACAGATTTTAAGCTTGTTTCTTCATAAAAGGGTTAATAAAAACTTTATTTAAATATAGATTGCAGTAGCAAAATTTTAAGACTGAATTTCAAAAAGCTTTAACAAATTTATTTTCAGAATCACTTCATAGACAAAACAAAAGCTTTACTGCTCTAGCCCAAACGTGTAAGGTTTTAGCATTACCTTATCTCTGAATTTTTGCATACCTAAACCATCAAAAGTAGTATTTTGTTTTTTAGATAAGCATGCTGCTGAGTTGAGACATGTTTAGTGAGTTAAAAACATTCCTATATTTCAGTTGGCACCCCCAGACAATGTCTTTCATAATTATACACAAACTCAGTCTTTTCAGTGCCTCTTGGGAAACATGGCTATAGCTGGGAAACATTTTGAATTCTACTTTGTAACTCACACCTTCCCCCTGAGGAAAAAAAGTGGTGCGGAGATTCATCCCTGAGTAGCTGGGTTAGGTCACTGAAGTCGTGGCTGGCGCTGGGTGGTGCAGCGAACAGTGTAGTGCTGCGGCCTGGCAGCTCGGTACATCTGGCAAGTGTCATTTCACAGCACAAAGTGCTATGGGGTATTAACAGGAGCAGCAAATCATGAAAAGAGAAGACAACCAAAACCGCCATGTGCTTTTAATGATTCATTGAAAGGAACTGGTATAATTGTACAGATTTTTGTATTTATTATAACCCTGTTAACATGTATCACCTGCTAGTTTATTGGGAGCCAAACAGCTGAGTCTGGAAACATAATGATTTCATACATCTCATACATTTCTAATATCAAAATACATTTTACCTCTAGTATCGAGTGTTACTGATAATTCCTGTGCCAATTGAAAATGTTGTTTCTATGATGTTTTAATTTGTCTTTAGATGATTATCTTACTCTAAGAAAGAAAAATGTGTACCTGTATTTCAATGTGTTCATACATACGGGGCTGCTGGAGCTATGAAAGGTATTTAAATTGCCACAACATGAGAAAACAGTTTTCAAAGCAGAGAGTATTGTTACTTTTTAGGAAGTTTTTCAATGACTACATCACTTATCCAAATAGGAGCAGAGTACAGAAATTGGTCAAAGGATAAATACATTTTGTAAGCTGATATCTTTCATCTGTTTAGAAAGCCATTTCTTATCCTTAAAATTCTTTAATTTTTTAAGGATAATTTTAAAAGTAAATCTTAAAACATAGTATTGATAGAAGAATAAATTATCTGTACCCTAGAGAAAATATGTTAGGACTGCCCATGCTTTACAAATGTGGTAAGTACAGAGAGTTAATTAATCTAAGGTATTACACTCTATGAAAACATATTCTCCAGAAACAGTTGTTCTTGCACTGAGTGTTTTCTCATATCGCAGATCTGAAGCTATCCTTACCTGCTTACATTAAGTTGTGCTGGGCTTCCTAGCTGGTAACAACAGTTTTTGCAAGTTTCCAGGCAAAAGAGGAGGAAGGATCAAAACATTGTTTGGGTATAATAATTTTAAAACAATGTAAGACTTTGCTAAACACAAGTATACGGGGGTGGGGTGGGGGGTGTTAAAGGGGGAGGGTGAACAAATATGATAGTAAATGTAGCCAGACGTGTATAGCATGGATATGGATTTCTTATTGTCTCTCTGTTCTGTGAAATTCACAATTGCATCAGTAAGGGAAGAAAATAACAACCAGCAAAACGAAAGAGAAGATGAGAGGGCTGGTCAGTTGGCCTCCCTTTTAGAAGTGTCGGAGTTGTATTTTTGTGTTCTTTATCTTTGAATGGTTTAAACATGCATATGTTAATTGGCAAGATTACTATTTAGTTCAGTACTGATGATTATCTGTCGTGTGTTTGAGGAAGAATTGTGCTAGAGTATTGAAAGCAGCAGTGGGTTTGACATAGCCACGCGTTGGTGCTGCTCCGGTCAGCTGTCCCAGGAGCAGGCAGCAGGAGGACTTGAAAGCTCCCTTAGTCTCCCCAGCGAGTCCAGTCCTGCACGTGTAGCTGAGAAGTCAAGGACTCTTCTATGCCTGAGAAGTGTGCGAAGCAAGTCAAAAGGTACTGTTAGTCACTTCTAAAACAGTGTTAGTAGTTTCGGGAATTACTTCTGCCATTCATTTCTACACCCTCTCCGTGGCCCTTGTGACTGAAAGCTATGAGCGGTGATTTAAGCAGAACTGAAAAGCCCTCTTGGCTGGTTGCTTTGACTGGAGCCCTGAACAGCTTGCATTAACACCGTTACAAGGTCCTCCTGCTCAGCTGGGGAAGGTAATGCGTGTGTGCATTACTAGTCTGTTACAATAGACTGATGAACTTGCTGTATATGAACTCTTTCTAGAGCTTTTGGACTAGCCAGAAATCTCCTCTGCTCTTTTATACCGAGGAGGGCTTTACTAACTTTGTGTGCCCTTCCATCCACTCTTCCACTGAGATAAATAAAATCATACACTGTTGTTTCTATAAATATTGCTCTCCTAATCTTCCAGGATGTGGTGTTACATACCAGGAACAGAAAATCATGTATTTTGGGACTACAGAAAGTAAAGCAGGATGGATGAAACACTTCCCAATGTCTGTATAGCCAAGGTCTTTCAGTCTGACTGGTGTCCAGCCCAGTGTTTGATACATGACTGTTTACAGGAGCAATGGATACATAAGGAGATTGTTAGGTGCGTTTTCATCTGAAAGAGGCCTTGTTCTTAGCATAATCATTGTATGGTAAACACTGTAATTATCACCTTTTGGTGGAAGCTGGTGGTTCTGATGTATGTCGAACTTTTTTTCCAGCAGCTGTGTGCAGTAGCACTGCAGTTGCCAACAGTTATTAAAGAGGTGTGGTTTGAGGACAGTTTTGAAACTTGACAGGTTGTTGTTGCCTGTCTTTTAGGTGTTGATTATTTCATCTGTAAGGTATATATGAGAAAAAGTGTAACACTTCTTGGGTAGTTTCTCACATTGTGTTGAACAATTTCAGTTTCATAAGACGTACTTGGTGTGTTTTCTTAAGAACCCTACGCATGTGTCCATTTTCCTTTCTTCTTTCCAGCCACCAGCTTGATAGAATTCATGGTCATCAGGACTTGGGTTTGAGAGATTAAAAAAGAATCTGAAACTCATGGAACTCTTACCTGCTACCCAGGGCTTTTTGCGTATTTTTCATTGCGATATTCAAAGGACTAAAAGACATTAATCGGGACAAGGGACCTGTAGCTCAGTCATGAAGGTATTCCCATGGGAGCTGGGGCTGTGGGCGTGGGTTCCACACGGTGGGGTGGTAACACTGAAGATGAGCCAGCTGCTTCTCAGGGCAGAAGGAAAGCAGCAGTGGCCAGAACTGCATATGCAAAATTCAGCCTCTGTGTTTGCTGATGTCCAGAGTAGACTCTAATGATAGCTAGTAATCCAGTTACTGGTAATGAATGAGTCTGTGAACACTGAAGTTTAGGGGCCATCTCACCATCTGGGGACTCAAACTTGGAAATTAGGCTTTCAGAACTGCCTTACTGGATGTGAACATATATTCTGTCTGAAGTCATGAAAATAAGTCGTGTGAGTCTCACTTGTAGCTGTGTCTCAGCAATTCCAGGTGAAATTCTCTCTCCCTTCCCCGAAGTGGGTTTCTGCTGCCACATGTTTTAGTGTACTGGTAATGCTGTATCTAAGCTTTTCTGTGGCCACAAATGGAAGGGAATAGACATACACTCACAAAGCATGCGCTGCTAAAAACCTGAGTCATGGCTGTGAATCAGAGATGTGCCCGTTGCAGCTGGTGAAAGAGATTTGTGAAGATGTAGCATTCCTGTTGAGAGCAACAGTCGTCTCATTTTGGGCTAAGGAAAGCTTCCATCTGTGTGAAAGGAGGCTCTAGCCTTAAGAAACCTTTATCCATTGAGAAGACCTCACAAATTAATATCTGTCATCTTTTTTTTTTTTAGGGACGTGGTTTAGGGACTGTTTTTGTCAGTGTTAGGATGATGGTTGGACTCGATGATCTGAAAGGTCCCTTCCACTGTAGACCATTCTGTGATTCTATGAGTAAAGGAATCAAGAAATTACACTATCTGCTCCTTAGCCCTCTTTCCTCAAGGCAGTAGCCTTGCCTGGTTTGGATGCCCTCCCTCTTTCAAAGCACTGGGCATTTAATTTTTAAAAATGTGTATTTTAAAAGACATGTACATCCTTAAACAGGTAGGATGGAAGAGAGACGGAGCTTGTGTCGCTAAGTGAGACTGGTATTAACTCAGTGGGAAGGGGCAAGTGGGGACGCGTACTCAGGTCCCGCGTGACAGCCTGGCAGCTGGGGCAGAAGAGTGTGGGGTTTTGCATGTGGACTGACAGACCCTCTTTATTCTTTCCCACACCCAGGCACAGCCTTTGAAATGCAGAGCTGGAATATCTGCCTGCTGACAGGCAGAGCTGGAATATCTGCTCCTTCCCTTCCTCCTGCAGCTCCCGTTGAGCGTCAGGGCTCCGTGTCTGGACAAGCCTTGCTTTGCCAGCCGGTTCCTAGGGGAAGGCAGCGCCGTCACCCACTCGCAGGGGAGGAAGTGTTGGGTGCGAGGAAGGTGCGCTGCATATAACTATCCATAAAGCTACCAAGAAGCATGGGATAAAGTTCTTAATAGTGTGTTATCTGAAGTGGCTCAGGAAGCTGTAGGTTATATGGGTCACATGCAATGACAAAGATGAAAATACGACAGGTAAAATAGCTGCTTTATGCACAGATTTGCTTTTTCCTTTTTTTTTTTTTTTTTTTGCTGGTTTATAAGTCTTTTAGTAAAATAACATAGAGACTTTGGAACAGCAGATCTTTCAAGTTTATTTTGGAGGGTTTTGTGTGAGGTGTTTAATTCACGCTTCCTGCTGATGCAGACTCTGGGCTTTGCATCTTCCAGAATTTCCTTCCAGGCTCTCTAAAACAGCCATGGTGCCGTTCCACACCTGAGAGAGGGGTTGGTTGGCTGAGCTCCGGGCACTGGGAAGTTGTTTCTCTTTCCAGGGGCCGTTCTTGCCATGTACACATCTTCTCACTGCGTCGAGCTCTTCTTTCTTGCCGTACGCCTTTAGGCTTTGCTGCCTAGCTAGTACATTTTGTATTTGGCAATCGTATATAGTGCCTTAAAACTTATTTTTTAAAATCTCTGCTTATGAAGAGTTTTTATCTCTCTATGTGCTTCTGTAAGAAGGTGTTTGGCCCAGCCTTCCTTGGAATGTGATTTTATTACTGTCATACTCATGAGAGCTCTGGGATACTTACACCAGGTGTTCTTCAGGAGTTTGCCATTGGTCGTGGCTGGTTTTAACACCAATTATAAAACTAAAAATCGTATTAAATCCTGTCCACGTAGACTAGAGTTTAGATAACACGCTTACAGAGCACTGCAAACCATTAATTATTGCTTCATGTATTAGAGACTAATATTTTGAAATAACTTTTTGTTGCCCTTGGAAATCCTTTGGGGGTTATTTTGTTCATTTTTGTGTGTGTAAAATGCTTGTGAAAACCTTCACTTAGCTACATATTAGAGTATGGACAACATAAATGCAAACTCATTTTCCAGCCATCACCTGCAGTGATGGAGGAAGCAACTCTGATGGGACGTCATCGTATTCATTCTCTGCTGGAGGCTACAGAAACTCTCAGAGAGTTCGGTGGACTTCTGTTCCATAACAACTGCTCTAAAATCACTGTTTGTAGAAGTTGCAGCGTGGAATGGAGAGATCCTTCCACTGTTTTGGTTTCACACAATGCGATTGTTAATTTCTTTACTCAACAGAATCTTTGGCTGATTGGGAAAATTTGGGGAAGGTGGCAGAAAGCTATTGAATGTGCCTGGGGCTGTTACTGTCAGCAAGTGTTTCTCATCTTCCCTGAAGCCACTTGTACAATGTGATTCCCCTGCCAGCTCTGTGGCAGCATTACTCTCGTGATTTAATCGTGCCTGCGGGGAAATGTGGGTGCTTGCCTTAAAATGTACTGTCATAGCAGAATCTCTGCTGTCCATAGAGACTTTCCAGCCCTCATGGCTGTGGGGAGAGCAGTGCGACAGGACCTTCTGCTGAAAAGGTCAAATACTGGGAAGACAAATATGAAGAAATTAAGGTGTATTGCATCTCCTTTGTCAGTGTGAAGGTATTTGGGGTGCACGAGCCTGTTCGTACAGCAGAGGCAGCTATGGCCACTGAGCCGGGCAGGGCTGGCTCTTCCCTCCCTACCCTCTGGCTTCTTCCTGCGAGTCTGCTGGGACTCAGCTGGTCCCAAGGCAAGCGACACGGCAGCAGCCACCTCTTCTTAACAATATGTTTTAGGAGAGAAAATACTCTCCGCTGTGCAGTCAGTACTTAGCCAGGCGAGCTATCTGTGGGGTCCAGCAAGAGCCGGAGACATTAGGGAGCACAGGATGTGAAGAAAGAGAATGAAACTTGTGTGCGTGAGCTTGGGAAGAGAGGGTCCAGCTGGTGCCGTGTCCTTGTGGTGTTGGGGGTGGCACTGAAAGTTGAGCCCCTGCTGGGAGGTGTTTCTGCCAAGACAGCTGCGACCTTTTAGCAAATTTGGGTGCGAGGGTAGAAAGGGCAAGAAGGTTGAAATGCCTTCTCTGAGCAGGAATTCCACACCTTGCAGAAAAATGTACCTCTCTTTTCCAGTAGAATCCTTCTGGGTGGAGATGACTGTTGTCCTCATGGGAAGAGAAGGCTTGGGGAGCACTGCAGCATTTGAAAGGTATTGATCATTCTCTTGGCAAGACAAAGTGGGAGAGAGAAGGACTGAAACAAGATGGGTGTGAAGCTGTTCGCAGCCGAATCATTGCTACAGCAGAAGGGCTCTAGAAAGGTGGGGACAGGTACAGTTTGGGGGTTTAAGCATGTATGAAACAGAGGGACAGAGATGCAGAGCTAGCAGTACAGAAATGCTTGCTGTGTTTCCATGTGTGGTGACCAGTTTTGCCTAGGGTGGGAGAAAAGCCTAACCGACAGTTCTTCAGCTGGGCGGTTCGTGAGCACAAGTACAGGTAACAAATGGGAAACTTCATGTTTGATTCCCTATAATTTACTACTCTTACTGTCCTCTCTCCTGAGTTCCCATCAGCTGCTTCCTTAACCCCAAACCTCCTTCCTTTGAGTTTTGTGTGGAGTTTCTTACGGTACGAGTTTTTAAAGCCTTGTTGCAAACAGGGAGCCCCTCAGCTGAGTGCTCCATGTGGGTGAAATGTGGAGTCTAAGCTTGATTTGGAGAAGAAGCCAGAAATAGTGAAAGCAATGAGTGTTGCAGGTGCAAATACCAAAATTTCTTTCCAAACTTGTTGAAATGGGTTAGCAGTGCTGTATGTGGGTCCTGAACGGGCAGGAGAGTATGGGAGAAGCCCCGAAGCAGGAACAGACCGGGAATGGAGCCAGGGAATCTATTACCTGTCTTACCATTTGAAACGAGCTACAATTAATCATGGGGGGAGGAAGATGTGACAGTAGAAAATAGATATAGTAAATCTTGTCATGAGGAGGCTAGTGCTGCATTGCTTAATGCTTCCTTATTGTTTTGAGGTTCCTGTCCGAAAGCTGTTTGCCTCTTCTTTAATGTCTTTATGGGTTTGGGGTTTTATTCCTATTTTTGTGGCAGAAGCAAATATTAAGAAAAAAGAATTTTAGATGTCTGGGATCTAGTAATCTGGTTGGACTACATAGGATAACCTTGTGTTGAGAAAATTTAAAGATTTTAATAATTTCTGTTACAGAATACTTGTTTTCATAAATCTGTCTGTATTTTCCACACGCTAGGTGAAGTAGCTTTCAGCATTTTCAATGTCAGCATGGTAACCGATATCTACACCTCAGTTTTACAGGATTCCAGCTTGTATGAAGGAGAGATTGGATCGAGTGCGGTTAGGCAGTGTGCCTCTTTGGCGGCGTTGCGAGCCGTTTGTGTGTAAAGTTCAGGTAGAACATCAACTATCTATTTTGCAAACTTGTTTTGTTTTTGCTGAGGAGAGGAAATATGATTTTAATGCTGCCTGATCATATCTGAGTTCATAGAACATTGATCCTTGAGATCTGAAGTAGAAAATAAGAGTTACAACTTTTGAAATTAAATAAAATATAAAATTCATTTAGTGAAGATGCCTGTTTTTCAAACTTAATAAAAGAATATAATTTCTGTTTCCTCAAAACATTCAGGACTGTACTCCTACTAAAGCTCAGATACTGCTGAGAACTTCTGGAGTTGCCAGTGGTCAGTGAATTAGCCATTTTTTTAGTTAACAGTAATTATTGTGTCAGAACCGTTATTAGTTACAAGTTTTGCCGGTAGATTGCCCTTTTCTTTAAGCTTTACTTATTTCTACTTGGATTTTGTACTTTTTTCACCTTTATTGTGCATGAATGAGACACAAAATCTGGAGTCTGTGTTCTGATTGAGTAAGGTCAAAACTGCGTGTGTTCGTTTGCCTTCCCTGAAAAGTAGTTTTTAACGACAAGGTATGCCCTCAGCTTGCTGCAGTAAACTTAGCACAGCATACTTTATACACATCCCGTGGAAGCTCGTGTACTGCGCTGATGGGAATTGAAGATACATAGAATCTTTTTGGTTTGAAGAGACCTTTAAGATCATCAAGTCCAGCTGTTAGCCTAGCACTGCCAGATAACCACTAAACCATGTCCCTCAACACTATGTCTGCCCATCTTTTATGTACTTCCAGGGATGGGGATTCAACCACTTCCCTGGGCAGCCTGTTCCAATGCTTGACAACCCTTTCAGTGAAGAAGTTTTTCCTAATATCTAATGTAAGGCTCCCCTGGCGCATCTTGAGGCCATTTCCTCTTGTCCTATTCCCTTTTACTTAGGAGAAGAGACCGCCCGCCACCTCTCTACCACCTCCTTTCAGGTAGCTCTAGAGAGCTGTGAGGTCTCCAGGAGTGCAGAAGAAGAACTGAGAAGGGCCCTGTTTTGGTGGGCTGGTCACTCCTGTAGAAGTGGAGAGGCCTGAATGCACACTTTGGCTCCCAGGTGATGTCTTTTGCTCTGCTTGAAACAGTCCTTAAAGAAATCATAAAATCATTTCCATTGGAAAAGGCCTTTAAGATCATTGAGTCCAAGGGGTTAAACCAAACACTGCCAAGTCCACCACTAAACTTTGTCCCTAAAACCCAGCTGTAAAACCAAGCAGTTTGGGGTATGCAACCATGGTGGGCAGTGCTGTGGGTCTGGAGAAATGTGGAGACACATCTGGGAGCAGAAGCCAAGGCTTGCCCCTGGTAGCCAAGAAATGGAAGCGTGCTGCTCTCTGGCTGACTGAGGTCCTGAATTCCTTTGTGCTGGGCAGCATGGCTTCCGTAGCAGGAGTGGGGAGGACTCGCGAACCTTCATTTAGGTGCCCCTAAAAGGCTGCTTTGAATTGCCTCAGGCTCAGTGTAGGGCAGTGAGCCTGGGTCTTCTCCTTCCTGGGTGCACGTTCTAACCACCAGGCTATTAAGTAAAAGGAGCGGGTGAGAAGGTTGCTGGCTTCCTTGGGCTCTCTTTTAAAAGGAAGTGTCTGCCACCAGTGCGTTTTGTAGGGCACCTCATCTTGTGTGCTCTGGATACTGTCGGGGGCTGGAGCGGACTCTGGAGCCTGCTCGGGCTGCAGCACTGAGCTCTTCGGCCCTGCTGAGGCTGTTCTGGGCGCACACCGGGGTGAGACACCACCTGTCTGGAACATCTGAAAATCTAAAAAATTAAGGTGCCTCTGTGTATGAGCTTTCAGGATCACAGTTTTTGATACTATTGGATTTAGCTCGACGATATGGCATCATATTTTAATTTTGAAGAAGCCTTGGCCTAATAAAGTCAATCCCCATCTCTGTGAGAAGCAGAGATTTATTATTTTTTTCTTGATAACATGCTGCAAAGGTCTTGAACAAATTTTTATGGGCAACCCCCACGGTTGGATTAGTGCCCTCATTCAATCAGAGTGTGCAAAATACAAACCCTAGGCAGAGCTAAACTACAAAGTGGAGGAGATTTCGGCAATGCTAAATAGAGTGAAAGCACCAGGGGAAAAACATCTGAAATCCTCTTATATGATTATTAAAACAAAACCACACACACACAGATGAAACCAGCAAAGTCTTAGACTGGGGTGACAGAGGGAACTGGCAAGAGAACAGCCTGTTCTAGCTGGATGCTTTGTTTGATATTAGTTGGGAGCTGTAACAAAGCAAATATTTCAGGACTCCTTGTAGATCCCTGGGCATGAGCTGGCCGTGAGTGCATCGGCCACGCTCTCCTTCCGCAGCCCTGCTGGTCCCAGCTACCTGGCAGCTCCTTCCACTACTCCCACGTTTTCTCTTTTCTCCCTTCAGGTTCTTAAGAAACTTCATCCTCATCTCTTCTTCCCAACCCTCATACACTGAGCTTCTCAGCCTTTCCACCCAAATGCACTTTTTCATCTACAAGTGGACCCGTGTCTGCTGCAGATTCCCCTGAATTAACGTACTCTTTGGTGCACCTTCTTTGCTTGCACTGGCCTTCTGTGCCTGCATTTAGCGCTACCAAGAGACGATGGTACGTGCATCTTCACTAGAACCTAGTCTACGCGAGCGTTAATGCAAACTTTTAGAAATAGATGAAAAAGTCTTAAGGAGAGCAGCCTCACCTTCTGGCTTCTCTCTTCAGCAGCTATTCAGTGGCACCCGCATCCCTTTTCAGCAAAAATGATGACATGAGTAGCAGTAGGTCCCTCAGCAGGAGACTGCGTTGCTGAAGTGATGGGAAGCTGTCTGAGAATACATGGTTGGACAGCATGGTTTATATTTCAGGCTCTTCCAATTAACGTTAATTTCCTTTCCACTGCCAAGTATGGAACCTTACAGGTGAGGAATGACTTTAATTATGGCTAAATTGCATCTAGTTCATGAGGCTGAGGCCGGTGATTATACTCAGAAGACATAATGAAATAAACACACATAAAATTGCATGAGAAAATGAAAACCTGTGAGAGGAGCTAAAGGGAAAGTAGAGAGAATGAAGCTGAATGGCAGAATGAATACCATTAGATTTGCCAAGCCAGGTTCATAGGTATTCTTTTTCCCAAAAGGAAACACATATGAAGATGAGAGAATTTGACCTACAGGCTTTAATCCAAAAATTTATTAGGCAAATCAGAAAGATGTGGTAAGATAAATGTACTAGATGCTGCAATATGAATGACTGTCCTCCGCCAGGTACCTGCTGGTGGCAATTCCTGGGTGTCTTCACTCCTCAGGCTGTTTCCATGTGCAGAAGGAAGCCGTGGGGGCTGCCCTAGCAGCTGGAGAAGGTGACAGTGAGTCAGGCTTGGCCTCTAGTGTTGCTGCCAGCAGGCAAAAAAACCCCCATGGAACAAGGGTGTTAGTTCTTGCTGCGGATGAAGACTCCGTGGTGGTAGCGGAACCTGTCCTCTTTCTGGAACTACTAACACTGAGGTGAGCAGGCTCCCTGGCGTAGTTGCCGGTGGGGTTTCCTCCCAGTGGAGCAGCCTTGGCTGGAAGGTCTCCCTCGGGCCACAGCCTGGCTCCTCTGCCGTGACGGAAGAGGTTGTCACCTGAGCAAGCTGAGGGAAGAGCTGTGGGACTGTAGATGGCCTCTTTGAGTGTGTGCTGGTCTCGAGGGATATGCTTTGGGTTAAAAATAGATGAAGGATGAATATGAGCAAGCAGGGAGACAATCTAGGGGCATAAAAAAGCTACAGTGAGGGGTGGCTGGGTGGACCTAAAGAACTTCAAGCTGAATATGAGGAAAACTTTTCTTATTGTGGTTTCTAAAAAACTATCCCAACAGCATCCCAGTGTTTTGGGATACTTAAAACTAGAATGTAACAAACAAAAAATACAACTCAAAGCAGCTTTTGTCAAGTGTAGAGTTCAGTGAACTGGAAAACCTCTACCATTTATAATTTCTTTTGACTGAGATGTCGGGGGAGAACATCCACGGAGCTCTGAGGAGCTTTGTTCTTTGTCCTTTACAGAAATGAAATACAAAAAGATAAAAAAGAAATTAGATTATTTGTTTTAAATAAAATTACACTCGTCTCTGTCTCTCTCTCTAAATGAGCTGTAGAATAGTTGCAGTTGTTTCATAGCACTCAATTATTTTCTAAATCTCTGTTAAAATGAAGGCCTTCTCTTTTCATGCTTTAGGTTTTGTTTTACTGAGCAGGCAGTTTATAATCGTAAGCAGTTTTTCTTTTAATAACAACTTTGAAACTTAATGTATAGGAATTGTTAACATTTGTATTTGTTGAATTAACATTCCCTTTTATCTGGATAAAATTTCCATTATTTTAGCAGCATATATTAGCAGCATATATTTAGCAGCATATCCTTTTTTGATGTTTTGAGATGCCTAACTTTAGAAGTCTATGGTGTAAATGTTTACACCTGAGCTACTCATCTTCTGTTCTTGTACAGTCAGTAGCAAAAAGTAGGTCCTTTGTGGTTTCCTCCGAGCTGCTCTGGCTCCTTGCCGAGAAGAAATGCTGCAGAGATGCTATTGACTCTATTGACTGGGTCCCTACCAAGTGTGGGGGGAGTTTTGAGTGATGGGGTTACACGTAGATGCCCACGTTTGTGTAGGTGAATCCTGTGCTAGGAGCTTGGCTGTAAGGAGTGCACTGAGGGGGAACCAAAGCTGGGCCCAAAACTTGTTAGGAAGAGACCTTGCAATTTCTCTGTCCTGGATTCGGGAATGCTTAGGGTTTGAACAAGACCCAGGAGCCGCTGTGGGAAATCAATCGCTCGGGATGCTGTACGAAGAAGTGACTTACTGCGGTTGACTTTGGTCGTGGAGGTTGGACGTGTAGGAAGAGAAGGCTGAGCTGACAGACGGAACGTCTTCCTCACAGGGCTGAGGTCCCTAATCCTCCACACAGCTCAGGCTGTTGGTGCCTCAGTTGCTGCAAGATAAAGCTCCGTTCTAGGAGCTAATGGGCTAATGCAATTAGGAGGAGGCAGTACTGATAAACTCTTATCCTTTAAAGAGCCGGTTGTTAAAAAGGTGACACCCGCTGTGCCAGGCGCAGCGTGGCCACGCTTGGACAATCTGCCCGACCAAGCTTTGCTGTGCTGGGGGGGCCACCGTATCGTGCCTGCCCACGGCTCAGGAGTGGGAAGGAGTTCTGCAGACAGAAATTCGGGAAGAGGTGGGAGCGGAGGAGAACACGATAAAGGTCACAGCCCCACATGGTGTGGAAATGACAAGTAGGGATTACTTCCACTGCGTCTTTTCGTACAAAAACTGTGGGACATCAAATGAAGCGAGCAGGAGAGAGACTGAAAACAAGAAATAATGAAATGAAGTGCATTTTCATAGGATGGGTAATTGAGTCTTTAGGTTTTGCCTGAATATGTTATGACTGCTAAAGGTGTGTGTGGCTCAGGAGGAGGCTGGACACGTTCGTGGAAAACTGTTAAGGGCTACTAATACCAAAGAGGTCACATCCAGCCCAAGAAGTCCCTGAAAATGGCTGGAGACAGGGAGAATATTGGCAGCAGTACAATGTGTTTTGGGCTAATGCTGAAGGAGACAAAATACTGGACTAGAGGCACCTTAGTGCTGACTTTTACAACCACTCTTGAATGTTTTCACCTCCAGAAAACCATTTAGTCTTCCTTAAGTTGATAGTTTTTCTTCCAGGACAACCTTGTGTGTTCCTCATAGCACAGAACCATGTTTTCTGTTCCTCTCATGTTATAATAATGATTTGTTTTGTTGACTTTACTCATATTTATTTTTAAAATGAGATATTCATCTCAAGGGAACAAAACTCATGAAAAAAAATCTTTAGTCATGCCAAAGCACTTCTGGGAGATCTGTTTTTCTACTTTAGAAGATGCAAAAGTAAATTTAACTTGCTGAGGTCAGACTTTCATCCTGCTTTCCAAAATAAGCTACAAAGCTGTTTCTGTTTCTTTTTAAATTATTTAAAACAATCTCGGAAGACTTTTGGTGTTTATAATTATGAGTTTGTCCTAAAAGCTGATGAGCAGCAACTCCAAGAGTGCACTGGCATGCACTATCGTGCCTTGAATTAATGGCCCAAAGCATTCAAGACCTTCATTGTGGGAAGTGCAAAGAATGACAATGGGTATAATAAATTCAAGAAATACTTTGGTTTTCGTTGTTAATGTAAGACAATAGGAAAATACTTGAAAGTCTACTTTTAATGTTCCTCAGTTTTCTGGGGGTATTTTTGTTTTAACCCTCGGGTGATATGTGAGATGCCATTAATAATGAAAAAGTGCAGATAGCTAAAGATTGAAAGCAAACAAAGGTTCTTTGCTCTTATGATCAGCAGCTCTAGGTACGGGGGCAGGCGCGAATCTGCCATGGGTATAGGATCTAATTAGGGAAGTTGTAACCTAGAGGCACTTCTTACTTTTCTATTCCCCCTCCAAAGGGAAGTTCACTTGTACGCTGCATTTTACTTTTATCTGCTCCAGTGAGAGGAGCTCTGCTTCTCTGTCCCTTTTGTGTCCGCCTGCTGACTGAGACTCTTCTTGTTATCTCCAGTGAGGAAAGCAGCATGATGGAGCCTAGAGATGGCCGCAGGTTCACAGCTGCGAGGGCTGCTCCCACAGCTAAAGCACACTGCCCGGGCCGAAGGAAGAATCTATCAAATCAGTACCGGTAATCTCCTTTCACTGTGGGAAGAGCTGAGTTGGAAGATCTGGTTTTAATATTTCTGAATATGCTGTGTAATTGTCATTATGCGACTACAATTGCATATTCCTGGGCAGCTGCCCCAAAACCAAACTGTTTCTGAATGTTCAGATTTAAACCCACATTACGGAGATGTTGGGTGCTCCCGGAAAGCACTGCAGTCCCTGGGATGTATATTTTGGACGTGCAATTGCTCTACAAAGTGCAAAATTCACTGACAAGTGAGACAGAATCTCTGCTCAGGAATCTAAAAATTATCATACTCTCAGCAGTTTTGGCTTTCATTTTCCTCTGCTTCACCTGCTTACTGTGAAATGGGATGACGGTATCAGCTCAACTTATTGAGAAGAAAAGCACTTGGATACTGTAGTAAAATTTTCATTAAAATTTTCATAAATAAATGGCTAATATTGCACCTGGTGCAGAGGCTGGGCAGTGCACTATAAGTAAGGCGTGAGACTAGGCAGTGAATACCTATTTAGTGAGCCAGTAAGCGCTCCGTGCGGCGGGAATCCTGGGACAAGAGAACCGTGTCGTTGTGCAATCTCAGCTTTGCCCACATTTGTCCTTTTTTTTGTGCTGGTACAGCCACGTTTTCGTTACTCTGTCACCTTCACAGAATGTAGATTGGAGGGGCATTGGAAAATGGCACCTTGAAAAAGCCGCCCTCCTTGCCATGGGCGTGCGTGTGCAGGGGGCTTTGCTCAGTGAAGCTGGGGGGGATTTTAAATACCTCTTTAACACAAACGGTGGAGCTCATGGCGTTGCAGCGGTAACGCATTGCTTTTAGCAGCAAGAGGGGCTGTATAAATGCTTAGGCAGCGTAACTATGATCTAAATTGGAAAGAAATAAACCACAAAAAAACAACCCAAACATACACTTGTTATGAGTTAGAAGTTACCTTCAAAGGCTGCAATGAGCCTGTGTCCTCAGCAGAAGGGAATATCAGTGATAACCGATACCTTGAGAAGTTACCCCTGTATAAGAGTTCAGAAGAGCGTACGCGCTAAGCTCTGCTATGGCATTACCTGCTAGCACTTTCCAATGCTTACTCCCACAGGTAATGTTATATTGCTCAGTCTGGGAGTCCGGGAAGGAGCAGCAAATGCATCTGTAAAACCAAACCGCTGTCTTGGAGAGCAAGTGTTCATTTCCCTCTCTTCTGTTGGAGAGCAATTTCTGCCTGGTCAGAAGTAGATGCCAAAATTAGCAGTGAATGTGTAGGGTGAGATGATTAATCTGCAGAGCAAAATGCCTTCAGCATGACAGCAGAAAGCCAAGGTGAGAACCGCGGCCCCTGCCACGCCGCGCTGGGCTCTGTCGCAGGTCCGAGAGGACCCTGCCGTGGGGAACCAAGAGCTGCTGCCAGCAGCTCCTCCGCTGTCCTCCCAGCAGGGATGTAGGGCCACCGGGTGAGCAGGGGTGAGGTTATGCAGGTTGTAGCTCCAAATCTGCTTGTGTAAAGCTCCCATTTGTGTTATTTGCTCTTGCAGAGTACTTAGTTTGTGTACTGAGCCAATTATCCACAGATTCCTGAAATTACCTTTTGAGAAGACCTGGCTTGTCTTTTTCTGTCAAAAACAGACATGAGGCATAGTTTTTAAGTCAGCTGAATGTATTACTGAAAGGATTGGTTTTGCATCAATCCAAATTTTTGCAGAGTGAAAAAATTACCCTTTTCTCCAAACTGATCCTCCAGCAACAGCAGTCTGACTCAATATACCAGAACGTTTCTATTAATCTTCATAAATTTTGGACTGCCTTTTTTCCTGATTTCGAAGTAGCAATCAGTAAGACTTGTCACAGATGCCATGTCTACTATAGACCCCACCTCGTACTCTTTTCCCCTCTTTGAGGTACACGGGGAGGAGGGTGGGCTTGATCCCCAGGGGTTTAACAGATGCCATGATCGCCTTGTGAGACCTGCCTGTATCCTGCAGAGCTCGCTCCTTCTCACGGACTTTGTTGTTCTTTGTACAACTACATCAGACAAGTTGACATAACAAAAGGATTTAAGTCCAAGAAACAAGATTCCTTGGTCCACTGAACCCTCACTTTAATTCTTCTTCACCACCCACCTGCTAATTTTGTGCCTTACTTTCTCATTTTGCTGCACAGGCCAACGGGCTGAGAGGTTCAAGCTCAGTTCAAATAACAATTTTAAAAAAAAAGACATGAGCTGAGCATTCCCCAAAACCTCACAAACCTGCTTTAGCAGGCCCCTAAAATCTCAGTAGGATTATCACTGAGATACCGGGTATTTAGGCTGAGGTGATGCAATCTGGTCCAGGGACATGGGACTTTTCTGATCCGTATCTTGCAATTGAGTGTGTTTCTATTGAAGTGATCCCGCTCACCCACTCACGAAGCACACGTTCCTCACCAACACCAGTTCGGCACCTGGCAGCAACTGGGACCGACCCTTCAGAGCCCGTTTTGCTTAGCAGAGTTGGATATTTCATTCTTTGGGAAAGGTGATGAGCGTTGTATGACTCCCTACAAGGGAAAACGTGGGGAATTCAAAGGCAAACCAAGATGTTCTCTATGTTTGAAAAACAAAACAACACAAAAACAACCCCTGAAAGCACTACTGTAAACAAACTAGAAACACTTAGAGGAGATAAGGCGTAGTAGGGCAGCCCTCCTGTGGGAGATCAGACCTCTTTGATATAGTCAGGCAAACAAACAAACCATAAAACCTGTCTGCAGATAGGGAGTACAGGTTTAATTACTACTTAAAAATATGTAGTCTGTGATTTCTCTCTGCTCGCGTCATTCTGCCTATGCATCGCTGTGAAGCCTCAGACGTCATAAAACGATCTTACATCAAATGCAAACGGAAGGCAGAGGGTGCTGCAATGCACCCGCTCCCAGGCAGAGCTGCTGCGCCAGGTAACCTGGAACCCCTCAGCAGAGACCCTGAGGTTTGCAGTTCAGCTGCTCTGGTGGTCTTCATACCCTGCAAAGCATTCATGAATATACTCAAATGTACAGATTTGTGATTAATTTGGAGGTCAGCACAGTTGTCGGCCAGATCATTTATTTTCACGTAACTTGTATCATCCTGTCTCCAGGTTCTCATGTTGTTTCCAGCCCGCTGCATGGCTGTAGGCGGGTGACCGACGCTGTGCCGTACTGCCTGCTGCGTGCGGGGTGCAGCTGAAGGGAAACTGTCGGGTTTGGAACCTGATCTGCTGCGGGGGACAGGCCGCAGCTCGAAGCTACGCTTGGTAGCTGGCGGCTTCTGTTTAAATCCGAGCGCCGCGCAGTTTTGCGTACGTGGTGTTATCTGTCAGTAACAGACAAAATGCCAGAAAGGTGACGCTGCAGGATGCGGCTGGTTTATGGGCTTCAGGTTCTTCACAAGCTGCTCTGAATGATCAACTGTGAAATAGTTAGTAATTTTTATATACACTCTTGGTGTTAGGTTTCAGGATAAGTAGTAAGCAAATACCCAGGTGCATGCCTCCTTTGCTCCAGATTATCTACGGATGTAGGAATAACTTTGACTGATACATACAAGGTTCAAATTTTAAAAAAACCCCAACATCCACAGCTGTGTTTTTATGCTGCAACCCATAGACATAGTGTTAGAATCTCATCCGTCATGGTTTCATGACCCAGTCCTCCTCTGGTTTCCAAGGGAGCTGCTGAAGTTACAGTCAATGTAAAAGCAGCCAGAAGGACCGGTTCCTGACTGCTTCATGGTCACCTTTCTTTTCCCTGGTTTTCGCTAATCATCAAATCAGTTACCCCAAGTTCTACCGTCAGCTTCTTTTCCCATTCTCATACTACTAGTAAAATTTGAGAGTCAAAACTGAGCTGCTGTTGATGGTATCGCTGCTGTCAAATTTGTTATGGGAGTCTCCACACTAGGAGTAATCTTTAAGTCTTGTGTCCCTCTAGAAGGCCTACACCAATCATGCATTAATTCATTTTATCAATATCTACAAATTTCCTCCTCTTTGTGCACAAACTGCCAAAATCCTTATCTGAGCATCTCGTCTTAATTCCTGTAGCCTCCTTCCCCTCAAGACTGAGTTACAAGCCCCGCAAAGACTCTGCCATTGAATTTACCTTTGAGGCTCCATTGACTTAGTGAAACCCTTACACAGTCCTCATGGTGCTCAGTTTCTACAGCGTGTTTCCTTGCCTGTCACTTTGGGCACATTCCTTTCTGATGTCTGTCTCTCAGCGTACAGAGTTTAAGCTTCTTCCCTTCACCTTGAACGCCCTTCAGAGTTCTGCTCCTCTCTGTTATCTTCTCCTGCCTTAACCCATAACCTTCACTTTACCAGCGATATTTTAATTTTCCACCCACTTGCCTTTTTTTAATTCAGATACAGCGATGTGTGTTTGTGTGTACATATATACACACAGTTGTTTCGTATTTGCCTCTATATGCAAAGATCCCTCCCCCAGTTCATCAGCAAGATGAGAACCCTCTCCCCAAAATATGCATCTTTGTACGGAAACAATGAGTAACAACAATGAAAGACAAATGAAAGAAACTGCTATTTATGATTTATACGGGGAGAGTAATGTTTATTTGGTTTAAATACTCAGTCACTCTCCTCAAAACTCTTTTATCTCAAAGAATCAGCTTTGTGCAACAGGGATGTTGCGTCACATGTATTTTTAGGGCCCATTGCGCAGCAGGGACCTGATTCTGATGATCATACCCTAACTGAGATACTTCATAACAACAAGCGTAAGTGAAGCGGGTCAAATAAAATCACATCTGTTGTCAGTGCTTGGAAGCAGAAAATCATCAAAAGAAAGTGGTTTTTGAAGTTCTGCCTTTCTGAAACATTGCTCTGCATTTTCTTGGGTTTTGTGTCTAACCTGGGCAGCAGCAGCCTGCGCTGGCAGCAGCGGGGGCATTTCCATCAGACACATTTTCCAAATAGATCTGCTATAGGAATTCCAGCTGTCACCCTGCTCGTGGTGTGGCCTTTGCTGATGGGGGTCTGGAGAGTATCTTTAGCTTTTCATTTCAAGAGAGGTGGTGGTTGTCAAAGAAACCCCTAACTGATGTCTTTTTCCATTGCTTGTTATATAAAATATGTTTTTCAGCATCTATCACAGGCCAAAGCATAGGTGGTTGTCAGGAAACTTAAGATGACCAAAAAGAGTTTGAAAAGGAGCACTGCAGGTACAGAAGAGATGAGCAGCATTCAGATAAAATCAGATTCGATCTGGTCTTTGCGACATGGCACAGCAGCAGAAATATGGGCAGAAGATGAAGTACGAAAGCTTCTGTTAGCAGAGCTCATCTCTGAGGCTGCCAGTGCTTCTGGGAAGGGACTGGCCCATCTCAACTGGCTAAGTGTCATGGCTATCTTTTGTGTATCTCAGTGTAATATAGTATGCAGTAACAGTTGGGGTCTTTTATATGACGTTCTCTCCATAATTGAGTGTGTGTGGTGTTAAATATTTGAAAACACGCATCAGCTTGTTTCCCTGAGCCAGGTAGGAGTGGAGCACCAGCACTGCTCTGCTGGGGCCCCGTTCCCTTCTCCCTGTACCCTTCCCTGATGGAGCCTGCTATTTATTTTCTGGTGCCAGTGCAATGCGCTGCTTTGCTCTTTCACTTTTGTATAGCAACCCTGTTGTAGCTCTGATAGTTAGACTTGTAAAAGAAGGTAGGTTTGTTAGGGCAGGTAACCTATGTTATTAGACCAACTGATGTAAAACGTGGGCAAGCATTTCAGCAAGGTGCAGGTGTCACTGGAAACTATTACTCCCAGGCTGCTGATACATTTGTCCCAGCAGCAAAAGTGAACCAGGACTGTTTCACCCTTCTCGAGCTAATCATTCCTCACCCCATCCCTGAAAATCCCCGAATTCACCGTTCCCTCAGAATGGGACTGTACTGTAAAACAAGTCAAGTTCTGCAGGTCATTTCGAAGTAACTGAACAACATAAAAATCAAGCTGTAATTATGTTAATTAATTAGCCCATTTGCAGGAGAAGCTATTAGCAGCTTTCAGTAGGAGCAGAGGTGACAGATTGAGGCAGCTGGAAAGCGTTTGCAGAACAGGGAGAATTCAGCAGGAGATGAGATGTAAAGAGAATTGTAATGAGCATTAAACCAATGTCTCTATTTATTCTATACAATTCAACACTAAATAGTATAATAATAATAATAATATTTAATACCAAATATTTTGTAAATCTTCCTTGAGGACTGGGATGGAGATGTGAGAGGGAATTATTGTTTTGCAATGTTAAATTTTTTAATTATTTATAATTCTTGGAGTTCATTCTGGTACATAGTGGTTGGCAGGTTTCACCCACATATACTCTACAGGGAGCCCTGGTAACGCTGCACGACGTGCATCGCGTACTGGGTGTCTAGATGGTTGAGGAACGGCTGAGGAATTAAGAACGTTTCGTGTAGACCTCCTAAGGGCAGATTGGTAGCTTTTGCATTTCAGCTTCTGGCAAGATCTGTCTGTATTCAGTGCTCGACTTCTTTTGTTTTTCTTTTTTTTTTCTTTTTTGAAAGTTTGAGAGACTGAAGATTTGCTTGAAAGCGATGAGATCGACTTCTAGAGAAAGATTTGTCAAGGATGACTTTCTTCCCTAATAGGCTGCAATTCTTTTCCGTGCGGCTGCCGGTTTGAGGCAACGTGCGACAAACAGAAGTGTCTTGTTAACGGGAGCTTTCTTATTGTGTGGGGTGTTTGCTAGAGAATGAGCCTGGTTATTTCTCACGTTTCTCATGCTCTCACGTGAAGGTAGCGTTTATGCCTAGCAGCTTTAGTGATATTTAAGCCAAAGTGCCAGCGTTAGAATACATTAGAAGTAGAAACCAAAGTTTATCATCATTTGTTCTCTTCATGATTCCTTGCTTCCTCCATTTCTACCCACTTGGAGTCAGTAGCTATCTAAAATGTCTCTAAAATTGAGACCCTCACAGCTGTGCAAACTGTGCAGCAACCAACCGTTTAAGGTGGCCAGAGAGGAAAGCTACTTCAAGAATGGAGGCTTTTTTCAGATTTAAAAAAAGAGTCATATTTAAAATTCTTTTGACCCTGCGTCATAGCATGAGCAGCTGTCACCACATCTGACTAGGAGCCTGAAGGATTAGAAGGAAAAACTTTGTTCCCTGCAGAAAGGAAAGTTGTGAGCGGGTTTAAGCCGTTGTGTCTGATGGTGGGAGCTCTGTCTAATTCCTCCTTATCCTCCGTTGAGCTTTATGTCGTCCCCAGCTCTTGCCCTATCTACGAAATTTTCTGCCTTTATGGTTTTCTCACTTACATGCAGACACTTTTGTTTTTCTGAAGTGCTGTCTCCCAGCACTTACTCACAAAGCTCTAACCCTGTTTGCATTCATAGCTCCGTTAAAAATGACAGCCCATCCCTGGCTGACCTGTCCTACCCTGTGCTGCTGCCTCTCGGCACCGGGAATGCCTCAGGGCCAGCATCCCTTCCACAGAGCAGGACCCGCTCATCCCAACATGGGCAACACCAGGACCAAGAGAGACAATTTGCAATAATAATTGTAGTGCACAGAAAACCATTGTGTTAAATATGAGGCAAGTCTATACTTTCAAAGGGAGTTTTTAAATATCATTAAGTAAAATGTATTAATATAGGATGTATACGGCTAGTAAAAGTGTCTTGCATCACACAAGAAAGGCATAGCAGCTCAAGGAAATGGTTAAAGCATTGTAGAACAGTAAGAAACATGTGTATTGTTATGAAAAACACACTAAAGCAAACTACCCACCTGGATTCAATCCTTATGCTTTTTGGAAGCATGTAGCAAGAGCAGCAATGAAACTCTAGTTTGCAATTTCCAGAAAATAGCGAGTTAGAAGAAGGGAATATTAAATACATGCAAGACAAGGAGTTGCGCTCTTCAGAGTGAGGAAGTTTGATTCTGCGCTGTTGGGTGCAATGCTGTTTTCTTGGTTTGGTTCTTGTAAGTTAGCCGTGATAGTCTGGATCTGCTTCCGTGTGTTTTGCTAATAATGCTGATGGGTTTATACTGGGGGTGAGTTTCACTGACTGCATAGGAAGAATGTTTCCTTGATGTTCTCTTATGAAGCTTTAGCAAAAGTGGGTTTGTTTAAGTTGGAACTTGCAGCTCAGACACTGCTGCTGTTTCTGCTGCTGAAGTCAGATGATGACACAGGCTTTATAAGAGTGGACCATAGTCAAAAGGGAATCCATTTTAATTGTTAAGCAAAGTAAATCATAAAACCTAAAGAATTCAGAGACACACTGCAAGTATCTTAAGATTCAGAATTGTCTTTTAGTGCTGTAGTAGCAAGATGTTAACCTTAATAACATTGACAGTTAATAGTCTCATTAATAGTAGTACAAGATGTTAATACTTAAAAATAATTATGGATTAAGCTTTCCAGTAGTTTACTAGCGATTTGGGCACTGTACTTTTTTAATCCTGTATTTAATAACACACATATATTTAAAATCAGTACTTTCATGTTGTACCACATTACTGAAATTGTCTTTTCCCTGAGTTGTTGATCACTGAAGAAGGGGACACGTCAAACCTTACAGAGATTTGAGATGGACTCCCTGCCAGTGCAAAGGAGTATTTTGGGCTGGGTGAAGCCTTCCAGGGCAGAAGGAATAAATAATGGATCTGCTCATCCGTCTGGGTGAGCCGTCATGCTCCACTTCACCTGTCTGTGGTTGGCTGAATTCACTGTGAGGTGGTGGCTGGAGCCAGCGAGCAGGGACCAGGGAGCCCGGCGGCGGCAGCGCCTGTCCCAACACGGACACGCCGTGTGGCTGTCCTTGCTTCACCGGGACTTTTTGACACCCAGGCACTAAAGGCAGGAAAACTCTTTTGATAGATCAACAAAAGTCTACTTTTTTATTTTAATGGCAAGCCAGAGGAATTCTTTATTTAACAACTGGCACAGAAGTATAATGCAACAAACTGATGGGCAAGTTTCCTTTAGCATCTCACCCAGAACCACACGGGCATTTAAAAGTCTTCTGTTGTTTTTTTTAACTCTGAGGGAGGTCTCATGCTGCTCTCCGGGCAGCAGCCGGGCTGTCAAAGCAGAAGGCAGCAGTCAAACTGGGGCTGGCAAGGCCTGGAAAGCCATTTTCCTGCTGTTGGCATGTTCACTGGCGGCGTTCCACAGGGTCTATTTCTGGAATGCAAGAAGACGATGGTGCTCATTCACCACCGGAGAGTATATCCGAGACACGGATGAAGGGAGCAGCTGGTGCTTGCTTAGGTCCCTGTAAAATTTATTGGCAAGGGAGTGGTGATGAAAAGCAAGTTTCACGCAGAAGATTTGTTTCATTACAGCCCATATGTGTCTGCAACACTTCACTTTAGGAAAATATTTGTATGCACCTGCACACATAGAAAATTGTCTTAATGTCAAATTGTAACAGGTTTTGCATGTTGGTTTTAACCAAATAAATGGGATTAATAAAAAGTATTATGCTGAGATATTTAGGGATCCATGCTGAGTATTCTTGCAGGTAGTGGTGACATGGGGCTGGCTTATCAGCAGAACACCAGAGCTACCGCCGCCTTCCCTTCAGCTATGTCTTTCAGAGAAGGTGTGTCTTCATACGGAGATGTCTATCTCCGCGTATCTCAGCGCAGAACCTAACAGAGACGCCTAGCGAAGGTGGGGTCACCCGGAACCCTTCGCCTTGGATCCGCATTAGTATTTTATAACAGGAGTGGTATCATGGTAGGAAAGCATGAGTTCTTTGGAGTGAAGGCAAAGCACGGGGAGTGCTTATGCAGCACAATAATTACTTTGCATTTAATTATTTTATTTTCTTAAATGTGCTTTCTGGATATATCTACTCAGATTTTTTTTTTGTAAGTCCTAGTGAGAGCCTCTTAGCTGCCAACTGCATTTGAAGATCTTGTCTTTCATACCAGGTCTTTCCCAGCAAGCCTTTCCCGAGAGCTGGGCAACTTCTTACACAGCTATGAGGGTATACAGGTATGTAAAAAAAAAACCAAACAAACAACAAAACCCCCAAAAGACCTAACAAACTTTATGCTTACTGTATCTACGATTGCTTTGATGCTAGTAACCATGTTCTGGGAGCAGACTGTGATTTTCACCTGGGCGCAATCAATCCATACCTCCGCAAGTGCAGCACTTGCATCCTCATCTGCAAGTTTTGGTGAAATAACTTTGAGGGGAAAAAACCTAAAGCAGTAGTACACATAAAACATATAATTTCTAATTACATATTTCAGTGTCTTTGGGGAATTTTCAAGCAGATAAATTCACAAATAATTTGGAAAGACAAAACACGTTCCCCTACTTGTGAAGTTATTTGACTTGCTGTTTACAAGTGTATCACTATATAGCTACCACTTATATCTAATATACTATACTATATATCCTGTACAAACAACCTAATGATTCTTCATAGTAAAAAAATATGAGAAAAAAGAGATATTAGAAGAGGAAATGTAGGCAGTTCAAATTGGAGTTCAAATGGAGCTCAAGTTAATGGAAAGAAGTAAAAGCTTAAACCATAAGACTAGAAATTATTGCTCAATTGAGCTAAGTGAAAGTATCAAATCTTAGAAGCAGAAATCTTTGCCCATACTGCAATTTTTTTACATGATAAATGTAAATATGTCATCTGGAGGTGATGTGTAAGGAGGGCAGGATTTCACTGGCCGAAAGGGATGGACTGGAGGCCGGGTCAGGCAGCTGCAGGAGCCGGGCACGGAACAGAAATAGCGCAGCACTCCAAGAATAATGCAAGTCTTTTGAAGGGCAGCTTTTATCCAAGGATTGCTCATCTGGAAGAAGGGCCTACAGGATTAATTTTTCTGTGCTGCTGCATTATGGGGAAAAAAACCCCAAACCCAACAATCATTAACCACTAAGTTATTTATGTGAAACTGAGAAATCTGACAGATTTTGTGGAACTCTCAAAATTTACACTAATGTTGCTGTGCTTGTGGTGTGGCTGCGTACCTGTCTAAACTTATGTGAATTAATCAAGAGTTTTGTTCCAGATTGTATTTATTGGTAATGCTTTTATGGCTACATGGAATATTGTCTGTTATTTCCCAGCGGGGGAGGGAGAGGTCTGCCTAATTTATTTAGCAGCCCATTCAGCTCATAGTCAACATTCAGGTTCTTAGTTTTCCCTGTTACTGGAAAGTACTGCAGACTACATATATTTGAGATACTATTTTTTATTTATGGAAATCATATCTAAAATTATGTTCTCTGGAAGGCACTAAGAAGGGAACAACAGGAGGTGGTTCCTTCTCACAGCCTCGGTGCTCCTCCTCCCAGCCCTCTGGTCAGTGCGGACTCCTGTTGCCGTCTTTCTATGCTGAGTTAAGAGCATTTCTCTTGTTTCAGGCAGCATTTCTGCTGCCTTTTTTGATTTTCACAGAAACATCTCCATCTAGAACCCTCATCTCCTTCCCACAGCCTTCCTCATCACCACCTGCATTGTTAAATTTCCACTCAGTGCACACCTGCCTGAGGCAACAGTTTTTCTCATTTTGGCTAGTTTGTTCCTAAGAGGAATTTAGCAAGTTCTTATTTTAATCCTGACTGAAGACTGCTAACTGCCCATGCTCCCGGCAGAGGGGAGCTGAGTGGCAGAAAGCACTTTGGCAAACTCCTCCGTCGGTGGCACGGCATCCACCAAAGCTAATTTTGTTGCTTTCAACCAAGTAGTGCTGGGGCTCATTAGTCCACCACAGATTCCTCACAGCATCAGCTGTTGCTACTGGATGTAAGTACACAGGAATATCATAAAGACACAATCCTGTCCAATTCAAAGGAGTCTTCTGGTGGAGAAACAGTGAAAGGTTGTCTGTCTTCACCCCTAGGGACCTTGCTGTGCATTTGATCGTGGGCCAGCAGAAGCTCTCTGTTGTGTAGCTGTGAAATGGATGCCTGGTGTTTTGGTCCACTTTGGAAGTGCACGGCTGCATAGCAAAACCAAGAGGCAAAGCATGCAACTTCACAGGAAAAATAAGAAAAGTAATAATAAACAGGAGGAGCACAGAAAATCTAGAGATGAAGGCATATCAGCTGGTGAAGGGTCTGGAGCACAAGTCTTATGAGGAGCGGCTGAGGGAGCTGGGGTTGCTCAGCCTGGAGAAGAGGAGGCTGAGGGGAGACCTGATCGCTCTCTACGACTACCTGAAAGGAGGCTGTCGCGAGGTGGGGATTGGTCTCTTCTCTCAAGTAACAAGTGAACAAGTAATAGGATAAGAGGAAACGGCCTCAAGTTGCACCAGGGGAGGTTTAGACTGGATATTAGGAAAAATTTCTTCACCAAAAGTGTTCTCAAGCATTGGAGCAGGCTGCCCAGGGAAATGGTGGAATCGCTATCCCTGAAGGTATTTAAAAGACGTCTATGTGGTGCTGAGAGACATGGCTTAGTGGTGGTTTTGGCAGTGTTAGGCAAACGGTTGGACTCGATGGTCTTAAAGTTCCCATCCAACCTAGGCTATTCTACAATTCTGTGATTTTTGTGTTTCTTGAAACTCATCAGAGTATTATGAGATTCATGCAGAGTACTGCACAGCAGTGCCATAAGGCTGGTAATTAATAGCAACCGAGAAGAAATTAAGTCTTACTGTATAAGAGAGAGGGGAAAAATTATCTTTTAGAAGGACTGGAGGTGAGATATTATATTAAAAGTATAACAGAAGGTTTTTTCTGATATTAAAAACTGCAAAGGAAAAACCCTTTTTAAGAATGCTGTTTCCTGCCATGGAAAATGGGCAGTAAAGGAGCCAGTGACACATGAGAAACAGTAAGAAAGAAAACCCAGCTGGCAAAAGAAACCACACGACCGTCTATACCAAGAAAGGTGTTCGCATGGCAGCCTCCTTTAGAAACAAATCCCCGCAGGGAGGTAGGGCTTGACATTAGGTTCAGAAGAGATTTACCTTCAGCTTGATTTTAAAACTTCTGTATACAACAAATCATTTATGTTTGACAAGGTTCTAGCAGAGGTTCTATGATCTGTACACAACATTATAAAAGTTTAGACAGAGTCAGTTCAGGAGTCAGGAGCTGCTTCATTTCATGCTTCCATTTCTCTAGTTAGGAGGTAATTTCAGTATCTTTTTTCATGGAATAGAAAGGCAGCTCTTCACAGTCATATCCAGTCACGGCAAAATTAATATTTTATATTTCAAAACAGCCAGATGATATTGGAAATGTGAAGTTTCTAGTAAATCCCCAAGGTTTAAAGAGCCCATTGATGTCACACTTTTTCACAGAGTAATAGGAAGGAAAAACATGATAAAAATACAACCGAAAATGTAACAAGAAAAACAAATTTGACAAGGAGACTTAGAAGAAGATGCAGTCTTTGAAATATATTTATGTTAGGTTCACTAGATTTTAAGCCCTCCAGCTTCTTTCTAGATTCATCCTCTTCCAAAATAGCTCAGGAAAGCAGATGGGCAGAAGCTGGGATCAGCTCTGGCCTCTCCAGGATTCTCTCTGGGCTCCCTCAGCCCTGCAGAGGAGCCAGAGACGTCCCTCAAGCCCAGCCTGCCAAGGGGCTGTGGCCAGGACATCGCAGGGTCCCAGAGGAAACCTCTCCCAGGGGTGGCATGAAGCGTAAGAGTGGCTCTGGGCGGGCAGGTGACAGCAGGCAGCTGCATCACCTGCCACCAAGGCTTTCTGATAAAATCAGGGGAGCAATGGCAGCAGCTGGAGATGAGAGACTCAGGCTCTGTGGAGTGATAATTCCGGAGGGAGGCAGAGGAGTTGAGCAGCCAGGTTCCAGCTGGAGCTGCAGGGGTGAAGGAGGGGGCTCTGGTTGTCCCCCCTCTCCCCATCCCAGGAGCTGAGCCCTGCTCCGAGGCAGCTGTTCCGGTGACACTGAGCGTTTGCCACAGCATCTGGTGGGAGCCAGGCTGTCACCCCTTCGCCTGCCCGCGCCTCGCTGCCGGGCGTCAGCTGACGGCATTGCTCCTGAGAAGAAAACCAAGAGGCTTGGAAAGTCTGCATTGTAATCCCACTTCACTGTAGCTCTTCTAATTACTGTGATCTGCAGTGGGCCAGTGCATTCCAAGAAATGTGCCATCACAAACACATGGCTATAAACTGACCCAGTTCCTGTATTTGTTTTCCTTGATGAGACGGACAGTATTTTCTTGAATGAGAGACACCCTCATCTCCACAGGCTGAACTTTAGTTCTCTGAGACATAAACACAAACTTTGTCAAAGGATTGAATAAAAAAAACAGCCAAGGATTTCACCTGCTGGGCCCAGGAGCAGAAGGTCACCGGTCTGATACTCGATATGAGATGCCTATGTGCAGCGTTAGCTGTGAGGTTTGCATGTATAAATTATACAGTAACTGTGACTATGCCCCAAGGATCTTTTTTCTGTGATTTTCCCAGTGTTTTATGAACACTAATCCAGACTCTTAATCAGGTTGCTTTGATGGACTGAAGAAACTGAGTCCAACAACACAGAGTTTGGTGGTGAGAATGCCAACGGATGGGCTAATTCAGAACAGCCTGAAGGTTTTACTCTGCACTAGAAGGTCCTTTTTATCCCCTAGTGCTGGGAGATCTGGAAACATGGAAATATGTAACATCACATCAGTCAGATAAATGTTTAATGTGGTGCTGGAAGCTGGGAAGAAATACCATGTGGAGATTCACACTAAAAATACTCTCTCTTCTGCGGTCTTTCCCCAAAACATCTAAAACATCTGCTGCTAGTTCTGGAGTTACGATAGTGAGCTAAATGGATATTGGTTCTTGACACAGTATGTCTGGTTTTATGTTCTTATACATATGTATTTGCTTAGTCTTGCTTGTTACAGTGGTATATTTCCAAATTGCTTATGAGTTAAAAAATGAGGAATGAGCAAAATGTGCGGATTGGAGGACGACCATCCAGCACAAAAGTGTTATTTAAAGATTAACAGCAAGCATGAGTGCAACACAGTAATGAATACAACTGGGTAGCCAAAGGTGGGGTTTGACTATGAAATCATAGAATAGAATCAGAGAATGTGTTGGGTTGGAAGGGACCTTTAAAGTCCATCTAGACCAACCCCCCTGCAGTGAGCAGGGACATCGTCAACTAGATCAGGTTGCTCAGAGCCTCATCAAGCCTGGCCTTGAATGTCTCCAGGGATGGGGCCTCCAACACCTCTCTGGGCAACCTGTTCCAGTGTCTCACCACCCTCATTGCAAA